>CM060955.1:108358840-108583188 GCA_030765055.1 Mantis religiosa | reverse complement strand
CATAAACAATACAGAACTACGACAAACACCGTTACAGCCCACCTTTAATACGGCACTTAGGTATCCACACTGAGCCGGTTAGTTTTATGTGCCTTTATCACTCGCCCTGTAACGTCCCTGGCGGGAACTGACTCTTACGTCACAACGCGTCATCTGCCGACCACTGTTTTGCATGTTCAAAATATTCCATTCATAACTAAAATTGGATTAATGTAATTTTTTCTCTTTATTTGGGCTGAGAATATTTACTAAAAATTTAACTTTGTATCCTTAAAGGAAGCTAGTTTAAATTTGAGATTTGACATTTGTTTGACTTTTCGATATTACGTTTACTTTTGCTAATTAACGGACATTTTTTCATATAGAAGCATTCGAAGTACCAAAACTAGTGATGGGCAGAATCGAATAATTTTAAGAATCGAACACGCTGTATTCGAATACTTTGAAGAATCGAAACTTTCATTCGAATGCAAGTTCTCGGATGACATCACATGCTGCGAATTGAGAACACTTGCTAGTTTTCGAAATAAGTTCGCGGATACTACAAACGAGAACATATGCGAGTATTCGAACATATGCTCGGAGTCGCTGGAGCGGATATATCTGGTGTTCCGCTGCGTACAGGTCGTGGGTTCGAGTGCCGCCTTTATTTATACTGTGTATCTATATGTTAAAGTCCTGCGCCGTGGCGTAGCGTGCTAAGGCAACATGCCTTGGTCCCTGGCCATGGAAAGCGGCCCGGTTTCGATCCCACCCATTGGTGGGGATTTTAGGTCCCGAGTATAGGACCGGTGCCCACTCAGCGTCGTGAGAAAAGTGAGGAGCTTACGCTAGGTCACGGAAACCAACATTCCGGCTGGGGGATGCCGAGATGCTGACCACATCTCCTCCCCGTATCGGTTGGACGATCGTCTACCTCTGCCGTGCGTAAGTGGGCGTGAGGCCGGCAGTCGGGTTGGTAGGTCTTGGCCCTCTAAGGGCCGTCGCGCCAGACAAGAAAGAAAAGAAGTAAAGTTAAATACTTTTTTATTTAGAAAGATCGAGAACATTTACTTGTTTTCAAAAACAAGTTCTCAGATACTATAAACGAGAACATTTGCGTGTATTCGATGCAAGTGCTCGGAGTCGCTACAGCGGATGTCTCCGGCGTTCCTTTGCGTAGAGAGCATGGTGTTATGTGTATTTTATATATGTGTAGACATACAAACAACAACATAGAAACAAAAACGACGAAAAAAAGTAAAATTATATATAATAAATGTTTTTTTATTGTTTCCACAGACAGGAAGTATAGGATATCATAAACAATTGGAAATGCAGTCTTGAATCGTTTATTCCTGTTCTAATTCACTGTTGCGACGCTCATGACTAATTGCTTTGATGCCACTGTGCTGTGGTGTTTTTAACTAAGAAATGTTGAACATATTTTAAGACAGTGTCAAAGCATACAGAACTAAAGCATAAAATAATGTGACGGCACGTATTAATATGTTAAAACCAAAAGAAATCAGCCATTATTGACCACTTACTTATGCATATTAATAATTGAATCAATATCAGGAAGCAAGACTTAGCACAATAATACATTATATTCATTGTCAAACTCACATTAACAGGACTGTACATATAATTACGCTATATATTATATGGTATGGTGTATTTGGAAGACAATGGTACGTCAAAATTATAAATTTGAATTTGGCTTCGAATTTATAACAGTTATTCATTCGTTATAGTTACATATCACGTAATGTACATAATTTTCTCCCACGATTTAGTAATTTAAATATACGATCACATATTGACATAATTGTTTGGGGGCAGTCCGATAACCTTGGGATGTAAGCAGGTCCATTACCCGTAAACAGTATATTTTATCTATACAGTAAAAACGTCCCGCCCTATCTATTACAATGTTTATTTGTCAACGAGCTCACCTCTCTCCCCTATGCTGCCTGAAGTTTAAGATGTGAATCAGTGGGCACCAATCAGAATCTGTGAGACTGAATCGAGACCTGGATTCAAATTCCACCTCAGTGCACCTGCACCTAATGAGAACTTCGAGCTGACTTCGGGCAAAAAGTGTTCCAGAACAGCACTCAGGACAAACTCAAACAAGAACTTTGTATTGTATTCGAATACACATTCAGATTTGGAGAAAATCTCGAGAACTACCAAGACTCGAATGAATCGATATTTTTTATTCCAATTCGCCTATCACTAACCGAAACCCAGTTCTAATAGCTGCGACGTCAAAGCAGTTTGTCCTTTCGGCAGAGAAAGACATAATTTTCACATAAGCATCCCATTGTTAAAATGCCTCGCTTTCAATTGCCATTCGCGTAAAGGGTAAGGGTAATTAGAAGCGTATAACGGTCCTCCGTCGTGGAGTTTATTCCATAGGCAGCTGTTGATTGACAGATTGGTTTATAAAATTGATTACAGTGTCAATGCTATTTATTAGCTCTCGCAAATGAAATGTGAATGTAAA
Organism: Mantis religiosa; assembly: GCA_030765055.1. Taxonomy (NCBI): domain Eukaryota; kingdom Metazoa; phylum Arthropoda; class Insecta; order Mantodea; family Mantidae; genus Mantis; species Mantis religiosa. The sequence continues at coordinate 108,580,697 of CM060955.1, read as the reverse complement.
ATAGCCATGGGCGTAGCTGTGATTCAGTGCAGCTCTGTTTATTTCCATTCCTGTGTTTCATTTGGCCAAATGCATAAATCAAGAGGTTTATTTTTTAAATATGTTGGTTTGCGGGTTTTTATTTCCACGCCTGCGCTATCCTCTGCTTGACCTCTGTTCATGTAGGGCTTCCATTCCTCACTAAATTTGGCAACGGGCTCAAAATAGCTTTCGGCTTTCACAGAAAAAGAGAAAGATAGGGAGTTCTGGTGTTAAATTGCATTCTCTATAACTTTTTAACAAACTGCTATTACAAAGATTATTCCTCTACCTACTTCAAGTTAATCGAGTTGAATAATTACAAAATATGGCTATATTACTATTTCCTTGTAGATTCAAATGGATTAGGAAACAGCAGACTATAATGATCATTCATTTAAAGCCTCTTGTTTTCCATTATTACGAGAGAGAAAAAGTATAGCAATTTTGTTTGAAGAAAGTATAATCATTAATAATCCAAACCAATAACAAAGAATTCTCGAAACTTGTTAACGCTACAAAAAGAGTTTTTGACATAAAGTATTGTAACGGGAGCGCTGGAACACCCTGTGAAAGCAGCTGGCAGCGGAAGGCAGGGGAGGTTCGGTTAGCCACACCTCCTCCTCGTTCGTCTTGTAGTGGTGACAGGCTGTGGTCAGGGAAAAAGCATGACTGTGTCGCCTGTTTTCTCTACACCTGTTTCTCGATCTTTCTGTTACTAGAACAATCCTGTAAACACCAGAAGGCGGGATATTCCGATATAAAGAGGGTTACAGACAGACGGAGTTAGTTAGTCAGTTGTTGGTTTGGTCAGTCAGTCAGTTGGTTAGTGTGTGAATGAGGACAGTTCTTGGTGTAAGAAGGCAGTGTTAGTCAGTGACGTGTTAATGTACGAGAGGATTGTGCAACGGAAGACTGTACGTAACTGGTATGTGCAACGGAGTTTATGTAATCGCAAGTACAAGGAAATTGTAACGGACGAACTGGTGAATTGTAATTGTGTGCAGCAAGTAATTCTGTGTAATTGACAAGAGTTTAACTGTAAGTCGGTGGAAATAAAGAACATTGTTGAGTGGTGAAATTGGACTTTTCATTTCACGATCCCACAAAGTCACACTGGTGTCAGGAAGCGGGAAAACAACATCACCAAACATTACAACGATGGAGGCAGCATTAGAAAAGATTTTAGCGGTACTGGAAGAAATGAAGACGGCTAAAGACAACATCACCAGGAAGATGGAAGAAATGCAGGCCGGATTAACAGAGAAGCTGGAGACTAGAAATAACCTGGCCGCGGAACTGAAACTAATCAGGACGGCTAAGGACAACATCACCGGGAAGATGGAAGAAATGAAGGCCGAATTAACAGCGAAGACGGAAACGGCTAACAACAACTTGGCCACGACAATGACCTCAAAGATGGCCGAACTGACAACGGAGATGAGGGCGGCGAACGAGGCTCTCGCCGCAAAGTTTGAGGAACGTTTGGCCGGCGTGAGGGATGACGTCGCGAACCTGGGCAAGCGGAAGGGTCAAGTTGACGACCGCCTTAATGATTTAGAGGAAAAGGCCGACAACATCGCAAAACCCCTCACCCGCCTGACGGAGGAAAACCGGCCTTGTGTGTGGACGGAGGACGCCGAAGACGCTTTCCAGCACCCGAAGGGGACCCTGTGCAGTGCTTCAATTTTGGGTTTCCCACAACCGGGTGGCGCCTTCATTGTGGACACCGACGCCAGCGACCATTGCATTGGAGGTGTCCTATCGCAGATCCAGGACGGCCACGAGCGCACAAGAGTGGAAGAGGAGGAGCGTGCCGCAGCAGTCCGAGTAGTTGTGGCAGTGCCTGCTGAAGGCTGGGATAGCGCAGGCCTGAGGAGGGAGCAGCTGGCGGACGCAGACTTGGGGCCACTCTTGAGGGAAGTGGACGCAGGGACGAGACCGACCTGGGAGGACATCGCACCGAGGAGCGCCACCTACAAGTCGCACTGGGCCCAATGGGACTCGTTGAAGACCAGAGAGGGCGTGCTGTTCCGGGTATGGGAGTCACCCGATGGGAAGGCGCAGAGAGGACAGTTGGTACTTCCCCGGAGCAAGGTCCCGGAAGTCTTGGAGGAAGTGCACGCCGGTACTTCAGGAGGACACCTGGGAGCGAACCGAATGATCCACAAACTACGGCAGCGCTACTTCTGGCTGAGACTCCGAGCAGATGCTGGTGGTACACCTGGACCGCCTCGCACGCTACGATGGGGCTGTTCGAGGCGAACAGCTTTGAGGAGGGAGCAGTGTAACGGGAGCGCTGGAACACCCTGTGAAAGCAGCTGGCAGCGGAAGGCAGGGGAGGTTCGGTTAGCCACACCTCCTCCTCGTTCGTCTTGTAGTGGTGACAGGCTGTGGTCAGGGAAAAAACATGACTGTGTCGCCTGTTTTCTCTACACCTGTTTCTCGATCTTTCTGTTACTAGAACAATCCTGTAAACACCAGAAGGCGGGATATTCCGATATAAAGAGGGTTACAGACAGACGGAGTTAGTTAGTCAGTTGTTGGTTTGGTCAGTCAGTCAGTTGGTTAGTGTGTGAATGAGGACAGTTCTTGGTGTAAGAAGGCAGTGTTAGTCAGTGACGTGTTAATGTACGAGAGGATTGTGCAACGGAAGACTGTACGTAACTGGTATGTGCAACGGAGTTTATGTAATCGCGAGTACAAGGAAATTGTAACGGACGAACTGGTGAATTGTAATTGTGTGCAGCAAGTAATTCTGTGTAATTGGCAAGAGTTTAACTGTAAGTCGGTGGAAATAAAGAACATTGTTGAGTGGTGAAATTGGACTTTTCATTTCACGAACCCACAAAGTCACAGTATATTTTAATAAGATCTATATTTTGTGCAGTTAGATTTTGTCTGTCTCTTAGGGTTTACAAATAAACAAAAGCCATTCAAATTGAAATTATTACACAGGCTGTTCCCAGGAAATGAAAGGCATCGACATTTTATTTGTTATAACAATATCTTAAAGAGTGGTATTTGTATAAAAAGTAATAGAACCATGTTTCAGAAAAAAAGCCGAACTATTTTCTATTTTAAGGGTAGCTTGGATTGTGAGATATTCTTTAAAATTTTGAAGTCGTATATCTGGAAGGGGCTAAGCTGAAATATCAACTTCGATATTTATCAAACCCTTTGGATTTTAATTATATTGTTTGCATGCGTGAACATGTTTCTATAAATGTATTTTGAGGTAGAGGGTTCAGAGGGCTACAAAAATGTATTTCAATTGGAATTTTGGTATCAATTGTTGGATGAATACAATATTTCTACTTTCTGAAAGAACATAGCAGAGAAACTAATAAATACGCCATACAAAAGCTATAGGTAATCTGACCATTATTTTTACTTAACCCTACTTCTCACATAATACCGATGAATTATTGTACTATTCTTTCTCCCCATCCTGTTCCAGTTATTTTCCGTCGATTTAACTACATGTTTATAGTTATCAAGCGGATTTTTTTCTGTGATTTAAGTCCTCCTAAGTTAAGTCATATCGGACGATGAATGAACTAGGTGAAATGATGCTCAAATGAGTCCAGGCTCCATAGAGCTTAGTTACCCAACATCCATCTTGAAGGATAAGGGAAAATGCCGGAAAAAACCTTACCCAGGTAACTTACCATGACCGAGATTCGAACTCGGGACTTCTTGAACGTGAGACAGAAACGCCACCATCCACGCTATTAAGGCGGGCATCGAGCGGAATCAACGCCGTAGCGAGTGACATATTCAGGACGACCAGGTTCGATTCTCGTTGGAAGTTTTGTATACTGATATACCTTAGCTCAACAATGCTGTAAATCTCTTTGCAACATAATGATCAGAAAATATATTTTTATTATACCACAATTTTTCAAGATATTATTGCTATCGGTTTGAATTTCGCAGTTGTGATTTTGTCCAGTTTTTCTGTTAGTTCAGTAATATGAAGTAGTTGAATTGTAACGCCACTTTCTTCTCTGCCTTCACTTTCACTTTTATAATGTAGTGGCGCAACGAAATGCACTCGGCATAGTCTTCCTTACGGAAAGTCACCTTCTGGGAGTCGAACCCTAGTAATGGTACTCACTGCTCGTCACCAACTTTCTCAGATAGCAAAGCTTTTCATCGCACTCGCTGCCCGCCTCGGTAGCGTGGTGGCAGAGTGTCTGCCTCACGTTCAAGAGATCCCGAGTTTGAATCTCGCCAGGGTGAGTTACCTGGATAAGGTTTTTTCCGGACTTCTCCCTTATCCTGAAAGACGAATGTCGGGTAACTCTAAGCTCTACGGACCCTGGCCTCATTTGAGCATCATTTCGCGCATTTCATTCACCGACCGATATGACTTAACGTTGGAGGACGTAAAATTCCAAAAAAAGGGTTATTCCTAAAGTAAGATCCGATATTATTTATAAATTAAACCATCATAGATATTGGCAAAAAAATTAATTGGATTTCTTACATTTTTCCACATAGTCTCCATATTTGTTTAAACAATTTGTCATAATGCTCTACAAGCTTCAATATACCGACGTCATACACCTCTGCCACCTGTGAGGATAACCAGTCTTCAACTGCTTCTTTCACCTCATCATCTGTGCGGAAGCGGTTGCCACCAAGAAACTCCTTTAGGTAGCGGAACAAGTGAAAATCGCTCGGCGTCAAGTCTGGTGGGTGGTCAATCTATTCCCATCCAAAAGAGCTGATGAGATCTTGGATTCGCCTGGCAGAATGTGGTCTGGCAGTCATACAGCAACAACACTCCAGACGTCAGAAGGCCACGTCACTTATCCTGTATTGCACGACGAAGGTTAGTCAGCATAGCGCAGTAAGCGTCTGCATTGATCGTTGTTCCTCGTTCCATAAACTTGACACTCCATGTCTATCCCAAAACAAGGATGTCATCACTTTTCGTGTTGAGGTTGTGTGCTTGGCCTTGACCTTGACTGGTGATGTGTGGCGCCTTCCCATCGATTGAAGTTTTGACTCAGGAGTCATGTGAGGAACCTACGTCTCGTCCCCAGTGACAATGTGTTCCAATAGTTGATTTCCTTCCTCGTGATATCGGCTCACAAAGTTCAGTGCACAAGCCATTCTTGTCATTTTGTATTCCTCAGTAAGCAGCCTTGGAACCCAGCGTGAACACAATTTGAGAAATTGCAAAATTTCAGAGACAATTTTGTACAGAGTTGCTCTACTCACATCCGAAAATTCCATTGCTAAAATGGAAATTGTGAATCGCCGATTTTCACGGATATTATCATTCACGATATTGACCAAATCTTCTGTGATCACTGACAGCCGGCCTGATCGCGATTCATTATGAAAATTGTTGCGTCCGCCTTTGAAAGCTCGAGCCCACATAGGCACTTTGCTATCATTCATCGCATTGGGGGCGTACACTTCACTGATCTGTCGATGAATGTCCGCTGCTGAAGTGTTCCTTGCCGTCAAAAACCGAATCACAGACCGTATTTCACAGTCGGTGGACCAGTCGATTGTTTGAACAATTTTTAACTGCCACTGTTAACAGCATACTGCACCACTACCAATGCGAAGGGTATCGTTTATGCGCAAGGTATGCCGGGAGTTGGACCGCATGTGTAATTCAATGTTCACGCGAAATTCGATGAGTTACGGCAAATCGGACCTTACTTTACGAATAACCCTCGTAACTTAGCCGGACTGCAAGACTCTGCGAAACTTCCTTACTCGGCCGAATTTCTCGCTTGCAAGTGTGCAGCAGTAGTAGCTTTCCAGAAGATATGAGATCTCAAAACATCCAGAAAGCTCTATTTTTCTAGCGATAGCAATTATCGTGTTTAAGCCGGGCGAACCTGCGCTGATGGTTTTGGCATAACCCTGAGCTACAACGTTTAACATTTTAAAATGCTAAGTCACCAATGTTTTTCATCATAACGAAAAAGATTGGAATGTCAAAGCACATTTAACTTTTAAAGATTTTAAATATTTAACCATTTCTTCAGTAACCCTTGTCATCAACGTAGATATGTGTAAAGTTTTTGGAAGCTTTTATCCCTAATAACACTTAGTAGATAAGAAATAAACTTTTTAGAACCAGTCTTAAATGGGTATACAAAAATAAGGAAGTATTTTACATCTTTCAACAATTTGATAAAAATTTAGAACACCCCTGAACCAACCGTTAAAAATCATGTTTAGAATAAGGTCCATGCAACTGTGTGACTAGTTGTCTTTGATCAACATAATAAAAAAATTAGATAGCCGTGAAATAGCAACCTTGAAATATAAATTCAGTATCTTTCAAAAATAGAGTAAAATATTTTCAAGTAAATCCCCGACTCCAAGTAACCCATTAAATGCAATAACTAGCGTTTGATTTTCCAAAATTAGTCCTTAAGATTTTTACTTAAGTATTATACATTTAAGATAGTATTTAAATACTGTTATATATACATGGTCTTTATTTTTAATCGTTATCCCCCGCCCTCTGATAGGGCAAGAATGACGTCATGGTTGACTGGTGAGTCTATCTTGAAATCATAGTGCCCGCTATGGAGAAGAAGCAGCCATTTTTGTGGAACAGTAAGGAAATTACAGCCCTCTTATTGTGGTTGTGCTCTTAACTAATACAACAAACCAAATTAAAACATAATCCCTTTTTAAAATTAAAAAATTTAAAGGTAATCAATGTAATATTAATAATAAATATAAAAGATTAAATTACCTTATGGATAACAGCATAATTCAGCTTCCCCTGGATATGAACTCAAGAGCACCGCGTCTTCATGGTTGAATGCTAGTTTCGTACCGGTATTAAAATTGGTGCGACATATAAATATAATTTAAACCGCTGCATAGAGGATTTTATGCAAGGCTATCCAGCATTTAGACAAGTCCCTCTGAGCGTAATGTAGTCATAAGTGTCCACATACTGTCAAATTGTCATACTTTTGTTTGCAACATAACTTCTTACCTTTTATCAGTATAGGATACAAATTGTTTGTCAGTCCCACATTTAATTAAAATGTTTATTAATGCTGGTATCCTTATGTCTTTTAAAACCAATAGGTACATCAAACATTTCCAAGATACAGGACCAGCTACTCATCAACGATGCTATTGATGACGTCAAATTTTACGCGGTAAAATCACAGACAAAAATGAACACCGTGTATATATTCTGAATTTTCTAGCAATAACCTGCTTTTGTACAATTATGTGTAAAATATTAGTCATTACAGATAAATAAAAGCACAGTGTATAAAAACGTTAGACCTCTTAAAACACGCAACTCATTTTAAAAAATTATATAGCTTCAGTATTTCTGAGATATTTCTATTTATTTGGAGTTTCAATACTGTACATGTAGCAAGTGCTTATTCTACCTAAAAATCTATATCTATAATTTCAGCGAAATTGCAGGTTCTCCTGGAAACCCCTCCAAAAATAATTTTAGAAAAAGCCCATATACGTGAGATATTTTCTTAACATATCTCTATTTATTCTGATATACGAGGAGGTATCGTAAAGTTTGAATTATCACCCATTAAAAATTTGATAGTGTTTATTTTGTGCTTGTTAGTTCTCTACGTAGTCACCATCCAGATTTAAACATTTTCCCCAGCGCTTTTTGACCATTCGAATACCTTGATTGTAGAAGTCTGCAGAATTAACTTTAAACCATTTCCAATTTATTAATGACGTCATTTATATTGTCAAATCGGTGACCATGCAACAGATTCTTCACTTCAGAGAACAAGAAAAGGTCACTTGGTGCGAGATCGGGCCGATGCTGTAAGGTCTCAAAGCCACATTCCCTTGTTTTGTCAACTGCAACTTGAGATGAATGAGCTGGTGCATTGTCAGCCACAAGAAGAACACCTTTAGAGACCATACCACATCATTTCTTAATCAGAGTTGCTGATATCGTGTCCAGAAGATTGCAGTAGATTCTGCCAGTGATGGTTTGACACTTGGCAACATAATCTGTATGGATGATTTCACGACAGTCCCAGAAAACTGAAAGCATGACCTTCCCAGCTGACTTTTACACCTTTGCCTTTTTGGAAGGGGTGGAATAAGCATGTTTCCATTCCATGTTCATGGTTTTTTACTCTGGATCATACTGATAGATCTAGGAATCATCCATGGTTACCAGACGATCAAAAATATCATCTTCATCCTGTTCCAACAGCATCAACATCTGTCTTGAAAGGTCACGCCATGTTTGCTTTTGGAAAGGAGTATGCAAACGTGGAACCCACCGTGGAGACACCTTAGACATGTGCAGTTCGTCATGAATAATTTTCCACACACTACTATAAATAAGATGTGTCTGATTCATGCTCATTTGGATGGTTGCTCGTCTGTCTTCCAGTATTAAACACTATACTTTCTTCACTGTGACAGCATCGTCTGTCATTGACTGTCTGCTAACTCTTGGCTTATCTGTCAGGGATATGTGACCAGTTTGAAAATTCCTTTTTAACCTCACAGTAGTGTCATACGATGGGCAATTATTTCCATAAATAGTCGTCATCTCATCATGGATTCCCCGGGCAGTTTTGCCCTTCAAATGCAGGAACTTGATCACACTACGAGCCTCAATTTTCTCCATCTTACACCTCAGTCACTTTCGGCACTCACTGTAAAACAACAAAGGGACTCAAATCACTGAAACTACCAACAGTATGTCTCGAGGGATCAATGATGACACTGAGAAATTTTCATCACTCTAGCTCAAGAACTACCGGGTAATAATTAAAACTAGACGACATCCCTCGTAAGTACTCATGTTTAAAATTACATACGGAGGCATCGTGTTTAATTACTTTTACATAACTGGTAAACTGAAGTAAATAGATCTCGAAAAAAACACACAATTTATATCAAATATTATTGTGGAGTTAACTATTCCCAAACTATTTTCAAATAATTTTACTTTTCTCAAATAGAGAGTGGTTACTCTTCTCTTTTTCTCACTCTCTCTCTCTCTCTCTCTCTCTCTCTCTCTCTCTCTCTCTCTCTCTCTCTCTCTCTCTCTCTCTCTCTCTCTCTCCTGCTCTCTGGCATGCAAAGAGAATGGAATTTCCAGACCACCTTATGGGATCTTAAAAGATTTGACTATCGCTGGTTTTCACTATATCCCTTGCATATATAAAAAAATCTAGAATAAAAGAATTATAAATGTATATCTCCAATAATGAAATAGATATAAGAATAATCGTTTATAAGAATGGTTTATACAGACTGAGCAGAGGAAATCATGTCAGTGCAATAGATCAGAGGTTTTAACGGTGTTGTTCTTCGGCTGTTTCTCAAGATATCATGGAAAGAGTATGAGATATCTAGGGAGAATAAACAATAAAAACATTTTAAATGAGTAACTTTTATCATCCCGTTTGAGCCAGTAACCAAATGTGCAAATGTTTATCACAATTAACTAAACAAGATGAATGAATAAAGTTTTGCAAAAATTGTGTAGAGACTGTATTCAAATGCATCGGATAGAGAAAGTCGTGTGAAAGTAATATTTGAGCTGTTTAAAATAAGTCTCTACCTGTTTTTATTTTCCCCTGGTCATGAGAAAAGTATAGTGTTTCAAAAATAGTATGCAGTGACCCACCTTTTGAGGATCTAATAACTGCTTTAGCCCTCGGGGAAGCTCCAAGTCCGGCCTCCCAGGATATGTATAGGTCTATAAGCTAGAGAGATGTCGTTGTACAGGGAATTTAAATATATAGATGTTGCGGACCCTGCATTCTGCTATCATTTCTCCTCAGATATGGCCACCCTACCTATCCTCCCACGTCAAACCTCTCTCTTGAGGAATGATACGTCAAGCCATATGCACAAAAGATTTCACAGTTTTTGATAGGCTTCTTAATTTTAACATCCTCTAACGTTAGGTCCTATCAGACGAAGAAGGAAATAGGTAAAATGATGGTCAAAAGAGCGAGGGCTTAGACTTGCCCAACATTCATATTTCAGGATAAGAGAAACTCTTATAAGTAAAAACTTATCCAGAGAATTCTCCCTGGCCTAGATTCGAACTCAGGACCTCTTGAATGCAAGGCAGACACGTTAGCACTTGCTATAAGGGTGGGCATTTCGTAGACTGAGGTGCAGGTACCTCCTCCGAACCTTTTCCTAGAGCAGGGATCCTCAACTCTGCAGCACATGCTCGCTTCCCCGTAACCAGGAAAAGAGAGAACAGACGTACTGTTGGAGGCGGAAGAATGTGCACATCTTTATTTCCTGCTACGCAGTGCCATCACTAGAAATCTGTAACAACACACGTGTGTCATTCTTTCGCAGCAGGTGGAAGGTGGTGATTTCACCTTCCCCTTTCTTCCTCGAGTTGAGTAACCCCTCCTTGAATCTACCATATATTTGTTATACCTACGCGAATTATTAAACTTGTAATGAAATCTTATATTAATACCATTGCAACCAGGGGATGAAGAACTTACAATCCTAAGTAACAACTACGAGGCTATGTAAAAAACTGAAGCTGCTGACAGTGAAGTAAACTAGGTTATTAATAATAACTAACCACTAGTAACACAACTTCACTTATCTTATTTAAATCCTGGGACCGGTTTCAAAGCAAAAATCTGCTTTACCCTCAGCCACTCAGCTTGACACTCACCCACTTACTGCCTGCACTAGGTCACTTGGATGTCAGTAAGTGGGTGAGTGTCAAGCTGAGTGGCTGAGGATAAAGCAGATGTTTGCCTTGAAACCGGTCCCAGGATTTAAGTAAGATAAGTGAAGTTGTGTTACTAGTGGTTAGTTATTATTAATAAACTACGAGGCTGTTCAATAAAGAATGGTCATAATTTTTTACGGTTATAATTTTCGCACTAAAATTCAATTTTATTATATTCTTTTAGCTTAATGTAAAACAAACATGCCGTAGTAGTTTTGTTGTTGGAACTCCTGGTTCCCGCCTGTGAGAACCAGGCAACTTCAGACATGTTCAGTATCGCCTACCGCTGCAATGGAGGTAACATGCAGTTAAAGTTGATGTTAGAGGAAGTTCCGGAGTTTCTTTCAAACGTAATCACTGCTGATGAAACTTGGCTACATCATTTTGATCGTGAGAGCAAACAGCAAAGCTCAGGGTGGAAATCTTCTTCACCAAACCCCCAAAAAGCGAAAGTGGTTTCTTCTGCTGGGAAAGTTATGGTCATCTCATTCTTTGATATTCATGGAATGGTTTATCAGCATGTTGTACTTGCACACACATCAGTAATTGGACAATACTACAGGGATGTCCTGAAAATATTGCCAGTCCATATCAGGCGCAAAATACATTTCCCTGAAGCAGGCTGGATGTGCGGCCGCATATTACCAATGTTGTTGTTGCAAAAATCAACGTGAAGTGCATCCCTCACCCTCCCCATAATCCAAATTCAGCCCCATGTGACTTTTTCTACTCCCTAACTTGAAGAAACGCTTTCGTGGGAGGCATTATCCATCATCAGAAGCAGTGGTGAAGGCTGTGGAGGCGATTTTCAAGGATCTCTCAAAAATGGTTTTCAGCATGTCTTTGAAGACTGGCAGAAACGCTGGGACAAGTGCATCGCATACAAGGGAGACTATTTTGAGAAGGACCATCAACATTATGAGGATGAGTAAAGGTACGTTGTCAAAAATAGATGTGATCATTCTTTATTGAACAGTCCTCGTAGGAACGTAACTACCGAAAGGATTGGGGAAATCAACTAATTGGTAGAGGTTGAGGAGCTAATTGGTAGAGGTTGAGGACATGAGAAGGTTTAGAGGTAACACCTAGTGTCAAGCCACATTAACAAATATATTCTATAATTCGGGGGAACAAAACATGGCACTCCCTCATCTTGAAGTGATCATAGGTGCAATTGAAATATTATATAAATTATAACATGATGAACGATAACTTAGGTTCAGAGTTGCGTAGGTGTCTGAACAATCTGCTATATGAAGGATATAGTCTAGAGTTGATCGTCTTCCTGTTTCGGGTTGAACACACAGCAACAGTATCTGACAGACTTAAGCCACCGACTTAATAATGAATCATTTAATCCATCAACATCCCGCGCACCGACTTATATTATTTAAATATGGATCCCGCCAAAATGGCCGCCAATTGACAAGTCAGCGTTTCTCATATTCGTGGGGTCATTTTGGTGCTTCCTATGCCAAATTCATACTTCCTGCTTGGTCCTTCCTACTTCTGGCTTCCTGGTATTGCACCATCTTGTGCAGTTACTGTTTACATGAGTTTCCTCAATCTTCCTTTGTTTTGTTGACAAAGCAGCAAGTATCCAACAGTGCAATGACTCTATCCCTTCATCTAGCGATGTGAACCAATTGATTCACACAGACGTATTCAAACTTGCAATACAGGATATGAAATGTTAAATTCCAATAAATAGAATCATATCCAAAATTTGTTCTGACCTTATATGCCACAGTATGAAGTTGGAAAATTATTTGATACGTATAATATTTTTACAAACATGTTGTTAGTTGTTTATCGGTCCGTCTCCGAACAGCGTAACTAAAATTGTTTGGGGATGACATAAGCATATAACGTTCTCTGTAATATTCTGCCTATCTATTCTATTACCTAGTTCTTCTAACTACATATTAGAAGCGATAAAGGTTTCAGAAATATTTTATTACATATTTCCTAGTAGGTAAAAGGTGAATAAGGGAATAAGACGACATAAGCATATTCAAATTTTCAAATCATTTAAGAAATCTTTTTATCTGACGGTTTTGAAATTTCGTTCCTTCTCCATGATTCTGAGTGGGGGAAGAAAACATATAGTGTTTTTCTCAACAGGAAAAAGTTTTAAGATGTTTGAAAATTTGTGTTTTAATGAGATTTGTATCTTTGGAGAATTGAATATTCCTCATCGGAGAGTAATTCTCAGGCCGTTACTAGAAAATTCAAGTTATATTGGTCATGCAAGTGTCTTAAAACCAAGATAACGAAAGTTTTACATGTAAAGGATCGACAAAAGGATGTAAAAATTTGGCAGTTGACTAAATCATCATTTTAAAACAATACCACAATTTATTAGAATATACCTATTAGGTGAAACGCAAATGCGTAATGAAAGGGAGTGTGATGCATCACATTTCTGCTTCTAATATCCATATCTAATACAATTTTCAATTAAAATTTAATTCCTGTGCTGCTGAAATTAAAATGGAAGCTTATATTCTAGGAACTAATAGATCCTTTTATCAAGACAGATTTTTGTATTGACATGCCATATAAAATGATATAAAGAAGATAAAATATGTAATTAATCCCGGAATTAGAACACATTTTTTTCGGTTTGTTTTACGTCGCTCTAACTACATGATTATATCTTGACGAATATGTTAGGAATACCTAATGGATTGGTCTGTGACAGACAGCCGTCTAGGCTTAATATCTGTACCACAGCATCTTCGCTCGTCACATATCCACAGATGCCTTAGTACTAGGCAACTGTCACCTTTGCTTTTGTGATTGGATAATGGTAGCGTATGTGTCCATAGATACCTTAATGCTAGGCAACCAGACCAGACATGTTCGGATATACTGCTCTCGTATCTGTAGATAGGGCAGTCGCAATTGCCAGCCATTATCAATCAGTTCAGCATCGCATCGTGAGATAAACATTTTGGAACGGGAACTGTAGGCATTATGATAAGTTTCAGAAATAAGCGGAAGATTAGTGTTCCATGACCGATGTTTTGAAAGTGAAACGTGACGCACAGATACTTGAGCAACTGTTTGGTTACTTCTTATGGGCGAATAAAGATTACAGGGTGAGCAAATCACAGATGAGATTGCCGCAATCCATAGGTGAATGTGGATTGGTGGATGTCGCAAAGAAATGCATAGCCTCATCGGGGAAAACTGCTGTCAAATCACTGGATGGTAATAGTTCATCGATAGATGGGAGTTTCTGGCAGGAACAGATAGATAACCCTGAGAGGGTATATCCTGGATTTAAACCCATTGTTAATCATCTCAAACGTCTGCTGGACACCAGTGATGACCTCGCAGTTTTCGAATCAACGATAAAACAATATCAGCTGCTCAATACATGTCAGTTTACACCCAGGATTGAAGAGAAAGAGAATAGAGAATGAAAAATTATCTGGAAGAATCTCTTCAATAAAGTTGTTCCTTTAGTTTGGTAAGAGACAGCTTACGAAATACTTAACGAGGCCATACCAACAGCGGATAAATTATGGCGTCATGGGCGCGCAACATCTACATATGCCAAATGGATACCTTGGAACATAGGATTGCTTCTTGCAAACAGATGCATAATACCTGGATGGTACTCAGAGGCTTTATTGCAAAATGGTGGCCACCGGAGGTTCCACCATGTCTTCGGAGACTCCAGCGGTTGGAATTTAGTTTTAAAAACATTTCACTCCAAAGATGTGTGATCTGGTTGGTAATGGGAACGTTACACAGGATAATTCAGAAGAATCCTGGAAATGTGCCATTACAGAGAGAATGGTTTGATTTCCTGAGAAAGGAACGATGGAGGCTAATCACTTCTGGCCTTAGCGGTTCCATGGAGCCCTACATCACCCGATTGGAGCTCCCTTACATTGATAATTGAAGTGAAAAATAAATTGTTTTGAGACACCCAAGACACTACAGAATCTTCCGTTACTCCTAGACACCCTCTTTTCTGCGCAATGAATGGCAATCCTTACTACACTAATTAAACGACAAAATCCCTGATCATTACCTAAATAATATATATATATATATATATATATATATATATTGCAAAAAACATTACATCGTTGCCATTGATGAATAAACAAATATATAAAATAAAAAATACAAAATACAAAATTCTTAGCAAATATTAGGAATATAATAACACATGGAAGAATGTATTAATGAAAAAAAAATTTTAAAAAATCTAGCATTTAGCGGGAAAAAAATATGTAACAATAGGTCCACATTAATATTTTGAGGGATACGGAATAACTATCGGTCTGCATACATGAATGAAAAGAAGTCATGGTTTCGACATCCTTTCGACACAAAAAAAAAATCGTTTACCAACGTTGGAAGTCGTATAGTCACATATAGGCTAATTTTTCACCGTGGATCATATGTATGAAGAAAATCCTACCTGGGATGTTCAAGTTATTGCTTTTTCCCTTTCAGGTATTCCCAGCTATTGTGAGCATGCGTGACCTCTAAGCTCGTCAGCTGTTTCGCGTTGCTATGGATTTTGTTAGAGGCCAGGCTGCACAGCGGAAATGACTCCATTCTTGTTCAAGGTCGCGCTCTTTTTTTTCGATCATAAGGGTGGAATATTAGGGTGATATTGTAGTATATAAAGCAGGTGAGCGTCTCTGATGCGGCAAGAAAGAAGGGGATCTAAATGTTTTTCCGAACTTCGGTGGAGAGAGAAAGAAGGGCTAAAGCGAATCGAAGACAGGCAATCCTAATCTATGTTTACAAAACCAGCATAGGATCATTGCGTATCGCTTTATTGACGGCTACTTTGAAACAGAAAATGGAGTTACTTGAAACTGATCAAATAACCTTGCCTTTCTGCAACCGTGTTTCGATTATTAAAGTACTGTGCGTTACAATACGTGATTTTCTCTCCGTCTTTTCTGCAAATTATTCTCGCAAAAACCTTTGTCTTCTGTCCATTTCCGATAATTTTAATAAACTTTATAAGAAATTATTTCATTATACATTTTACAGCGGGTCTATGAGGGATGTAGAAGTCTGAATCCACAATAAAATATTAAAAGACGTGTCGCTGCATCATCGCACTGTGCAGGACAACATAACAAACAAAAACATAGTGATTTAACCTTTAAAAATATTGTAAAACTTAAACTAATACTCACAAATAAAGTATTCAACACAAGTTTAGTAGTTTAACGAGTTTTACATTTTCTAAGTACTAAATTCCTGTACAGATGTTAACGTTATCAAGTTACTGAAAACTCCAAAAATCCTCACAGGTTGTTCACATAATGAAATGTAAGGTATACATTTTATTGATCATTCTATAAAACTATATATGGTATTTTATTTATTATTTGGGACCATTTTATATAAATCAAACATAACTTACATTTTCCCAAGTAAAAGACATTTTATCGTATATGAATATTCCTTAAAATATGTATGCCGTGAGGTTTTCTATTGACTCAAATTTTTGTTTCTCAGCTATTCTGTTCCCCAGAGCATGGGGATATATAAAAATGCTTTTTGGAAGGAAGGAAAAAAAAAACTCTACATACAGTGAAATCTTGGTGTCAATTTTTGGTAGGGATGTATACCTTAGCTATTGTTGCAAATGTGAATGTAAACCGGTGATTTATAAGTTGTGAATAGCACTGTGTGTACTTAAAGAAATTTCACCCTAAGGGTTTACAATCTACTCTGCAACTGGGAGCATATCTGAAAGGATATGGGATCATATGGTAGAACTAAATGGTAGAGGGTGTTTAGTTAGGTTAAAGATGGATAAATAGAGACAACACAAGATTCTATAACATGACAATTTACTATAACCTAATGACTGTGTGTGTGAAAAGTGGCAGCTGCAGCTCAATAGATTTACTGACATGTAAAAGTACTCTTTTTTTGCTTTATTTTTTTTAAATACATTTATTTCACATCCTGATATTTACATTTGTTTCACATTCTGATATTTACATTTTGGACAAGAACAAATGAGAGAACAAACTTGTTTGACAATGAAACAAAATTACTAAACACTAAATAGCTACAGAAACAATTACCTTCGTTCAAAAAATAATTGATATGCCTTATAAAACTTGGCAGATTTTCTAACTCCAAAGAGTTTTCAGATAACTCACATATTCACAAGGATTTACATACTCCGAATATTGCAGTACATAATACACTGTATGAGCTAGTAACCACACACAAAACCGATGTCTGGCAGACGAAGTGATCACAAAGTTCGGTTCGAGAAGAATGTGTGGGGTACACCAGTCATATTGGGTCAAACGGAGTTGCTGTAAATACTTCAAAAGGCGTCCCTTAATCGGCGCCACAACTGCACACATTTGGAACGAAATTCGGCACACCGGCGGCACTGAGACCACCCTGGCAATTGACAGCGTCATTGAAAAGCAAAAACAAAAAAAAAAGTTATATGAATAAGGAAGGAACTAGGTAGGAAAGGAGGAAGGAAGAAAGGTTAAATACCAATTTCCAATTTAAGTTAGCGTCTTCCACAGATCGGTAACTTTTACAAGAAATTCGCACACCCCAAACTACTCTTTACATGTGAAATATCATTTTTTTAGTAAAATCCACATGTTTAAGACATTGCGAGATAATAAAGTATATACTTTGAATTTTCTGGGTACAGCATATGCAGTCTCTTCATTTAGAGTTAATTTTGGACAATCCGTAAAACATAACAAAAGATAAACATAAAATGTATAGCTCATCAAAGCACTCAATTCATGACAGTTAAAGTTGTTGACATGTTAACAGTTTCACTTACTTTTTCAGTTTGAGTTTACGAAGGGAAAAGAATTTGGAAATACATATCGCATTCATTGACCTGGAAAAGGCTTTTGATAGAATAAATAGATCAAAACTGTGGCAAATATTAGAAAGTAAGGGTTACCCACCACATATTATTAATGCAATAAAAGGCATATACACAAATACAACTATAAGAATTGATACTGGGGATAGGTTAACAGAACAAATTTCTACCAATACTGGACTAAGACAAGGGTGTAGCTTATCACATACTCTTTTTAGTATATATATGGACGATATTCTAAATGAATGGGAGATTTTAGTAGACCCAGGAATCAAAATAAAAGAAAATATTTATATTAATACCCTGCTGTTTGCGGATGACCAAATATTGATTCATCGGAATGAAAATCAACTGCAAAAGTCATTGTATATTCTAAATAATATATTAAAAAAGAATAATTTTAAAATATCATAAGAAAAGACAAAAATAATGGCCTTTAAAATAAATTATAATGTAAGATGAAAAATTGTTTTAGTAAATAACTTTTAGAACAAATATCGAGTTTTAAATATTTAGGATGTAACATAAGTTTTAGAAACAATGCTGATATAGAAGAAAAAGTAAACAAATTCCAAGCAACATGTGGGACAATCCAAAGAACTTTTAAAAACAGAGTGAGAAATGATACAAAACTGAAAATGTATAAGGTAATGGCTATTCCAACTTTACTATATGGAAGCGAAACCTGGGTGCCAACACAAAAGGATTTAAATAAAATACAGACTGCAGAAATGAAATTTTTAAGAAGTGTTAAAGGTTGTACAATATTGGACAAAATAAGAAATGAGAATATTAGAAAGGAATTAGAAATCTAACTAATTCATGCCAAAATATTAGAACGAAGGCAACAATGGCATGAACATATATTAAGAATGAAGGATGGGAGATATCCAATTGCAGCTTTAAACTACACTCCAAAAGGAAGAAGAGGCAGAGGACGACCCAGGAAACGCTGAGATCTATGAAGCCGGAACGAGCGATATGCCCAAACCATGGAGTAAAGAAGAAGAAGAAGAGTTTACAGTTCATGTTTAATCTCAAAAAAGCTTGGTCATTAAGTAGTCATCCACTTTTTAAAAATATTAACATTGCTTTAGTCTGTTTATCCTTCTTGTAGGTACCTAAGATTAAATGTACAAATATATAACGTTATTTTTTTCGGTTAACAAGATGGGTTAAAATCCTAACGGAGGGAATCAGTACGTGGTTCAACTGATCTTTGGTAACAAAGCCCCAAGTGGGGCACCCTCGGGAGGAAGGATGAGGTCGACCCTAAGGAGTAACGACAGTGAAGAGGGCAGTGCCCCTAGCATTTGCACGTTTTAATCTCCCGGGCAGTCTAATACAACAGGTACCCCACCCATAGACCGACACGCCAGAGCTCGGATAACTCCCGGAGGCTTCCACAACCAGCCAGAAAGACCCACTAGGTCAGCTCATAGACTAGATACCGTCCTACCGGAGGCCGAAGGTGTTTACCAAAAGTATATCATCCTGCCATGTGGCCGCGCCGTGGCTCAGTGGTTAGACCGCTTGGCTCTCACGAAGGCGGTCCGGGTTCGATCCCAGGCGACCGCAAAGTGAGATTTGTAGTGGACAACACGGCGCTGGGGCGGGTTTTCTCTGGGACCTCCGGTTTCCCCCGCCATCTCATTCCACCGGTGCTCCATCTTCATTTCACGTATCATCAGTGTCACCGCTTGCGGTGCCGTATGTAGTAAAAGCGGGCGTTAAACACTACACACTTCATTTTATCCCGCCATGCATCGCCGAGGCTCCTGCCGACACTGCTACCCTGAAAGAGATCACCAGATGAGAGATGATATGAAATGATAATGGAGGTGAAATGGAGAGACATGTAATGAAGCTATCCAGCACCGAAAAAAAACCAGGGTTAGGTACGCCGGACACGAAAAGCGAACCCGGACCTTCCGATTGCAGACCACAGACCGTCTGAGCCATACCGCTCGGTCGGTTAGCTAGTAGGTAGAATAACTTTTCGTAAGAATAGTTTGTGAAAGAATGAGTAGGGAAAGTGCTGTGAACACATCAGTTCTTTGTTGTTTGATAAACCTTAATGAAATGCCAGATAAAGGCTTGTGAGAGTTCGCTTGTAAGATATATATATACTTTAACACTGAGGTATGGAAACAAAGGAAAGACTCCGGTTGACAATTTATTGTTGGAACAGAGAACACCTCGCCTGGGATCGCTTTAGCACTCTCCGTGTGCCGACCGGAGATTAAGAAGTCTCTATCCCTCTTCCACCCCTTGACATTCGCCCCAAGGAAAAAAATTGAGGTGCGCTATTTCATAAAGTCATAATAGTAAAAAAGGGACCATCTCGAGCGCACCTGCAGCCCTCACCCTGATCTCATAAAGGTTTAATTGGCAACTCGGGGTAAACACATCCCAGCTAAACTCTTCTTAAGGAAACGCCTAATGTAAAACGTGCTATTTTAATGTTTTCCCTACTAAATGGAAGACAAACCTATGACTCAAAATGCATGCAGAGTAACTTCTTAGATTTACCTCAAGCATTAAACAATAACGTTTAATATATTTCGTTACACAAAATATTTCTTATTTTTAATTATTTTGAATTGTTACTGTTTAATTTGCTTGCACAACATGTTCTATTGGTTAAGCAAACTGCTGCTTAATTACACACTGTAACTTTGTATACTTTTTAACTTAATTTATACTAACTTCGTCTACTGCTTATGATAAGTAGACAAAGCATTGCACTCCATCCAAAAATTTGATAACGAGATTCCACCGAAAAATGACTTCACCGAAATATGACTTACCGATCCATAAAAGACAAAATTGTCATCCTTGTATGTTTGTATATCTGTTAACAACAGAATTAAAACTCGATTAAATACCAAATTTGATATTTTAGTTCAGGATTTCTGAAGATTACAACACGATTTTCAAGAAAACTTCCCAAAACACCATTTACATCCCAAACTATGTACGAGGATGGTCTAAAAAGTTTTCGACCTCAAAATTAAGATGGCAGCACTCGTAAATAAAAACTAGTGAATTGCGTTGTTCATCTGTTTGCAGTTACTCTCAGTTTTAGCCATTGTTTATTGTTTGTTATTTACGTCCTCCAACGTTAAGTCATATCGGACGGTGAATGTATTTGGTGAAATGATGCTCAAATGAGTCCAGAGTCCGGGGAGCTTAGAGTTACCCGACATTCATCTTGAAGAATAAGCTAAAACCCCGGAAAAAACCTTATCCAGGTAACTCACCCTCACCGAGATTCGATCTCGGGACCTCTTGAACGTGAGGCAGACATGCTACCATCTACGCTACCGAGGCGGGCTAGTTTCAGCCATTTTGGATGCTCAGTTGTTATGTAACAGTCGTTTGAGTGAGTTGATGTGAGTGGTTTTATGAAAATGGGAAGAATCGAGTATCAGCTGTCATTAATATTCGTTTTTAAAAGGCAATACGCCTACGCAAATCAAAGATGAGTTGGATTCTGAGTTGGTGACTCTGCACCATCGTTTACCACAGCGAAGTTTTGGGCATCTGAATTTAAACGTTGCCGTAATAGCTTGGGAAACGATGAACGTTCGGGACGTCCAAAAACTGCAACTACCGACGAAAACATTGCCAAAGTTGACCATATTGTGCTAGAAGATCGCCTAATTAAAATGAGAGAGATAGAAGAGTCTATGAACGTGTCAAAAGAAAGTGTTTGTCACATATTAAAACAACATTTAGACTTGAGAAAGCTATCCGCTCGTTGGGTGCCGCGTTTGTTCACGTTACACCAAAAACGTGTTCGAATGAGCATTTCCAATGCTCTATTGGCGCAGTTTAGGCGCAATAAATCTGAGTTTTGGCGCCGATTAATTACTGTAGCTGAAACTTGGATACAGTATCATACGCCCGAAAAAAAATACAGTCCAAACAGTGGACGGCAAAGGGGGATCCGGATTCCCTCCCCAATTTTTTTTTTTTTTTTTTTTGTGCTGGGAAGGTGATGGTGAGCTTTCCGGAATATTCAGGAGTTATTTTAATCAATTATTTTCAAACAGGAAAAACCATTACAGGAGCATTCTACGCATCATTACTTGACAAGCTGAAGGCAGAACTTGTGGAAAAACGACAATATTTTCAGAAAAATAAAATCCTGCTACACCAAGACAACACCTCAGCGGTTCCAATGGCGAAAATCCACGAATTACGGTTTGAACTTCTTGACCATCTGCCTTACTCACAAGATCTAGCCCCAAGCGACATGGTTTTGTTCCCTCAACTGAAAATTGTGCTCGGAGGACAGAGAATTTCGTCAAATGAAGAGCCAATCACTTTCGTGAACAATTATTTTGCAGAGAAAAAGATAATGATATTAAATATATTTATATTTAAAATAAAAAGGTGAATCTTTTAGCAAAATCCCCTGAACGCTTCTTCTTAAGGAGCAGTATTTTTATAAGTTTATATAAACCGTAACCGCTAAGAGGTAAACAAATGTATAACACAATAAAGCAGCATATCTCTGCAATACACAAATAACTTTTTGTGGCATCAGTCGTGTCCATTTCCCGAATTGTTCAATATATAGTCCATTGTTCAATAGACTATCGCTATTCCCTTTGTAACTATAACGAAGTACGTAATGAGCATCTGCTGCTAAGGTTTTCGCGATTAAAATGAAGCAGATAAAATAATTAAATTTATCAATAAGGTACAGAGAACAGAAGAAGTAATACGAATGTTAAACATAAAATATTCTTTTTAAATTAAATTACTTCTTGCCTGTAAGTGCAGGAGTACTCGGTAGGTTAACTCTGCCTCAAATAAGATGTTCCCCGAAACATGGGATTACAACCGTAGTTTGTTCCCTTGGCCTTGCACGGTGCTCACGGCCCATTGAATTCCTCCTCGTTTTCTCGACCTACTCAGATATAAAGCAGAGGTGTTGCAACATTTAGTTGCTGATACAGAGGCTCGAGATCAAGGTTGTGATTTCCCCTGGGAGTCTGTTTACACACCATACAGCTTCCTCCTCCTCCTCTTCTTAACTGTACCTGCCTACGCTATATTATTTATCTTCACATACTGTTTCATTCGATTCATCTTTATCTTATTTACTACTTACGACCAAATGTGGAGAAAATACGAATTGCACTCAAAAATTCCATATAGAAATATCTCCGAAAAATACACTTCCTGCTGTGCCTTGAATAAATAACAGGAAACCTATATGCCCGCTGTACAAACGGCCTATGAACAACATAAATAAATACTATATAGATACTATTTCTACTGCTTACCTATGTTAGGGAGTGCAATTACAGCATTCCAGTTAGTAACTTGATAACCAAGTTTCATCGTAAATGTATATATCCCTTACAAAAAGATATATGTGTATGAATAGTATATCTGAGAAAACAAAAGGTCGATGAATACAAAACGGTGCATTTTATTTCATGTATTGCCTGGTGGAACAGAATGAAATTCAACTCATCTGGGCACCGGACCATAAAGGAATAACTCAAGAACTTCATAGATAAGGAGCAGCTACACCATTTATTGGAATAGAGCATGCTCTAGGAGCACCTCGAAGTTCAACTAGAGAAGCTATTAAGATCTGGTCCAAGAGAAAACATCACAAAACCTAACTCAAAACTCCAAGAAACAGACATGCTAAGCTATTTATTAGGAAACCATATACGAAAAAATCTGAAGGTCTACGAAAGTGTAACAGAGCTCACTTGAAAGCAATCACTGCTTTTCTCACGGGCACGCACGTGTGAGAAAGCACCTGAACACAATAGTGGTATATCAGAGTAACTTAGACTACATATTATGCAGAAACAGCCCTTGTCTCACAGGACATATAATGCCTTTGGGGCAATGTTGATTGCACCAAAAGAACTATCATCCATACTTCTTTTGGTCCGGTGAAACGAGGGTAATCTGAATTGAAAAGAATAAAGAAAGACCATTTATGTATATGGAAAATACTTCAAATTTTAGTTACACAAAAAGGCTCCAGCAATTGTTATTTTTGGACACGAAAAACATAAGGTTTGATTACAATAGCCTGAGTTACGAAGTACTTTAAAGCGCCATGTGTTTGAAATAATTGCTGTTAAAGATATACTTTTAACTTCCCCTGAATACTGAGTGAAATGCTCTTCATTCTGAATACGTGTATCTTTTTCTATAAATGATAAACCAAATAAATACACAAAAGCATAATATTCGTTAAAAACTTACAAAATATTGTGACTTTGTGGGTTCGTCAAGTTTGTAGAAATTCAAAACGTTGTTTATTTCCGTAGAAATACACTTTGTACACCTCTGATAAAATCAGAATGACATAACACACAAGTACGCAATCTTCAAGCCCGTCTGCTGCAGGTCCACGCTGCACCTCGTCTCTCGGCCCCTGCCGAACTTACTGCTTACCTGCACTCTCTATCGGCTTCCTGCCGATATTGGCTGCTAGCAGCTCTAGCTCACCATTTATACACGATTAGCTCTTTCACGAAGGCTGGCGAAACTTCCCGAAGCTTCAGGGACCCTTACGATGGCGAAGGAATTGTCCAGACATTTCTCTGGTTCTTCCTCTCCCCACCCCGTCAATCCTCGGCACGTTATTAGCGATGAGCGGGCCGGTCTGTGGGTATGGCTTGGCGCTACCTGTCTCTTTCTTTCCCTGTCAGCTGGCTTCGCCCATCACAAAAGATGCCTCGCGACTATATATTAACTTTTTCTGTGTTTTGACCTTTTTCGAAATATTCGTTATTGCTATTTAAGTTTTTCAGATGGAAAATTCATGCAAATCTTCGGCATTGACAAAAGTAAGGAGTGAAATATGTATTGTAACGTTTTAATACTATTTAAAAATACTATATACGAGAAGTTTTAATGTTAGTTTTGTTTCCGTAATGTTCAAGTACTTAAGTGAAGAAGTCTTATTTATAGCACTCATGTGACTTTCTCTACTCTTGTACAAAGTAATTCTACCGACGCTTATTCCTCTATCTACTTCAGGTTAATCGAGTTGAGCACTGACTGAAAGTATGTTATTGATAGGTGCAAGGGAAACATGTAAATACAGTAGGCTTCAAAGGATGGGCAAATCTTTTAAGATTTGCTCTCTAAGTGCTGCCTTTGTAATTCCCTCCACATCGCATCTTCAGGAGAGGAAAAACAGACTGATGTATTTCATCTGTGAAAAGGGTTCAATATATACATTTCATTTTTTCATAAACATATAGGATGTGAAAAACGTATGTCAAAAGTTTGAGAAAACATTTCTTGCGGATAGAGGATAAAAACTATTTTATGAACATAGGTCAATTATTATTTATTTTCTTTTAGAGCATATTTTCTACAGCCCAACTCTATAAAACAACACTCAATGACAGAACGTTGAGAAAACAGAAAAATCACAGCCATGTTCAAAATGGCTATAATGCATACGTCAAACCACCGTCGCATGGGCTCCCTAATGTGCTGAGTTAGCCATGGAAAATGTCATTGTCTGGCAGCGTTCCACAATACGAGCATGAAGAGTCTGCTCAACTGCAATTGGAGTTGCATAAACAAGAGATTTAAAATATCCCCACAAAGAAATTCTAGTATATTTAAGTCTGCCAAGCGTGGAGGCAATGGAATTGGCCCAGCTCTTCCTATCCATCTACCAGGAAACCTGCTATTCAGAAACCGACGGACAGAAAGCCTGTAATGAGGACAAACTGCAACCTGAACTAAGTACCGGTATCTAACAAGCGGGCTATGTTCTATACTGTAGCACATTGGCAACATAAAATACGTCACTTCTACCCGATTTAAGCAGATATAAAAATAAATGTTTACCACTTTTCATTTAAACCATTGTCCTGTTGTGAGGTTACGGTCAAAGAACATGTGCGTATTACACATCATGGTACAGAAGAAGCTCTACCATGAAAATAATCTTTTTGGATCTATGTTAATACATTCTTATGCTCTATATGAAAGAAATGTTTTCCCAAACTTTTACATAATTTTTTGTTGCATCCTGTATGTTAAACTTACGGAATTTTACTCAAAATCATTGGAGACTTTTTTGAGAAATTCTAAGCTTTCTAAACATGTTTCATGTAAAGAGTAATAAAGGGAGCTTTTGAAAAGGCTTTTGTCACAACCATTGAAGATCATGAACTTAAATACTAATTTTGGTATTTAAACAACTTATCGTTTGCGACATATGAAGTTCATAAACTAACAAAAACGCCCCCACTGACACTTTTTTTCTAAAAATCCCTTTTTGGATTAAGGAGACTTCAAAATCTACATTTTAACTGAAAATATCGGTATCACATGTGTAGCTTCTCTTTTAGTATGCAATTAGCTGTTACATGAGCACTAAAATAAGGAATCTATATAAATGATAATGGCTAAGGAGAGTCTAGTAGGTGTTGTACGACTTTTTATATTTACCTCCTTTAACCTTTTTAAGTCATATGGGACGATAAATGGAATGGGTGAAATGATGCTCAAATGGTCCCAGGGTCCATGGAGCTTAGAGTTACCGACATTCGTCGTTTAGGATAAGGGAGGGGAAGCCCCGGAAAAAACCTTATCCAGGTAACTCACCCTGACCAAGATTCGAACTCGGGAACTCTTGAACGTGAGGCAGACATGCTACCATCTACCCTACCAAGGTGTTCTGTACCACATTGTTGTATAAGTAGTCTGTGAAATCTCCATTTGTACTACAGTAGAACCTTAATATGTGAATAAAAACTTTTTGAATGCAAAATATAAATGCATACTTTTAAGAAATGTCTGTTAAAATTTGTTTGTTGAAATTCTTCCACTCTTTGAACACTGCAAATAGAAAGTCCTCGTTATTTTTAGATGCGTTCATACAGAGGCTTTACAAATGATGTCTGCGTTATCGATTTATTTTAAACAATTCAATAATGCTTCAAATTCTGTATGAAATCACCTGCTACCATGATATCAAAGATGCCATGCATATGGGGACCTCTAGCAAGCGTTTCAGTAATCAATCAAGTTTCCATTAGAGCCTCTAGCTGCCAATACACGGGCGGTGAGGGTGCTTGGGGAAAGAAGGTCGTGCTTATTGAATGTAAAAATTGCCCATGGGTTTTTCATACACTCGTATAACATGAAATGAAGCTATTTTGTGTGGAGCTAAAAATAATTTATGACAAGACTTAACTTTCTTCCATCAAATGCAAACGAAGTACAACGCTAATATGTAAATTCCCCCAAGCGGGTTGGCTTAGGCCATAACATCTGTAGCCTACATTCAATATCTCCAGGTCTCAATCGTATGTCTCGATAATATCACTGGGAATTTTGTTCCTAATTTTCTTCAGTTATAAACCCGAATATCTGATTGGATGTATAATACCATGATCCTTAAGTCTTAAACTGTAGAAACAATGACAATACCAGGTGGTCTAACGGCCCCGTATTTTACGTAAGCAGATATTCCTTCGTGCGTTAAAGCAGTTGCAGAACGAAACGGGGAAGCTCCAGTTAAACGTACGGCAGCGATGTGACCGGACTACACAAGTTATTACACTCCGAGGGACTACCTCGTCATTCGGAGCAGAACCAAGACTGTTCACGCCATTGTCATGTCTTTAACTGGAACTACCCGTTTTGTTCTGCAACTCTTTTAATGCATGAATGGATATCTGCTTACGTGAAAGCCGGGACAGTCGGGCCAACTGGTATAATGTAACAGGGAATAGCTGCCTCTGTGCATTGAGGTATATAACTATAGTTGTCTATGGCTATATGTGGGCAAATGATGAAATTATACGTTGTGGTACAGGGATGTGATTTAGAAGGCCATACCGTAAGATATCTGGTATTAGTCTGTCACGATATAACCATATAGTTAAATTATCTTAAATTAATACAGAAAAATGATTCTATTAAATGCATTAAACCTAAGCAGACCCTATTTCAAAAGGAAACCTCTTATTGACTTCAAGCCAAACAGCTGGATGAATTTGGATTACTCTAAGGAGAGGATATGGCACTGAAACCTATGATTTGTTGTACCTATGCCCCAAGTGGGGCATCCCGGGAATGAGGATGAGGCAAGAGGAGGCACAGGATGACCATCCCAAGGAGTCACAATAGTGCAGAGGACAGGGTTAGCATTTGGAAACTCCCGGCAGGCCAGCAAAACCGGCAGCTCAACCGATTTCGGTCCAGAAACGGCCACACCAGACCGGGCTTGGATACTGGAGAGCGTCCTAACAGAGGAGGAATTCTACTCAGAGCATATCATCCTACCATTCACCGCCGAAACTCCCGCCGACACTTCTATCCCGAAAAAGTCAACCAGATGAGAGATAATGTGAAATTCGGGGGATGTAATTGACCTACTCAGCTTTCGCCTGGTGACCCCGGAAAACCCCTGAAAAAGCCCATGGGTCATGTCGTTCGGCCACGGGATTCGAAACCGGGCCTCCCGAATGCGGGTCACAGACAAAACCACTTGAGACCATCCCACAAGGGAAGCATTTTATAATATTAATGACTACAATTCCAAAATAAATTTAACATTTTAATAAAAAATAAAATAAAAATTAAAAATTATTTTAAAATAAGAATTAAATTTTAACATCCTTTGAATAAATAATAAATATAATTAAAATTAAATTAATTAAACATTACCAAATATACCACTATAATGTATTAACACCGAAAAATATGTATGCTGTGCATGTCTCGACAACTATTGTAATAAATGAATAAACAAAAATATCTGGTACAAATAAGTATAAAATGAACGATAGTAAAAATCCTGTGACGTTATGCATCATAATGTTACTAAACTTTTATGTGGTTTGCAGCGTAGAACTTTTTTTACCCAAATCACAAAAAATTATACTCCCAAAAATGTTCACTGAGTATCAATCAAATCGTGATAACTTGTACACGTTACATTCATTTTTAAATATTGTGCAGAAAGTTCAGTACGGCAACCTACACAACGGTTGTTTGTGATGAGTGTTTTCACACAGATAGACGTTACATTTTGAGCGTTTTACAGTAGTACGTGTAAAGCGACAGTGTATTAAATTACGATATTGTAACTTTAGATATTTCACGTATGTCTGTGTTTATGACCTCAAACCAGTATATTGTAATAGACATTCAGTAATTTATACAGAACAATGTCATTTTCAGAGAACGTTCATTTAATTAGAACGTGTTTGTTAGTTTAGGTAACAAATTGTATTGTTTGTGTTGTTCTAGGCAAGTGTATTTTGCGAGAGATGGTGTGCGATAATCATTACTGGTTTGTGTTTGTTTGCGAGAAAAAAATGGCCGTACAAGCTCAGTGATACAAACATTTGAATGGCTAGTATAACACATGCGAGTAAATTTATATCTGTCTCTCCTTCATGTTTAAATATACATGTATGGGGGTCATTCCCACTATATTAAGGTTTGGTTGTACTTGTAATTATTAGTCGTCATATATGTAGCAATGATTGCGGGTTTCAATCCCGGATAAACATGTTGGTATTTTTGCGGTAAGCCTTCACATGGTCTTCTTCGGGAGAGACGTAAAAATGTTGCTTCCATTTGATGATTAAACCGTTTCAAATGAACCTATTAATAATGATGATGATAATAATAATAATAATAATAATAATAATAATAATAATAATAATAATAATAATAATAATAATAATAATAATAATAATAATAATAATAATAATAATAATAATAATAATAATAATAATAATAATAATAATAATAATAATAATAATAATAATAATAATAATAATAATAATAATAATAATAATAATAATAATAATAATAATAATAATAATAATAATAATAATAATAATAATAATAATAATAATAATAATAATAATAATAATAATAATAATAATAATAATAATAATAATAATAATAATAATAATAATAATAATAATAATAATAATAATAATAATAATAATAATAATAATAATAATAATAATAATAATAATAATAATAATAATAATAATAATAATAATAATAATAATAATAATAATAATAATAATAATAATAATAATAATAATAATAATAATAATAATAATAATAATAATAATAATAATAATAATAATAATAATAATAATAATAATAATAATAATAATAATAATAATAATAATAATAATAATAATAATAATAATAATAATAATAATAATAATAATTAATAATAAAGGGCAGGGGTTCTACTCCCATTAGTCCTGGACCCGTAGGACCAATGACCCGGACTCCTTCTACCCGGGAGCGATGGATACTCCGAGGCTCTTTCCATAGGGCAATACCTGATTTGTTAAAAAGCCCCCCCCCCTCCCCGCTAAGCACAACGTCAAGACGGGATGGAACTGGATAAGCCACTTACGCGCGTCAACCCCGGAGGCAAGACTACCGAAAACCTCGGTGGGGCCGCCTGGTGTTCTAGCACACCTTCTACTAGCTCTGCAGGCTAGTACCCGAGACTTTTAGGCAACCCTCTACCCCCTCCAGGCGGCCGTAGCCTGGCCGGAGGTACCCAATTCTCCGTGGGTGTCGGGAACACACTGTCCCCTCGAGTCCAACCCAATCCGAACAACACCCCAACGGGAGGTGCTTGGCAGTTCGACCCGAAGTTCCCCCTAGTAACGTCAGACCACGAGTGCTAAGGGTCCTCAGAGCCCGCACCACGGCAGCTGAAGGGGACGGATCCCCTCCCCACTGTATGATAATAATAATAGAAATTAATAGTAATTAATAATAACCGCCATGCATGACGTAACAACCCGCAAGCGAGCCAGAGCCAGCGCAGGAAAACCCGGCTGCTGGCCTCACGCCCACTTCAGCAAGACAGAGGTAGTTTCCTTTCTAGACCAGGTTTCGCTACCTATCGTAGATCCTCAAATTCCTCACCCTGAGTGCGCCTAAAACTTAAAATTCGCACCCCTTCAAAGGTGGGATCGAACCCGTGTGCATTCCGTGACAACCCCTAGCCCACTACGCCACGGCGCAGGACAAATGAACTACATACCCTTGGTGTTTAACTTTTTCTACTTCCCCCTATCGTCATTTTGCAACATTAGCCAATCATCTATCACTGCGAACTAATGGCAGGCGACCGGTACTGCTAGAAATTTTATTGATTCCTAATTCGCGGGTTCAAACTTGGCTCCATAGTTTTAAGTGTGTTTAAAAGGACAGACCCATGTCAGTAAATTTAATGGCATACAAATTAAATTGTGGAATCAACTTCTGGCACACCGGTGGCGCTTATATGATCCTGGAAGCTGGCAGTGTCGCAATAGAAACAAATATACAAAAATATAGAGTTAACTATTTCGGAAACATTCGTCCATATTTGTTTGGTTTTTCAAATACTCTCAAATCGGATATCGTTATTTCTCTCTCCCCCCGAACACGCAAAAGAACAGAATTCTATCTCACTAATATATTACACAGCAACCTGCTCTTAAAATAATTCGTTTAATTTTCGAATGCTTATTTATTATTTGTTCTTTCCAGGTTAACAAAATGGAATGTTGACTTGAAAAATGTATATAAACAAACTAAGCACACTATTTTTCTAAAGCACATAATTTTCTTTCTAATAACATAACACGCATTGTTTTGCATGCAAAACGTGCATTTAAATAAGCCAAGAAATCTGGGCCAGCCCATTGTTTCAGGGAAAGTTTTAATTTAAAATTAAATATAATAATACCTTTTTACTAAACATAGGATGTATATTGTATTGTAAACCTGGATTATTTTCAGTTTTTACAGAAATGCTACAACATTTACATCTACATTCTTTGAAATTTTGATATTAATTTTTAAAACCAAAAAAATCAGTTATGTCATTTTAGTTTCATGTTGATGCTTAATAAAGCACAACTAGGTCACTCCTTTCAGAGTATTCACAAGAGAGCGTCTAGGCTGCATAAAAACATCCATAGCAGAAACATCTGTTGCTGAGCAGCAAAACAAAAACATGCAGATATTTCATATACATGCACAAGAAATGGATACAGTGTCCCTGTCTTTTCTGACTAAAATGAACCCAACATTCGTTCAATAATACAAAATTGCAAGTGGATTTGTAGCCTACCTTCCAATACATTTTTCTTCGATGTATTGGCCCTTTCTCTTCTACAGTCATATTGGTCTTTACTTTAGAACAACTTGTCAGTATATTCTTTAACGTTGTTTTTTAAATCACGTTTTCGGTTAAACAATTTATATTTACTCCCTCGTTCATACTCTGAAGAGGGAGCGAAGGATTTAGTGAAAGAACAATTCCCACGCCCTGCTGGAAATTGAATATGGTACCTCCAGTTAACCACCCAACCAAGCAGTCACCAAGTGAAGTAACAACGTTTAACGTGTATGGTGAAGTGTGTGACTCGTATTTACTGGATCGATCCAGATCACTTTAAATTTTGGTTTCCTTAGGATTAGGATTTCATTACAGAGGGCATTCGGTACGTAGGCCACCATGCTGGGCTCATTGTGCCTATGTCCCCAAATAGGGCACACCCGGGAGGAAGGATGAGGTGAGAGGACACATAGGGTGGCCCACCTAAGAAGCCACGACAATGCAGAGGGACTACAACGGCACCTCTATGCTGAGTGCAGGGTCCCTACACTTTTACTTAGAGTGTCGCCCCGACAGGTCAGGACAACGGACACGCTCCCCTACTGCGGGACAGCAACGAGACCAATAGCTGAGCCCCAAAGATCCCTGGCTAGCGATCCCAAAAGGGTTCCAGCAGAGGCGCGGAGACCGGAAACAAACCTACCGGAGGAGGAAGTAGTTTACCTCAGAGCACATCAACCCGCCATGTACCGCCGAGACTCCCGCCGACACTTCCACCCTGAAAGAGACCATCAGATGAGAGACGATGTGAAATGAAAATGGAGATGAAATGGAAGGACGGGAAATTTGGGGGATGTAATTAACCTACGCAGCATTCGCCTAGCGACCCGAAAAAACCACAGAAAAAAACGCAAGGTTTAGGTAGGTATGCGGGACACAGACGGGCTTTCCTGTTATCACTAGGCGAATGTTGGAGTGGATCTCTTTACCGATCTCTTTCATCGCTTTCGATTCCTTATTATTTGCATAGCATGAATACAGAAATACATCATTAAATTACCTATAGTAAACAAATATGAATATTTGTACTTTATTAATGCTTATAGGTTATGAAGTAAAAAAACGTGTGTACAATTGAGTTCGGGATAAGATGACATGACGGCTGGTTTTCAGAAAAATTGTAGAAGTAGTTCGGACGGTTACGCAGCTAGTCAGAGTATTAAAGTCCAAAGCTCCAGATTAGATATGGCAGGCTACCTTGGGTTTCTTGCAATATGTGAGAGCATTTCTTAGAAATTTATATACGACTCCACGCAGTAGGAAAAAAGCAAATTTCAGAAATCTTAGAGTCATTAGTATAATTGAGGTTATTAGGAGAATTTGAAGCTTAGTAACTTTCTGAACTTAATCTGAAAACACGCTGATCAACACGCACTGTACTGATTAGCTATCTTCTTAAGGATAGATCCGCGTGTTCTCGCTTGATATAGGAATCCAAAAACTTTAGCACCGACCTAATACTAGTTTCCATTGATCGGAAACTTCTCCGTTAATGTGGAAAAAATACCAACCCCAAAACTCAATACTGTTATTAAAAACTTCAAAGTCGAGTTCCGTGTACATCCTTTCCTTGAAAATACAACCCACGCAAACGCCCTGAGATAGCTTTCTCTGCTAAAATCTCGAACCAGAAGTTACCGCTACAACTTGGCGCAGCATAACACGGCACAACATCACGAACTCAACGGCTACACTCTTGTCATCTTTCGGGTGGTATTGTCAGCGCAATAGTTAAAGACAGATGTGGGCAGATGGTGTGGATGCTTGTACTATTTAACTTTTCTTCTCTGGCCCCCTTGAAGTCGCTGTCCACGTCGCTAGGGTTGTTCTTCTGCCTGTGTGGTGGCAAAAAGTTTCTGTCATGCGCCGTCTATGGGGATTTCTGCAGGTTTCTACGACTCTGCTCTGTCCCTGCTCTCTGCCGACCTGTGGTTTCTCTTCCCCTCCCTCTGGAATGTGATACCGAGAATTCACTGGAAACAAACGTTGTGAGACTTCCCTAAATTGTACCCACCCTGTCAAAGAGGAGGGAAGACTATGGGTCTTCTCAGCATCCGAGTTGTGTTACTCATCTCCAGCTCCTTAGATTATCGGCCGGCTGCTAGTTACGAGTCTTCTACGAGTGCTGCCGCTGAGCGTTAGGTGGCGCTAGTTCCGCTTGTAAAGGGAGCAAGAAGTTCGACAGTTGAATACCGCAGCGCCGGGAGGGACTGGCACCGACGTATCGTCCGAGAGGATCGTGGACAAGAAGAGGACCTCCGACTGGGTTCTCGGAGTCTCAACATTACAACTGTCTCTTCGGCCCTTCGTAGATAGAAACATTGGGACAACACTGTTGGGCTTCGCTTCATCATGTAAGCCTTCTAAATTTTTATTCCAAATTTTCCCTACGTTCTCTCGGGTTATTTAAGGCAAATTTTGAGGAGTTAGGGTACTTAGAACATAAAAAGAAACCGTAATGGCTTTTAGTGAATTTAAAGAAATAACCATTTGTAACTAGAGGCAAAGACATTCAGTTGGAATGTACTAAACCTAATTGTTAACAGTTTCTAAGGCAAATAAAAAAGGTACTTGGTTATATTTAGAATCTTGGCAATATAAAGAATTAGTTGAAGACAACCAACTTTGAAAATTGTTGTGCCTGTTTGCTTAACCATCCTATTTGGACCTTTTTCTAATTTAGGGCTTCCTTATCCTTATCGATTTTCAAACATTTCGGGTCAGTGACCTTGCTTGTAGTATGCTTCCAAGCATTGTCCTTCACTGGAAACGGTACAAAATTCAAAAGAGAAAGTATTTTAAGGAAAAGTTTCTCTATGTCTGTCAGTCGTTTGTGAACAGCATAATTCAAAACTAAAAGTAGGTGAAAACGCTAAACTTGGATGTGGCTGGAAAGGTTTTTAAGAAACTTCTCCCATCCCTAGCTGCACCTTACATGAATAGTTTTTGTTTTTCAGTTTTCTCAAAAATTATTTAAATATTGAGACTGAGATATTCAGGATGTCCGTACATCCTAAAGATGATATCTTCAATTTTCTGAGAATAGCTTTAGAAGTCCTCTTCAATCTTAATTGCTTTATATAACTGATATATTGTAAGAGTTTGGCCAAAATTTACCACAAAGAATGCAAATGTCTTTAAAGCACACAATCTGTACTAAATAATTATTTTATGGCATTAACCGTTTTCAGCATAATTTATTATTAATTTAAATTTCAAGTACTATTGCATTTGTACTCTTATCACTATTCGTTTCCTTTTTTATCTTTTTATGATATAGTTAGAATGGAATTTGAAATAAACACATAACAAATCCTTTTTTAAAACATTTGATTACGCTTAAGCCTACAACGAAATAGGTAAAACAAAACATTTCTGCAAATGTATTAAGAAGAAGGAGCTAAATCTTGTTTACTTTAAGAGTAGTTTGATAATAATGAGTATTGAATGGCACATCAGTTTTCTGGTTACAAATGTACTGCCAAAAAATGAAGGCTGGTACAGCGATAACATAGGCTAAAACGTACGAATGTGCGCAGATGCTGTCAGATAAATCCATTTTCCCGAGTTCACTTGCCAATCTTCTTACCAACGGAAGCGGAAATAAGCCAATTGTATAGCGATTCAGATTTTATTGCCTAGCAAGTGATGTTAATGTCGACGTTGTATCTTGTGTGAAAGCGATGCGATATTGTTTCTCTGGTAGTATCGATGGAGACTCCTCGAGATTGAGCAGAGTTGCTTGTTTGCTTTGTCTCCGTCAATATTTGGCTCAAGTCAATTTACACAGCTGTTCTGGGAAGCCTATCATACGACCACTACAGGCGGATTTTATTGGACCACTTGTAGACTGCAATTCGCCATGGGTTCATGGTCCTATATATGTAATTATTGTTTCCGGTCTTACCATAAACGATTTTATGAGAATAGGTAAAAGTTTGTTTGAGAAGATATAAATAATCTGATGTTGGTCTGTATTCTGGCTTAAAAACTGGGACCTGGCTACATCAATGCTTTATGAGGTCAATGCCCATGCTATGAATTAAAATTTAAGGCAACATATCAACATGAAAAATTCAATATAAAAAATATGAAAAATATTTTATCCGTAGTTCAAATCCCATGTTATTGAATTTTTCATGTTGACTCTATAAACAAACCTTAGCCTATATGCGGCTAGTATGAATAAATAATCAATTAACATCAATTAACTAAAATAATAAGAGTTGATGAAGCCTGGGACTCAAGTACTTACAATAGTAAGTCGCCACAAACGGTGTATCTTGGATGCGACAGCCCCTAGTGGTCTACCAGGGAAATAAACGAGTCAAATGGAGAATTTAATGTCATGAGGGCAAGTTAGCCTTGGTAACTCAATGGGTAAGAGTGACTGGACGAAAACCAGGAGATCCCTGCTTCAAATTCCGGCCGTGGCATTGAATTTTTCATGTTGACTCTATCAAAAAAAAAAAAAAAAACCTTATCCCATATACAGCTGTTATGAACAAATAATTCATTTCCATCAATTAACTAAATTTTTTTAATTGATCTAACAAAACGTCCTCGGGAATTTGGATTCGATTACCGCTTTGTCTTTTCGATACTAAAACGCTCAAATGATTTTAAATGGCCATGTACAGATAAATAAAAATAGGCATGAACCCTTGATACTTAAACATCTTCCAGAATTCGAAACGAGGATATTCGAGATAATCCCAAAACTACCGTTTAAACATTTGTTTTCTCTCTTTTTTCGAAAAGCACTTTAGGAATATTAATCAAAACAAGGATGTTTCAGATACATTTGTAGCAAATAAAATTTAAATTTTGAGTTTTCAGTGACTAATCTTTGGAGCACTCTTCATTCAGGATCTGTTTTATAGAATCCATGAAAGTAAGATATTAAAAAAGTCGCCCAAAATAAAATTTAAATCTTGCCAAAGCACACAATTTGCCAAATAAAATGTTTTTACCGTTTGTGAGACATTCTTAGTTATTGGTTTGAACTTTTCAATACTTACATTTTTCTCAAGTGGAAAGTCGCTATTCAGTTCTTTCTCTTGGCCATAAAAATGTCATGGAGTTTCATAGATATTACATTAATAAGATGATTTTATAAATTTAGAATTTTTTAAAAGGATGTTTAATTTATACCCTAAAATTCTAAATTGAACTTGAAATTTATATCAAAATATAAGTTTTTTACACCAAAATATTCTACTGCGACCCTTTTGAAACACCTGACTGTCGCTTTAGACTGCTGCAGCTTTCTTACACCTAAAGCGAAATATGTAACATGAAAACTTACTACATCAATATGAGCCACTTATAAAGAAATATGTTTAAATGATAGTATGTATAACAGGGAGTAGAGCATAGATTTTAGTGTAACACATAAGAATTTTTATGGAAGGGTTAGCTTAAGAAAGTATTTTCTGTGACGTAAAAACAGTGTTTATAGAAAAATACAATACGTTATTGAAAATAAAGTTACATTCTCTAGTTAAATGACCTTTATTTTACTTTCCCACTTAAAACAATCTTTATTTTTTCTATATCATTCAAATTTAAATTAACGAAGCCTTAAATAACTAATACACTTGATATTAATAAAAAACGCCTTCGAAGAATTATATGCTCTACGGGGAAATTTATGAATACACAATGGCTCATTTTCCTAATTCATCAATATCTTCTACAGAAGAGCATTCATCTGTGTTCACAAGAAAATTTGTACAAGGTTTAATCGCAAACCCAAATAATGTTGAACCTGTGAGCATTATTTTAAAATGCTGCTAACTCAAATAAAAAATAGATGCCTATGTTTGACATGTGTGTTATCAAAGTATTAAAAGTCTATGCTTTTTACTTAGCCTGCAAATGGTTTGACCGATAAAGGTAGAAATTTTTATATAATTAGATTTCCATTTCTCATAAAAATGAGAGTGCTGAGATTTGTACTACATAGAAAGACTTCTCATGCCAACGAGCGAGACAGCTCAGGCAGATTTGTTTGTATCCCGCAGTAGGAAGGTCCGGGTTTGTTTCCCGTGACCTACCTTACCCACAGGATTTTTAGGGGTTTTCAAGTGTCGCCAGGCGAATGCTGGGTACATCCCCCGAATTTCCTCCCCTCCA
Source organism: Mantis religiosa (assembly GCA_030765055.1). Lineage (NCBI taxonomy): Eukaryota > Metazoa > Arthropoda > Insecta > Mantodea > Mantidae > Mantis > Mantis religiosa. Next base: position 108,542,765 of record CM060955.1, on the reverse strand, counting down.
TTTCATCTCCATTGTCATTTCACATCTTCTCTCATCTGGTAGTTTCTGTAGGGTGGAATGTCGGTTGTTCTAGCCTTCCGAGGAGTTTCCAACTGGTAAATCATAGTGCCTCTGCACTGTCGTGGCTCCTTGTGACGGCCACCCTCTCTCTCTCTCTTCTCGCCTCGTCCTTCCTGCTGGAGGTGCCCCACTTAGGAGCATAGTTACAATAGACCAAGCTTGGACCTCCCTGCTGAATCCCCTCTGTAGCCTAGTCCAGGGGAAGTCAGGTAGTCACGGTGTGACGTCAGCTCTGTCAGCTGTAACCGCCAAATATGCCCCCGAAAGAAAGACAAGTTAGCGTGTGACGTCATCGCGCTGGTTTCTGCTGTCCAAGAAGAAGGAAATAGTTTGATGTGTTGGGATTCCCATAGCATAAGGAAGATAGAAAACGCATCAGGTATTAATAGTATGTACAACTTATATCGTGGGTGTCGTAATATTGCTGCTGACTGCTTTAATTACACGACTGGTCACAGTTTATAAACAATTACATTATTGATTTGTGCTATGAGAAAATATATAAAACTTCAACTCGTACTTTATCTGAAGGTGAAGCATATTATAAAGTAAATAAAACAAAATATTAAGTAAGTTTCTCTGCAAATTAGAGGAAACCCACTCAGAACATAATTCGTGGATATTTTCCGGCACTTTCTGTTTCGCTTTTCTTTAACTAGTTTATCAATGTCAGGACGTAATATCTGGGAAATCTGTAATCGAAGACTGCATGTTAGTTTGTGATCCGACAAGGTACTTCGGGATTTGGACTTAGCTAATTTCATAACAGAAAAAAAATTCCCACACATATGTCGAGCCAAACATACACAATGTCCGTGCGGCAAGTTTATACAACTTCGGAAATCTGGTTTGGGGGACATTCTTGTAAAATTCAGCCAAGCCTTTCTTTTGTGTATATTTGTCCTTCAATAAATCGTCACATTGTAAATTTAACAGTTCTATTTGGTACGTGGCAGCTACATTATTGTCATCGAGGTACTACACCTGACTGCACCCTCAGATTCTGCACTCACAGCTCCATTTACATAGGCGACTTGGTACTACACGGCTCTTGCCTGAGGCCGTGCCGTGACTCAGTGGTTAGACCGCTTGGCTCTCACCAAGGCGGCCCGGGTTCGATCCCAGGTGACCGAAAAGTGAGATTTTTGATGGACAACACGGCACTGGAACGGGTTTTCTCCTGGACCTCCGGTTTTCCCTGCCATCTCATTCCACCGGTGCTCCATCTTCATCTCATGTATCATCAGTGTCACCGCCTGCGGTGTCGTATATAGTAATAGCGGGCGTTAAACACTACACACGGCTCTTGCCTGACGTCTCACGCACTGCAGGCCTCGCTCCCGGCTCAAATACGTCACCACTCTCGAAGCTGTATTCCTCTAGCCTAGTCCAATCCAGTCCACTCCTCTCAGTTCACCGAACTAAGTTACTGGAAGTCTTCTTTGTGAAGAAAATGAACCACAATAAGCACTAAACATTTTAATAAATACCTTAGTTTTTAAAGTGTATGATGCTTAAAAATATAATATTAATATAGCTCGCACTGGGGCACAAAATTTCAATCTTGGAAATTTTTCTGGAAAGAGGCTTTTAATTTTGAAAAAAAAAAGAGCAGCTTTCGTATAACCCGGTTACAATTTTAATTCAAAAGTGAGTTTAGTGTACACCAGAAGTGTCTTATTTATTATATATATCGTCCGCTAACGATGTTTTTGGTAGAGAGTGTGCACTGAGGTGTTTAACGCTTTGGCCAAAAAAAATGTGTACTTCCAAAATTTAAGTCCATATGCAATTGTTACATCTCTTTTTACAGGATAAGCGTCTTAATTGGCAAATAAAACAAAATATATTTAAGATAAGAAAGAAACATGTTTATCTTTTTAGCTTGACGTTTAAGTTAATTCATATCAGACAATGGATGAATGAAACTATGTTCAAACGAGCTTCGGAGGTACCTAGAGCTTAGAATTATCTGGTATTTGTCTTCTCACCGTAACGTAAACTCCGGCAAAAAGAAATCCTTTTCCAGTTAACTCGTCCTAAACAATATTCCAGTCGTGAGCTGTTGAATGTGAAACAGATACGTGAAACAGAGGCGTTTGTCATTTCCCAATCCCCTTAATACAGCTGTTGCCTGGAATACGTGAAGCAGCACCTTAAATTGAATAGATATGCACTGTCATGCAGAACTAGTTGCCGCACAGCGACTGTTCCCGAAACTATGGAAAGCCCCATACCTGTGGTTCGTTAGCTCCCTACTGGCCTCTTTGACCTTGTTAAATAAACTCTGTCCGTGCCCACAGTTTCTCAGGTGGAAGTACCCGAACTCTCATCAACAAGAGAGGAAGCGATATCATTAGCGATGAGCATTAATTGAACACAATACACTCCAACTGTTGTAGTCCAAGCTGAACAGCGCTTAAGGAAAATGTCGACCAATTTACCTGATTGCACCTTATTTTCTATGTTACGAACTTACAAGTGGAAAAAGTTTAGCATTTGGCCAAAAATTCTGTATTAAAATGCCACCTAAACATACATGCTTTCAGGCACTTGAATCCTCAACAAATTAGTTATATATATATATATATATATATATATATATATATAAAACGAAAACTCCCATAAATACAAAATTTGATATAAAAGACATTATATTTGTATGTACTTAAATAATTGAATAACGTAGAGAATACAATTTGAAACACACGTGTTATTTATCGACTGTAAGAAATCATTTCACAAGGTATTAAGGGGACAAAACCATGTAATATACTAGAGATGAAAGGAATATCACTGTACTTAATACAAGTAACACAAAACATGTACAAAGGAATGAAAAATAAACCAGCAAAAGCCAGTTATGCCCGCCTCGGTAGCGTAGAGGGTAGCGTGTCCACCTCACGTTCAAGAGGCCCCGAGTTCGAATCTCGGTCAGGGTGAGTTCTGGATAACGTTTTTCCGGGGTTTTCACTTGTCCTGAAAGACGAATGTTGGGTAGCTCTAAGCTCCATGGACCCCGGACCCATTTGAGCATCATTTCACCCATTTCATTTATCGTCCGATATGACTTAACGTTGGAGGACGTAAATTAAAAAAAAAAAACAGTTATAATTACAGGTAGAGTTAAGACACGGTTTCCCTCTAACAACCGTACCTTTTAATATTTACATGGACGAAATAACACAATTATGGATAAATAGGACCACATTAGAGAACACAAATGTAAAAACTGTTGCATTTGCAAATGATCAGACCTAGCTGGCAAAACTGAAGATGAACTGCAAAAAATGACATGTTGAACAAAACTGTATAAAATTTACATTGAATATATCAGCAGAGAAACAAAAATAATGACATTTAAAGCTGTATACCCAGTTCACTGGGTGTATGCCCAGATAAAATTCTGCAACATTTAATTTTCTTGGGTGTAAAATATAGTATATCAATAAAGTAGATGTACATGGAAAACTAAAATATGTAACTACATAACTGGAAAGTTAAGACAGACTGTAAAAGCAGGGCAAGACTGGAATCGATAGTTAAACTGTATAAGTGCATAGCAATATCTACTGTCACATATGGATCTGAAACATAAAGTAATACAAACACCTGCAAAAAATACAAGTAGCATAAATGAGACATCTATAATAGGATATACAAAATTAGACAAAAAGACAAAAATGTAAGTATTCATGAAAAATTAAAATTAGAGGTATTAAATAATACAATTAAGAAACTTAAAGAAAACTGGAAGTTGCACTCAGACAAAATGTCGAATATAAGTATAGCTAAAGGACCTATAAGTATAAGTCACTAGATAGAAGAAAATCAGGAAGACCTAAGAAATGATGGTATCAAGAATTGGCAGCGGAAAAGGGCTGCAACCAAAACCATGAAATAAAAATAAATTATAAAACTTCGGTATATTTCAAAATTTTGACAACAATATCTGAAGAAAATCCCCTGATCATAACATAAAATAGTTTCTGATACTTTCTATTTTCCCAAAATTTTCTGTAATAACTTTAATTAAAAGCTCATAGTATTAATGACAAATAAAAGTACATCATTAATGTTCTGTGAAGTCTCCTTTATTCAGAGAGATTTCGGAATATTTTTGTATAACTGAAAAACATAAAATGCTTTTTGAGGCATACAACTTAATGCCTTTCCTATTCATTTGTTTCTCGTTAGCATTGAAACAGTGTGGAAGTTTAAAAAGCAACATGAATTTAGACATATAACTATAAGTCAGTTTATTCTATATTCCTTGTATCTACAACAAATTGCATACGGATAACTTTTCATTAAATATTTATTTAAATTAGTATTAAGTAGATAGAAAATAGTCTTTCTTAATTAAATTTTATAGAACGTATATAAAATAAAGGTGGTGTCAACAGAAATTCGCTTAAATGTAACATTAGAATGTTCAACATAATTAAATAAAGAAATAGCATTCGGCGTTCCAAATATACCTAAATTGCCGAATATATTTCTAGAAATTAGTATAGCAATATAAAATTCTCTACGTAATGAAAATTTTATTGCTTAGGTAATACCCTATATTTTAGCATTTACATCTTTAAAGGCTTTCTGAAAAAAATAACAAAATGTAATAACTTAGACTTTCACAGCCGGCGTCAAACTAGTAAGATGTAGAGGTTACCGGACTTACTGGCCGTGGTCTAGTAACGAAAACTGAAGTTCCTGATGTTTCGCTCGTAAGTGCGTTGAGCATCCTCAGAAGACTCATGGCAAACTAGAGTGGTCATCTTACAACATCTTACTGGATAACTAAACGTGTAATGCATTTAATTTTCCATTCCGTTAAAATATTAAGTTACTAAACCCTTAAACCAAATTCCACACTTGATGTCAAGAAACAGTTCATTAAATGTCATTCCGCCAAAGAACATCCACGAAAGAAACTAATAACGAGGCTCATATTGATAAATACGGAAGACAAAATGATTATGCCATATCACGAGATATTTTCATATACGTCCATTTTCATGTTAGGATCGGATATTTATATGGACAGAAAAGTAAATCTCAATTTGATCCAGCACATGTTTTCTAAATACTGTTAGCAAGCAAATAACTGAATATCTTTAAACAAAAGCATAAGGAAACGTTGCTGGAAAATGTAACTAAACCTAGGTATACTATCAGTTGCACTACAGTGGTGAAGAAGTTGCCTATACAGCAAGGGGAACGTCACTTTTTTTCCAATCCCTTTGTAGTATGCAACCTGCTTTACGAAGCCAAGAGTTGCAGCTGAATTTCAGGAACTATTACGGGCTTACAGATGTCATACTAGTCAGCATCCACTAAAATTTTGGGAGAAATCAGTCTCTATGAAGTAAGAAGCTCAATATATATATATATATATATATATATATATATATATATATATTTTTTTTTTTTAAATATCCCGTAAGTAGTTCGAACTAATGTGGGAGTCAATGAAGAAAGGAAGGGAGGGGGTGGGTGAGTGAATGAGTGAGTGAGTGAGTGAGTGAGTGAGTGAATATGAAAGTAATAAAATAGTTTCGATATAAACGTAATATACACAGAAGCTCAATTAATTATAATATGCATGGAGCCAAACTGTCTGCTGTCCTTTAGTTTGATTGCAAATATGCTAAATTACCACTTACTTAATTTCAGTGAAATAAATAGGTTTTATGCTTTGAAATACCTATCTGAACGAAATTAATTAAATTTTAACTTAAAATTAAGGTGTTTAGAACCCTAAATTCATGCCTAGCGATGACACAACTATTTTTAATCTCATGTCAGTGGACTGAAAATATTCTGTTTTGTTTTATTGGAAAATTAGACTCAGCTGGCTCATAAGACAGGAGGCCGTGGAACTGTGCATTTTATTGCAATATATGTTAGAATCTATGGACAATTTGTTTTATTGGCAGTTACAAATGTTGATAAAATTACAATTATTACGTTTTTATGAGCACTTATTCAATTATTTATGAGTTGTATGCTTGTGAATTAAGTTGTTTATTGCATTAATTTCCTAGTTTGTAGCTAAATGGATTTCATAGCCTCGATGTTTCATACCGTTTTTAGCTTAGAAGTTGTCAAGTTGTAATCTGGGAAGTAAGTTAACGTAAACATCTTGTGACTTCAGAGAAAGGCTTAGCATCGCATTAAGTTGCTTTAGTCGTTTTTGTTCTTGCTGTAAAAGCTTTCCTCTGTAAAGTAACAGGTGCTAAATTTCTCTTCTCCGGAGGAAGAAGCATTTCATCACGGTACTGTGTTAATACAGGATAAAGCAGTAAAACAACACTCTTGTAATCAGCTACTGAACATTGATTATTATAGCTGCCCGACGATTCTCGGTGACTTTTAAACTGTAAATGATTATTTAGTATATTTCAATTGCGCCATGTTGTTCCTATGACTCTGCGATTATATATGAGATTTATATCGTAAATCCTCCCCTTTACAGCTTGTAATGTCGTACCTCCCCAGTTATTCTTAGCAACACATGAAACGTTTCCAGATATACAGACAAAATAATGTGAAATATCGATGGAACGTCTTAACTCATTTAGCCTCCTTCTGGGCCTTCCAAGTTCTGAAGATGTTTCGACTCTTTTATGATGGGCAACTATTATTATCAATCGGAATAGCCAATCAATATTTTAGATAATTACAATAAGTAAAATTTTATATTATTATACCTTATCTTTGGCCCCTTAAATATTTGATGACATAAAAGCTACATAGTGTCTACATAATACATGAACTCTTTACATTTACAGCGAAACAGAGGTGCAACTGCTGAATGTGAAGATTCCCTACCTCCAGACCATCAGGTCAACCCCTTTAGAAAGTATTTAGAAGTGCCTTCCAGAAATGTAATATACTCAGTTGACTAATTTTAATGCAATTTTAATCACAACATTCACTCGTAATGTAAGCGTCTAATATACAAAGAAAAATCTAGCCCCTGCTTTTAGTTGTTGCTGTGTATGTGTGATGCTCTCGTCAAGACGAATCTCGAAGATCTCACCTGCATCTGTTTTATTCCTAGGTTGCTTGGCAGAGCTTATGAGATTTCACCTTCGAGGTATGGGTGGGAGGTTAGAAGAAATAATAATTTTATATCTTTAATAAAGTTTTAATGCTTGAAACCTTCTTCAATTATTTTGGATATGCCGATCACACTTCTACTGTTAATTTACTTACTGTAAAATAAATACTTCCGTAAATTTCATATTTATCAGTAGATTTCCGACACGCAACTCTACACTGTATGCTTTCCATGCTAACCAGACGTGGAGTAACATAGCGTGAGGCTGACTAGCGCGGCTCGCAATACTTTTAAAATATGTCCGTTGACCTTCCACTGGTTTCAGAACAATCTTTATTAGTTTTGCTATCATTTACTATTTATGTTAATCTTCTTATTTATTTCTCTTATTTTCTAACTAATTATAAGTATATAAAGGTCTACTTTAATGTGTTTGCGCACTTTACCTTACCTATCCAACGTAGCGTCAGGCAGGTGAAGTCAATGAAAGTCCCTGACTACTGACAAAAAATTAATTTCCGTATCATAGCAGAACGTTCTTTCTTGAGCGTTATCAAATATTCTGGCACTGTATTGCAAGCGTGTTTTACGTTATAAACTGATTCCATTCACGTTTACTTCCCTATGTCTTATTTTATAGATCGTAATCATATACTGCTGGGAGTGAAACACTGCGCTGCATTTTAGGTTATATTTCGTATGGAAACAAATTTAAGTTGTGAGGATATTAACCTAATATTATTTCTTAACAATGACTATGTGATACAAGTTAATTGAACACAAGGTATGAATGACGTCAGGTGTACACCACGGCCATAAAATTTTCAAATGTCGAAAATAACGTAACGTAGTAGTCCGCAGACTAGTGAAGCATTGTCTTGCAAGTGCATTCAGACGCAAGGACTAGGTGTAGTATAACACAACTGCTTTGTTTCCTCTTGCAGTGTGGCGGTTGTCATGGTCAGGCTATACCTACATGCAGTTGTTTACATGCGGGAGTATAACAGTATGATCCATGTGCAGTATACATATGGAAAATTGAACACGCCTCCGGCCTTTATTAAAGACATATATGTAACTAAAGATTTTCGCAAATGTAAATAAATTCAAATAATAATAGCTGTTTCGCACTCATATGTATAACTCCTCCTTTATATCTAAAACTAAATGTATAATAAGAATTATATAGAAAATATGCTCTTGTAAATGTAAAACATTAAACCTTTTCTCAAGATGTAAAATTACTGTATAGTGTTCGTTCCTTTTGTTAAAACCACGTACGAAGGCTACAAATTGATGCACAATATTTCTGAGGCCTCGAGTTCAAATCTCAGTAACTCTGAGTTACCTGGATCAAGTTTTTTTCCAAGAATTTTCCTGTTCCAGAGAACACCAGCGTTGAATGACTCTAAGCTCTATAAACCTAGAGCTCATTTGAGTATCCTTTCAAATATTTCTTCATCCATATTATTCTGATTTAACCGTTAAAGGAACATTAATTAATAATTTAAAATTGCTTTCACGGATGTTTATTACTATTTCGTTTGTACCTCTGACTTTCAGAGACATCGACACTTGTCATTTACAACTATTAATATATGCTGCATCTTTTTACAGGCTTCACTTTCACTAATATTCTATCGAGCGTACGTTCAAAAGCAAATGAATGCTTTGAAGTCGTATTAAAGAATTTTCTGTGCCGTATTGATCATTACTTTGTACGTATCGGATGCATGCGTGGTGAGAGCTGCATCGCGCTTCCAACTTGGGTTTATTGTAACTTTATAAATGAACATCAAAGTGAGAAGATTATTACACGCCAGTTGTGCTTAGGTGAGATGACAGGTGCGCATTGGGAAAAATTACAGCAGGTGTCAGAACTGCCAGGTTTTAAACTCACTTTAAACTGGGATGCATTATACCAATACATTTCTCCACTCTTTTATAACTATTCTTAAAATGGCTAGCTTTTTCTGTATCTTTAATTTAATGAGACACACGTTTGACTGCATATTTCGTTACAGATATATTCTCTCTTCTTCGCTCCTATTACTTTTTCTGGAATAAAAATTCATTAAAATATTTCCTAAACAGGCACAAAGGAAAGGCTCAATGAGACAGGCTTACTGCTGCATGATAATCCTCATTAAATAATCTGAACATTTATTCTAATATATCATTTATAAATATATAACTTTGAGAATAAGTTGTAAAGAAATTATAATATGAAAAATTTATTGAAATCTCTTGCTTTACAAATACAAGTTTAAAAATTGTTTTGTATGTTTTTGTGTCTCATTAGCAAATTGGCTAACAGGTATAAAACAGGTATGAGTTTATGTGTATCATATATAGTCCATACATTCATTGCCATGAACCCAGAAAACTGAGTAAAGGGTATTAAAATGCCAAAAACTAAAATTAAACAGTTTACCATACACTAATTGTTTAAAATATTAAACAATAAATCCCCTGAGATTTGTATTTAATCTTAATACTACAGGATTATAATTTTAATTGATATTCTCTGCTTGTATATCCAGCCAAATATTGCATATGTCACTATATAATCGAAGTTAACTCACCGGCAGGTGCTGCAGTGTAGGCACATGCCTGCAAAATTAGATTATTATACGAACCAGCCAGTTAGCTTTAAGACGCGACCAGAATGTCCTCACAGACACCAGACGAAACTCACAAGGGAACTATGTACTCACACCTGTACGCACTTGGGAGTTTGATGGCATCATCTCTGCTCTATGTGGAGCTTGTGTGCCAAAAATCGAGTGCCGAGTATAACTAGAAGTACACGAAAATGAGTCCAAAATACTTAGGAACATTAGACATTTTAATACAGCACTATATGGGAGGGATTGCTTACTCCTGACCCCTGTACACAAGGCATACGTAGGAGTGTCGTCCCACACACTCGCCACAGAGCTAACGAGGGATGTCCAGTTTGCAAGTGGTCGAATGTGGTGCTTTCCAGGCTGGAGTTTTGGGCGTTGCGGTTCTACTCCGCACCAGATTTTTAGTGCATATGGTTTATTATACACCAGGCATTATACCATCAAATTTTCAGGTGCCTAGCCGTGCTAGTATAGTGGTAGTTCCCTTATCAGGAAAAGCTAGCGCTCGGGTGGCACACAAAAGCTTCCGGTAATCCAGAAATATACAGCTTAAGATTTCATTAAGTCACAAAACTTCGGCACTTACATACAAGGAAATACAGTAGACTTTAAACATATTCAAGTCTATATTAGTATGTGACAGCTGTCAATTTCTATTCTCTTTGTGCTGCTAAGAGTAAAACAAGAATAATGATTTAGCAGTATAATAAAATTTAAAATATTTGGTTATAATTCAATCCAATAATTAAGAATATTACTGAAACAGTCAGTGTTACAAAATCACTGTTTGCACACATTGTGTCTGTTAATGCGATCTGCATATTTTATATAATAACCTTTTTCTAACTGCTACAGTGTTATAAGTCATACTAAGTCATTCAGAATAAAATTTTCATCCATGATATTTCCAGTAAATTCAATATATAGTTTTTATTTATGATATAAATATATTAAACGCGTGTTATTTTAATCAAAATCAGTAGCCATTTTTAGTACAATCAAAAATAAAATCAAAGTGAAGTTTTATGGAGCAATTTTCTTGTAAACCTTCATGCCATATTGTCGCGAGGTGTTGTAGACGCGAGCCGAGAGAGAGAGAAAAGCGGGGAGTGAAAGAGACAGATAGCGTCCAAGCCACGCCTAGAGAGAGAAAACAACAGACGGATAAAGAGACAGAGACAGTTCCATTGTGTTCTCGCTACTTCACGAATGATCGTGCTAGTCCGTAAGACTTCGTGAGCTGTCGAGAAACTTTCTCAACCTGCGAGAGAAGCAGTTGCTCGTGTATAAATAAGAGAGAGGGGCGTGCAGAGAAGAGCGAGTCAGCAGGGAACTGCTAGGAGCTTTAGTTACATGCTAGTGAGCTGTGTGTGAACATTTGAACTGTACCGAGAACCGATAATCGTGTAGTGATTTGAAGGTGAATTCTGTGTTTGTTTACGTGTGGTGGAGCCAAGAGAGATTTTGTTGGTGTATGCTACGTCATACTGCTAAAAAGAGTTGTACAAGTGTCTTTCTATGAAAATAAAGATCATTTTGAATTTCTGCAAACTAGACTTTTAATTTTACGAACCCATAAAGTCACAATATATTGGAAGAGTTACTTCTTCTAGCAGTACATTTTCTATTCAGATCATACATTTCCAGAAAAATGGTACTGTCGAATTTTTGGATGGAATGCAATAATTCGTCTTCTTAGGAAAGGAGTAAAGAAATAATTTTAGTTCTCGGCCTTTGAAATAGTCTTCTACTGATGTCCTGGTTGTTGTTGAAAATTACGTAAGAGCATATAATTTGAAAATGTTGTTTCCTTTTATATATAGTCCCTCTATATATAATTATTTCTAGAGGGGAAAATCATATTATAGCGCTTTAACATATTTTGGAAAACTTTCTAAGTGTGCATTTTAACTGGTGTAAAACGTTAACACAGAAATGCGATATTCAATACGATTCCACAAAAATAGCAGGTCACAGCGACATGCCCACACAAGATGCGTCATTTGTCACTTACGTCACAGGATGTTCCGCCCATATGTCATACAGACACCGACCTTATTTGCTTCCTTGTACCTCTGTTGCTATCTTCTTGCTGCAGACAACAAGATATATATATATATATATATATATATATATATATATATATATAATGTCTTAATAACCCTCTAGTCATTTCATTCAGATCATTTAACTTTCCCGTACTCTTTGTGAAGTTATTTAATAATCATATTAAGTTTAGGAATGGAGCATAGCACCGTACGTAAGACAAAGTAATGTCTTTCTGCTTCCAGCATTGCTAGATCTAGATAACAATACGCACTAACACAGTCGGGGTACCTAGCGATTTTAGTATGATGCCAATCTTGCCACCTGCTATCCTGCCCAGCGCAAATTTCACCATCCCGCCGCAATACACAGATCACCGAACCCTGGTCCTATCTAAAGGAAGCATAATAATTGGAGGGAGGTAATGATGGACAGGAAATGTGCCGTAGAATGAGAACCATCACAGCATTCGTTTACCGAAATGGGAAACCACGAGATGGTCCGTAGTTAAGAGTGGCTCGCTAGACGGTATTGAACCTGGTATATACTGAATGGGAGCCTAGCAATGTTAAACCCTACCCCAAAATTGTAATCTCGTATAACTTCACCATATCTAATAGATGACTAACTCCACCTCTGCATCGTGGTACCGTGTCTGCCTCACGTTTAAGAGGACCAGAGTTCGAATTTCGGTCAGGGCGAGTTACTTGGATAAGGTTTTCTTTTTCTTTTAGATTTCCCTTAGTGTGAAATATGCATGTAGGGTAGCTATAAGCTCTATGGACCCTGGACTCATTTGAGCATCCTGTCACCATTTCATTCATTACCCGATATAACTTACCGTAGAAGGATAAAATCTATATTTAAAACAAAAGCTGACTAATATTGGTGAGCAATTGTATTTCACATTTTCTTAAGCCCCACGATGTCTGCATGGCCGCAGACAGCTGGCTACGATACCTTCAAACGGCAAAGAACAGAGGACTCCGATAAATCTATTCCGTTGTTGACCATTACTTTCCTGTGATACTACTCCATGAAATCTGTTGTCGTCTATACGTGGAGGATGTAATTAGGCACCGGACGAAGTATATATAAGTTGCCGCTTTATTCTATATCGAGTACTCCGCATGGCATACGGGCACCCGAGATAACACCGGAGCAATTCCCAAGAGCAGCAAAAGTTGAGCTCAACATAGTCCCATTGAAAGAACATCATGCAATATCTTATTTACACCAGAGTGTGGCGGTCCTTGTTCTACAATAATAACACCAAGGGGCAACTTCCTCCCTCTTTCTTACTTCTTCCCTAAATTATCACAAGATATCCTACAAAGCTGCGTCCGAATTTTTCTACCTGCGGTTAAACCCTATGGTAGTGTGTCAACTCAAGTTCAAGAGGTCCCGAGTTCGAATCTTGGTCAGGGCGAGTTACCTGGATAAGGTTTTCCGGGGTTTTCCCTTATACTAAAAGACGAATGTCGGGTAACTCGCATCTCCATGGACCCTGGGCTCATTTGAGCATCATTTCACCCTTCCATTCATCGTTCGATATGACTTAAAGTTGGAGGACGGAAATTACAACAGAAAAACAATCATGCAGGCTTATTAAAGCCTATCAGCAGTGATGGACGGACGGACAGGTGTTTCTGTGGAGTAACAACACTATTTTCTCGTCCATGGTATTCTCAACGAAAAGTTTAAGCCTTCTTTAATTATTGTTTTATAACTCAGACATGTTCATATGTCATATCCAGGCCCTGTAGCTCCTTTATTTTTATTTCTTTCTTTTTTTAGAAGGTGAAATTAGAAGCTCTTCAAAATAATTGTTGTGATGTTTTTCAACTGTGAAAGAATTGTCAAACTCGTTGAATTGTTTCGAATGTTACACTATTTGTAACATTTACACTTATATATCTACAATCAACTTTTCTGTCTTAACGACGTTAATATAGATAAATAAATAAATTGGACTTGTCTTATATACGTTTTACATAGACGCCATTTGTGGTGATCTTATAATGTTCATAATACTCTCCTTTTTGCTTTGAAATCGAAATCTGAGTTCTTACAGCAGATTAGGTAACACAGTATAATTTTTTTATTCAGAAAGTAGTCCTTGCGAGTTCTACTGCTAGTTAAGCAACAATGGCATTCTTCCCTTATGACAATTTTTATGAATACGCCCTCGGGATTTTATGTCTGGGGCAGTAACACGCTCTGCAAGTATTTAAATTGCTGTCTCAATGTTTTGTTATGCAGTTGTTTAAAAAAGCAGGCTACAAATACTGTTGTCACGTCTTCGCGTCGCATCTCCGCGCTCATTTGTCAGACCGAACGGCTAGTGGTGCCATCTAGCGGGAGAATTTGAGGTGAATGTTTCGGGGCAGACTCGTAGCTCAGTTGTCCACAGTGTGGTGCCGTGTGCAAGTGTCGTGAAGAAGAAGAATGTCGAGAGATAACAAAAGACAATCACCGCTACCATGGTAAGTCGTTTTTATCGAGCGAACTCGTGACGTCATCGCATAAACCCATTTTGAGCTCTCAGCTGGAGGGGTCGTTTGACATTTGGGGTAGGTTAGTTGCGGCGCGTAATTATCGCTTTTTGTGTGACAATATTGTTCAAGTTTTTATCGACAGAGGTGTCAAAAGAGACCGGTAGAGATGCCGGCTTCGAGCCCCGCCTATGTAGGGGAGTTTCCGATGCGTAATCAGTGTCATTAGCGGTAACGTCAAAATCTGCGCATTGATAAAAGCGTGTACATAGAGCGTCAACTTCTGCCTGTGTTAACTGATTTAATTTCGGGAATCATTGTAGAGATTTTTGTTATTGTATTGTAATTCTATAGAGGTTCTCCAGAGAAATGCTCCAGAACAGTGGATGAGTCACTCAGAACTACAGGCGCAAATATTTCTGGAGCAATTGACATCTCCTTTTTTAGACAGCAGTAAGTTTATACAAGGGTATATAATTATAAACCATTCAAATATCTGAAAAATATTACAAAGTGCTCACTTAACACAAAATTATTTTTACTTTATCTACCGTTTGCTGTCGTATTCCCCCAAAATATCAAGGTTACAATAAAAACAAGGTTTCAACGTTTCTTAAGCTTATAAGCAGCATTTTCTGAAAAAGGGGTGTGTCTGCATGATGTATATGTGTGTACGAGAAAAAGAGAGAGAAATGTGGGGGAGAAGCCACATGATTCAAACCCGAACCGGTATATGTCAAGCTATAAAGTCAATATCTTTCAAAACAATAATTACGCTAGTTATTAGTTGTTTTATGTCTCTTAAGGATTGCACGACATATAAAATATCACGTTTTGAATTTTATGTAAAACTCTCACGACTTTCTCTGCCTTCTATATGATTTTAAAAGAGAAACGAAAACTCAATTTAGAAAAATATACTTAATATTTTTTCTTAGTTGACCTTTCATTTGCTTTAACATATTTAAAATTCAGATTCCACTTTTATATGATGTTTTCTATTAATTAAAATTTGAAACAATTCCTTATATATATGTCGTAACATACTAACATGCATATAGTCATTCTTCTATTTATTACGTACCCACGATCTATGATGCATTTGTGATAAAGCATAATTATAAAGAGTATTCTTGTGTTTTAATATAAATCCCTTTTTTATGTTCCTATATATAGGTTATTTCTTATTTTTCACAGAAATATTATTCTTTCATTAAATTCATATAGAGAATTAAATGACTTCTAGTACTTCCACTATAATTCTTCAGATTTTTGTCACTAACCAACACATTCAGGAAAAAATGAGAATCGCGTAAAATATTTTATAGATATCGAATGACATTTCAACATACGTAAGCCAACAAAGTATACTCAAACAAATAATGGTACAGAAAATGTAATTTGACATAAATAGTAAATCTAGTCTATCTCTATCCTTTTACCAGATATTTAAAACTGTAAATGCATACAGAATGAGAATAGCTTCCGGAGAGCTCAGAAAGTTCAAGATACATATATTATTAGTAAAGTAAATATCTTAAACAAATGATATTTTAATCAAAACTGTTAGTGTTACTTTTCAGAATAAAAAAATACACAAAAATATGATATATAAATAGCTTGGATAAGAGCGACTGGACGGAAACCAGGAGACCTGTGGTTCAAATCCCGGCCATGGCATTGAATTTTTCATGTTGACTCTATCAAAAACCTTAGCCTATATATTGGCTAGTGTACAGAAATAATTAATTTTCATCAATTAACTTCAATAATGAGAGTTTAATGATGAAGTATGGGATTCAAGTAGTTACGATAGTAAGTCGCCACTAACGGTGTATCCCAGCGTAGATGGTAGCATGTCTGCCTCACGTTCAAGAGGTCCCGAGTTCGAACCTGGGTCAGGGTGAGTTACATGGATAAGGTTTTTACCGGGGTTTTCCCGGAAAGATGAGTGTCGGGTAACCCTAAGTTCCATGGACTCTGGATACATTTGAGCATCATTTCACCCATTCATTCAACGTCCGATATGACTTCACGTTGTAGGACGTAAAATTGCAACCCCCCCCCCAAAAAAAAATCTCAAATACGAGAGCCCCTAGTGGTTTACCGGGAAATAATATATGAGTCAGTTGGAGAATTTAATGTCAGGACGGCACGTTGGTCATGGTAGCTCAATAGGTAAGAACGACTGGACGGAAACCAGGAGATCCGTGGTTCAAATCCCGGCCATGGCATTGAATATTTCATGTTGACATATCAAAAACCTTACCCTATATATTGGCCAGTGTGAAGTAACGATTTATTTCCATCAATTAACTTAGATGCTGTCATGTTTGTCTATCCGGCAAAGTTAGTTGCTGACACATACATGCATGAATATAGGAAAGACCTTTAATGTAAATTGATCTTCAAAGCATTATTTCATTGAAATATTAGCATCGAACTTTGCAGTACCTGCTCTACCTGACATAGATAAGTGGTAGAGGAAGTACGTTCTTCCAAAGTTGATCACCAGTAAGAAATTTAATTGTAACATTAACGGCTGGATATTGTATTTTTATGCTGTCAGCAGCTGATTACGTATTGGTCTATCTGAAACATTTTCACGCTGGAATTTATTGGTAAACCCTAACATGGACAGGAGAATCACTCTTTATGCCATTGGCGTAATGTATTAAGGGATATATAATAATTTGTAATGGGCAGAACACAAACAAGGTACAAAAGCGATGCAGGACTGAACTGGACTACTTTACGGAGGGGATTCGGCGCAGATAGCCAAACTCGATCTATTGTATCTATTGGGACTGGGATTGGGATTTCACGTAGGCCACCATGCTGGGCCCTTTGTTCCTATGCCCCCAAGTGGGGTACCCCAGGGAGAAAGGATGAGGCAAGATGAGATCTAAGGAGCCACGACAGTACAGAGTGCAGGGTCCCTACAGTTAACTTGGATAGAGACTTGCCCCGATAGGCCAGGACAGCGGACACGCTCCCTTACAGCGGGACGGCAACGAGCCCAGTAGCCGAGCCCTAAAGGTTCCAGGCAGTCGATCCGAGCCCCAGATGTCCCTGGCTGGCGGTCCCGACATGGTCCTAGCAGAGGAGCGAAGACTCGCAACCGACCTACCGGAGGAGGAAGTAGTTTTCCTCAGAGCATATCATCCTGCCATGCACCGCCGAGACACCCGCCGACATTTCTACCCTGAAAGAGACCACCAGATGAGAGCTGACATGAAATGATAAAGGAGATGAAAGGGAGGGACAGGAAATTCGGGGGATGTAATCAACCTACCCAGCATTCACCTAGCGACCCGGAAAAACACCCGAAAAACCCCATGGGCCAGGTAGGTCAGCCACGGGAACCGAGGCTTCCCGAATGCAGGCCACAAACGAAACCACCTGAGCCATCCCGCTCAGTCTATTGTACCTATTCTCACAAGTAGAAGCACCACCGGAAGGACAGATGAGGCGAGATGAGACAGAGGGTGGCCGTTAAGATAGTGCAGAGGGCAGAGTCCATACATTTTACTAGATGTAAACTCCCCGGCAGGCCAGGACAAAGGACATCCCACCTTTCAGTGGTTTGGCAGCAGCCCCACCATGAGACCTGGGTTCGGAGACCGGCAAACATCCTACCGAAAGAGGAAGACGTTACTTAGGGCAGCGCCGAGACCTTCTAACAAGTGAGAGATGTTGTGAAACGATAATGGTGCTGAAATTGAAGGACAGAAAATTCAGGGGATGCAATTAAACCTACTCACGAATACCCCAAGAAAAACCGTGGTTCAGGTAGGCCGACCACCGGAATCGAACCGGGACCTCCCGAATGCGAGCCACAGATGGAACAGCCTAAGCCACCCCGCTTTGTTGGAAAGTAGGAAATCGAATCAAATTTTTAAAACAGAGTTATTTTTATGGAGTAGAATTTCGTTACTCTTTCTAAACCATTGCTTCCAAATAAGGCAGACTTTGAAAATTTAAACAAATAACTAGGATAGAGTAAAGTGTCAATATTTATGTAATACGCTTTTATTTATCTATATTTTGCAATTATACAAAATTGAACTTTTAGTATCTGTAATGTAGAGCACTTCACAAGGTACTCGCAGAAATTTCCAGGTATAATTCTATCTGTAAAACAAATTTATACTTTAAATGTGTGATGTTTTGTGTGTGTGTTTGTGTGTGTGTGTGTGTGTGTGTGTGTGTGTGTGTGTGTGTGTGTGTGTGTGTGTGTGTAATTTACGTCCTCCAACGTTAAATCACATCGGACGATCAATGGAATGGGTGAGATGATGCTCAAATGAGTCCAGGGTCCATAGAGCTTAAAATTACCCGACATTCGTTATTCAGGATAAGGGAAAACTCCAGAATAACCTTATCCAGGTAATCACCCTGACCGAGATTGGAACTTGGGACCTCTTGAACGCAAGAGGTCTACGCTACCGAGGCGGGCAAATGTTTGATTTTCTAATCTTGGTCACTAATAGCCACTTTTAAGATAAACAAACACCAAAGATTGTTTCTTTGAAGAGTAGTTTTAGTTAAGCGTATTTTCTTTAATGTCTTTGTATACAATCACTGAAATCCGAAATTTTGTTTTCACCATATTGTTTGTAAATGTACACATGCTCCTACAGAACTTTTCTCTCATTTTCAGATATAGAGGACCTTCGATGAAAATTTCGAATTAAATTTAGGTCTGAAATGCAACAGTGCGACTGCTAATCTAGACAGATTGTAGAGACAGTAAAACCAACTGACGTCAGTTCCAAATAATAACCATACTGAACCATAAATATACCCTTCGAAATGTTAGAAATGATATTTTAGCCCGATCATGACACAATTAGCTTAGGAGATTCTGTTATTAATTTAACAATTGACTGAAACAGTAACTGCAACTTCAACACTTCGAAAAAAAAGATATTTTTATATATTTCCAGAAATTAAATTGCATTTCTAATCCACAGGTTTCTCTCCAATGTCGCGACTGACAGCCTGCTGCACCCATGGCACACTTAATCGTATTCATTCGTACAGCTCCTGCAGACAGGCATGCCATTTTTTCCCCAGATAATACCGATGCGAAACAATATAGTAAGTTGAGCTTAGCTTTCAACGAAGTGTTCCAAATGTTACCTTTCAGCATCTATACAGCCTGGCGCCCGCCTCGGTAGCGTAGATGGTAGCGTGTCTGCCTCACGTTCAAGATGTCCCACGTTCGAATCTCGGTTAGGGTGAGTTACCTGGATAAGGTTTTCTCCGGGGTTTTCCCTTATCCTGAAATACGAATGTCGGGTAGCTCTAAGCTCCATGGACCGCCGACTTATATTTGAGCATCATTTCACCCATTTCATTCATCGTCCGATATGACTTAACGTTGGAGGACATAAATTACTATATATATCCTGGCACTTGTTGATAATATTATTAAATCACGAATCTCTACTGAACTGTTGTAAACGCACGTCGTATATTGTCTTCTAATACGTCGAGAATGCAGATATTTGTAACAACTTTGTCCTAGCTCCGAGAGAATGAGCATATCAGTCAATTATTGTATCAAGAACACGTGGCAATGCAATTTTGTTCATTTCTTTCCATGAGTGTAAGATTTCCTCAATTAAAACCATTGATTGGTTACTTTTTACGTTGTCTACTCTAACACGAGTCCTGAACCGTGACGTAGTGAGAAATAAAATGTACTATTAAATATTCTGTGAGTTTCTGTTTATTTATTTTAAATGTATATAAGTTTATTAAGAAAATAAAATCTTAAAAGATTCACAAAACCTACAGAAATGTAGAGCTTACTGTGGCACAATTTGCATTATTATATATACGAAAAAATATCTATGTTATTTCTGCATGTTAAAATCTTGTTCTGGTTAAAGATATATCATGAGTAGCGTAGCTAGAATAGAATAATTAGAATATATATAAGGAATAGAGCCCGGATTTGTAAACACAATCAAATAGTGAAATAAGTAAGCAGATAGGCACGAAAGATGAAGCAAATAAGCACCAAAAATAAGCAAACAAATAAAAACTTTATCATAAACATACTATTTCGTAGAATTCTTAACTTACTTAATTCTTACCTTACTGTAAGCTTGTTACAGTACACGAGCGAGGTTATCTTGAGATTTCCTTGTGTGAAGTTCTTACATTTGTCAGTGAAGATCATTTTATACACTGAAAAAGGTCTCGGCGTCGCATGACGTTATGGGAACACATGAAAGGCACCACAGTTCTTGAGTGGATTCCTCTCCGGGATGTGTTTTCATACCAGAAAGTGTTTAGAAATTTTACAGTGTTTCGTAACTAGGTTTTTTTTTTTTTTTTTCATTAATACCTTTGCAACCAGATTTTATTGTGAGTTGCAAAAGGCGTGATAGAAGATGCTGATAAGTTTCTCGCCTTTGGTTTCATGATCAAGTAGAAATCTTGTAGATGCCACGGCAGCTCTGGAGCAATGATCTTACCTATGGTCGCAGTCTGGGAGCAAAGGAATTTGATAACTGCAATCGTTGGAGAATAAATAAGAATCCTTCTCTTTTAAATATCATAAGTTTTATTTCATAAAACAGTTAGTAAATTCTGTGACAATTTTAAATAATTTATATGCTGTCCTTTCACAAATAATTGTTGTTGCATCGATGAACTTTTATATCTCTTGCACATTCCACTAGTGAAACACAAATGCATTCACAATTAAAAGTTTTCTGCACAATCGCAGAGCGACACAAGTGTCGTCTGCAGAAAGACACCAAGCTCTCTGATCATTTTGGATTCTCTGCAATCTATGTTTCCATAACAACTTAAGTGCACATCACCACCTTACGTAACTGCTTTCTTGCAATTACCATTACAAACAATATTATATAACGTTTAATTTGCGTTATATCATTCCGTAGCCTACCTAATTTCACATTTCTATTTTGTACAAATTACCTTCTCCAGAAACATTAAAAATAAATTCTTAAAAATTTAAAAAACATGAATAACTGTCACTACTTACCGAGTTTCTCAAAGTCTGCGAGCCTCTCAAGTTACTGAAATTTCATCTATCAAAGAAAGTGAATTTTCCAAAGTATTATTTCGAGTTTCCAACTGTATTATAATAGCAGGTATTTTAAAGAAACTGTTATATATGTACTCTATCTCATCTTGGATGCCAATATTAGCCAAACATTCCTGTGCTGTGCCAATGATGCTTGCATCTTCTACATCTAAGGAGTACAACACAGTTTTACTTCACTGAAATGTTCTGCGTACTATTCGAGTGTGGGTCAAAATGTAATGCCTCCTATTTTTCTTCTCTTTTAATTGCCAAGAAAATTGAATCCAATTTACATAGTTTGAAAACTACAACATTGACTATTAATTTGTGACTATTCAATATAATCTCCGTCATTTTCCAAAGTTTTAGTACACCTTTTAACTAGGGCATGTATTCCAGTGTGATAAAACACACTGTCTTGCTTCCTAAGCCATTGACGCACGGACGTTTTCACAGCCTCCTCATCTTCAAAATGAATCCCCCGATGAGCTTCCTTTAGTGGCCCGAACAGATGGAATTCTGATGATACCAGGTCAGGGCTGTATGGGGGGTTGAGGTAAGACTTGCTATCCCAATTTCTAAATTCTGCACTGGTGTAACGGCTGGTGTGTGGTCTTGCATTGTCATGCAAAAGAAGAACATCCACCATAGCTTTTGTTGGGCGAACTCGTCGAAGACGTGCTTTCAGCTTTTTGAGAGTTATGACGTATTGGATAGAATTTATTGTGCATCCCTGCTCCAAAATAATCAATCATAAGCACACCCTCTGCATCCCAAAACACTGTCACCATAACTTTCCCTGCCGACCGCTGAGTTTTGAATATTTTTTTCTTCGGTGACGTTGTGTGATACCATTCCATTGACTGCCTCTTTGATTCAGGTTCAAAAAAATGAATCCACGTTTCGTCTCCAGTAATAATTTTTTTCCAGAAATTCCTCTCCCTCCAAATTGAAGCGCTGCATGTGTTCGGAGGCTATTGTTTTCCTTGTTTCTTTGTTTTGGGCGGTTCACATTCTTGGTACCCAACGTGAAAAAACTTTTGAGTAACCCAGTTGTTGAATAATCGTCATCACACTGCCTTTACTGAGGGAGGTAATGCGACATAATTCACCTGTTGTTACCCGGTGATCACCACGAATGATGTCATCGACTCGCTGAATGTTGCATGGAGTCACTGCAGTCACCGGCCTGCCGCTTCGCTTTTCATCTGCCAG
This sequence comes from Mantis religiosa, assembly GCA_030765055.1. NCBI lineage: Eukaryota > Metazoa > Arthropoda > Insecta > Mantodea > Mantidae > Mantis > Mantis religiosa. The sequence continues at coordinate 108,520,184 of CM060955.1, read as the reverse complement.
TGGTGTTTTTCCTTCAGCTTCGTTACAGCGACGAACCCATCATCTAACAATGCTGAGATCCACCGGTGCATCACCATACGCATTTTTTAGCCTTTCGTGAATGCGAATTGGCGTTTCACCTTCCGCAGTCAAAAATTCAATCACAGAACGCTGTCTAATAGGAATGTCGATGTCAGCCATTTTGCAAGAGGACGCAGTGCTGCCACCTGTTGCCTTAGGAAGTTACTACTGCAGGGGATTGGAGAAGAAGGTTTGAGGAATTGCGCCAAATTCAAAGTTTTCATATAACTTACTTATTTAAGGAAAAGAAAAATAGGAGGCATTACTTTTGACCCACCCTCCTATATGAAACAGCCTTTAACCAAGACTCCCATCGAGTTAAAACTGGCTGAGGAGGTAAAGGCAAATTTGGAAGGATTTCATGTAGTTTTCAACTCTAATCAGTAACTACAAACGCTTTCTTTACGCTAGAAACAAGAAGATTCACGTCTTTGCATCAGCTTCTGTTTCAGCCAGACGATGTAAACCATCTGAATGATAATATAAAAGCTAGGAGTGAAATTTTAACATAATTTGGATAAAATATATTATTTAATTAAAGAAAAACATAAAATAAATATGCAAAGCCCATATCTAGATCAGCAAAAATCACTTATAAGCATTTATAAGCAATTCGCTTAGAAATCCGGGATCTAATAATGAATAATATCATTAGAAAAGTTGCTGAATGCATCATATCAAAGTTTTGTACCTAATGTGTTCATTTCATTGAACATCCAGAAGGAATGCAGACTGGAACGTGCCAGCCCGATATATTCAGGCGCCAGTACCTTCGGTTTTCCAATGTGTCATAGTTAAGAAGTTTACTACGAAGCCAAATGTAGTGCATGACACAGTTCATCGTCGATTACGTAAACCAATGCTCTCCTTGAGATTATTTTTTCATGCACGCCATTATTCCTCCATAACCAATCATTAAATATACAACTACTAGCAATTATTTCTCTAAAAGTCATGCTTTCACGTAAACACGCATTTTTATTTTCTTAACTTGTACATTCTATCTGTACATTATTTATTATCTTCATTTATTGCTCGGATCTATGGTGCGTCGACTCCGAAGATCTACGTCATTAAACTTGACGTGAATAGGGCAGCTTGACCCTGTGACGTAGTAGCAAGCATTCCGAATTACTTTGATAGGAATCTATATTTTCTTAGATAATGTTGGATCACATTTATCTACATTTTCATAAAGTTATGAAATAATGAGGTTTATCTTACTTTATACACCGGTAGAATAGATACCATCCTTTATATCAGGGAAAGATCTCCATGAGCAGCTTGGAATAGCTTGTGGGCAATTTTCCTTTACTACATAGATTTGATGAAAAAATACATTGAGATAGAAAAGCATTCTTCACCCAACAAAGCACTTTTCCATGAGGTTTTCGAGGGAAATATCACACAGCTGACAGCTGGATGAATACACGCTCTTTTCCGATACCGCTGCGAACACGTTGCGGATTTATTAGAACTGTTGATTTTACTATTACATAAGAATTATTCTCAAGGTTATATTCTTTCGTATATTTACAACAAAATATTTAATGAGAGCAGCCGAAACTGTAATCTAATTTATTTACTATGAATGGAACAATAAAAGAAAGTAAATATTCCAACTGAACCTTTATTAATATGCACTTTTTATAAAAACAGAGTAGATACTATATTTGTGACTACTAGATACAAAACAAAAACATGTGATTATTTAAATGCCTATGAAGAAGGTATAAGATAAAGCTAAGTTGGTGCATTATTTAATAACAAAATAAAACAATGTGCATTAATTAATTTAAACTACTAAGCTATTTTATATTTATTTAAGCATTCAATAAATATACAAACGCAAATGTTGGTAAATATATTTATACATAAGATAATAATATGGATGACAGCTATGAAGCATGTGTTTGATCAGCTTTCAGTTAGAGCAGTAACATCGAAACTTCGGGCACCAGGGTAGCGCAGTGGTTTCGTTCGCGGCTCCCGTACATAGGGTTCCGAGTTTGATCCCAAGTTCTGGGGTTGGCGATTTTAAGTCGGCCTTATCCACGCCTTCACCTCTGTCTAGCACATGTGAAGTGTCTACTATACCCAACGTGTTCGGAGTCATCGGTATAGGCTGTAAGTCCTCTCGCCTCACCGTCATCTTTACAATCACCCTACCATTGGAGGTAATGGACCCGCCCTGTGGGTGCCTTCCCCTGAGAAATGGATCCGGTCATCAAGTGGTGGGGCGAGGCTACCCAGAAGGCCAAGGTTGCCATATGGGGACTGTTGGGAGCCAACCAACATCGTAATTTCCGCGTAAGCTACGATTTACTGGTGTACGGTAAACTGTGTCGAAATGAATGATAATATGATAACAGAAAGGTTAGCTATTCTGTCAACAAGACTTACCTTAGCCATTCAAGAGCAATGTGTAAGTTTCATGCTAAAAAGGAAAACAATTTATTAGTTTGCGAAATTATCCTCCATAGATTAAAATAAAATGTTACATTGTCATTCTTCCTTGTGTGTAGAGTAACCTAATAGGATGCTATTTACATCTCTTCCATAAGATATAACGACATAGCTGAGAATATCTTGATGATTCTTTTAATAATAGCATACAAACTTAAATTTGGAAAAATGATTGTAATAAAAACTCTTAAGTGAACATACATGGTTGAAATTTTTTCTAAATATGATCATTACATTTTTATAAATCTGTATTTCCAAAATAATAAGGCTAGCAAACTTTTATACGAAATAAGTAATGGTTTTCATTTTAAAACATTAAAATATTATAGGTAGATCGATGCGCCTTAAATTGTTGCAATATAACAATTTGCTTATTCTTAATCTCAAATATGTACTTATTCTACACGTGGAGCATATATAATATATCGTAAATAGTAAAACTAATAATATTTTAATAAGTGATACCAAAAATAAGTTCCATATTGAGGACACTTGTCAGATATATCGAATTCTCAAGTTGTATTTTTGAAGAATTAACATATAATAAAAATGTTAGTAAAGAGAAGATAATATATACATTTTGTATAATATTATTTGATGGAGATTATTGTATAGCAATATCATTACACTGCATGATCTTCTAAGCCTTCATTCCTTTAGTTTACAAATCAGAAACAATTGTGAATCAGCCGGGACAGCATCAGTCAATTGTAAATTAAGTGCGATAATCTCATTTGAACAAGCTTTCAATGATGGTGGAACGTAATTGCTTTAAACTGACACGAGTAATATTGGTCGATATTGAATGCCTGGCTCATGGAGTAAATAGTCATTAAATAATGTGTACAGAATGCGATGCAGAATACACTTACTGAGAGCGTTTGTTAAATTTAACGATAACCATTCATTATTAATATAGGAAGTATATGAAAATGCATTATATCGAATGGGATTCGGCAGGGAAGCCAGCCTCTGCTCATTATACCTATTTCCCCTATTTCTTTCGCGAGGAAGAATGAGGCGAGGGGAGACACAGAGCGCGGCCGTCCCAAGCAGCCACGACAGTGCAGAAGGCAGGGCCCCTACATTTTACTTAGATGGCAAATTTTCCCGGTAGGCCACCCTACTGTGTTTTGGAAACGGTCCCACCACGAGACTTAGGTTTGGAGACTCGGTTTACTCAGAGCATATCATCCTGCCATGCACCGCCGAGACACCCGCCGACACTTCTACCCTGAAAGAGACTGTCAGATGAAAGATGAAACGATAATGGAGGTGAAAGAGAGAGACAGGAAATTAGGGAGATGTAATTAACCTATCCAGCCTTCGCCTGGTGGCTCGGGAAAGACCCCGTAAAAGCTCATGGGTCAGGTAGGGCAGCCACGAGGATCGAACTCAGGCCTTCCGAATGCGTGCCACAAACGAAACCGCCTGAGCCATCCCGCTCGGTAATATTGAATAATCTTGCTAATCTCAATGTACTAAACTAATGCCCGATTTCACCAACAGATGTTAAAATCGACGTTAACAAATGTAACGTAACAATTGTCACAGCGCTAAAACTAATGTTAAATTTCTTGCATTTCACCAACCTGTTTGCTTAAAATTTTAACAAACCTGTATTAACGCCAAGGAACTTGTAAATATCACAGCTATAGAAGGCTATGGATGAGTCGTATTATTTTCTGAAAGTACTGCGATGCGCTTTTTTCATTTTCGTCTGCACAAATGGCGGATGAACAAAATCATAAATAAAGCCGTGAGAGAAATTTCTCATCGACGGCGAAAGAATTGTTAATTGAAATGGTGACGAAGTGTAAGGATATCGTGAAAAATAAGAGGACGGATGCGGTGAATGAAAAAGAGAAATATGTCGCGGGGAAAATATTGGAAACGAATTTAATTCAAGCACCAAACAATTTGTCATTATTACGTAAATTTAAGACGACGTGCGAAGAACAAGTGCCTTAAACGTTTCAAGACGGGAGGTGGACAATGTATTATCCACATAATTCAGTGAATTATAAAATCGCAAGGCGATTGAAGCTAAGGCGAGATTGTCATATTCCTTTCGATGCATGTCTTAACTTAGTATTACGTAAATTTAAAACGAGGTGCGAAGAAGGACAAGTGACTTAAACGTTTCAAGACGGGAGGTGGACAATTTGTTATCCATATAATTCAGTGAATTATCAAATCGCAAGGTTATTGATACTTGAAGCAAAGGGGAGATCGCCATATTCCTTTCGATGCATGTTCTAACCTCTCTTGTACTTCCGCAGTAACCTTCATAGCAACTTATTTCGACAGTCTATACCTCCATGAAAAAAAAATTCTTCGGATAGTTCCTCAAAATCATTTCTCCTCATAGGCCGTACTCTATTACGAATGCCATTTAGACGGTCTTAAATATAGAAAATCGACATCAATAGCTGAGTTCATGCTCGTCATCTTGACTATTGACAATTGTTAAGGACTTAACATCAGAAATTCGGCTTGTTAGTTTAACATGAGATTTAACACGAGCGTTTCATAAGGTTCCATGGTAGACAATAAAAATCTCCACATCACATATGTTGCATATCACCGTCTTTCGCGCCTAACCCTGCTATCCTTAAACATAAAAGGAAACGGAGCGAATGAAATGAGCAACAGAAAAATTGGTGTAGTATACGTAATTATATTCTACCTCACCATTCATACCTTGACTTGCACCAAAAATATAAATAAATAGAAGCTCAGAGTAGCCAATGCAATGGCAATCGAACCTAGAACTTATTAGGAATATTACAAAGTGCTCTTTACTGTCCATAATTTCGTACTTGTACCCAAATTTTTCGTATTATGATCTACACGTCCACCTAATTCAGAGGCTACTGAGCTATCCCACTTGAATCTGTACCCATTAAAATTTGTTTTAATACTCGATGTTGTACTATTGATACTAATATGTATAGTTGTCACACTGAAACGCAATTTCAGATAAAGTGACAGAGTGTGTGTTTATGTGCGTGTGTGTGTTTACTCCCCTCTCTCCACGCAATGATCAAACCGATTATTTGAAATGCGTGTATTACGTACCTTAGATTCCATACAAAATAAGCAGCATGTCATTGTGAATTACCTAGCTCAAACCTGCTCAATTACTGTGGTTCCAATGATGAGGAAATTACTTATTTAGTTATAATAATGCTTTATTTTCTAATTAATGTGCACAAAAATGTTAAACATTTCTCTAAAGTTCTGATGGTACTTAAAATGTCGAATAGATGATAAATATTTTAACATGTTTAATAGCTTGATCATGAGCATACATATATCTGTTACCACGAGAAAAAATATATAGTTTCGATCGTGTTACAAGCATAACAAAGAGACAGAAACTTGATTACCGTTATACCTGTTAGTTATGTTTTATTATTAGTACCATCAAAACATTTTTTAAACATGAATATAAAAATTAATATAAGGAAGTCCAAAATGAGAAATGATGCTGAATGTGAGAAGAAAAGCAAAATTATAATATATAATGAAAATAATTATGCTATTCAGGAATTTAAATATTCAGGAAGTATTCTTATATGGATAGCGTGGCCTTTGAAGATGCTAAGCATAGCATAGACAAATAAAATTATGCTTTTGTTCTAATTTATTCAGTTTCAAAATCTAAAGTTGTATCAAGACGTAATAAAATTAAATTTATTTGAACAGTAATAAATCAGTTCTATATGGTTGTGTATCACTGAAAACGTGCCAAATAAACCACAACAAGGATTTTTAAAGATGACTAAAAAGATTCACAATAGTAAGAAGGATAACTATGATTTCAGACGTAGAACTACGGAAAATAGCAAATCTAAAAGAAATGACAAAAAATGAAGTCTATTTTGATAGGCAGTATTGAGAAAGGATCAAAATCTAGTGGAAAGATTATTATCATTATTATTGTAACTCCAAAGTAGTTGAGAAAGAAGGAAGCAATAACAAAAAACACAGGGAAGATAAATTTTTTGAATAAATTGCTAAAGAACAGGAAGCTTGGGATGAAGTAAAAAGTTGGCAAGACATAGGGTGTTATGTAAATACTCTGTGATTGCACTATGCTCCTCATAAGGGGATATAGGAGATAGATTTATTTCAAAACATCACATGATGTACGTTGCACAGAGGGAAGAGGGAGGGTTGAAGGCGATGGCAGGGGAAGAAGGGGAAGGGGGATAGTGAGAGCAGAGAGGAGGATATGAGAGACGAACAGAAAAATATTCGTATTTCATGTAATAATATATGCAGAGTCTCAGGTTTTACGAGTAGATAATTAATACGTAAAGATTGGAGGGATGTGCGCTCGCATTTGATACAAGTTAGCTGGATGCTTAGTATTAATGACGTCAGATGTACAGTATGGACATCAAATGTGCAAACAACTGCCACTAGAAGCAAATGTCTAAAACAACGTAACGTAGTAATCTGTGAAATAGTGAAGTATTGTCTTGTGTTTCAGACGCAAGTCAAGATTTTGTTTCTTCTCGCTGTACCAGTCATGGTCCGGCTGTACTACCTAACCCTCAGTTGTTTACATGCGCGAGGGAAAACAATACAGCAGTATACCTATTGAAAACGCACACGCCTCTTGGCTTTATTTGTAAGAATATATCTCAATTTCACTTTTAATTCCACGCACTGAATGTATCATACCAGCCTTACATTTAACGAGTATAATGCACCCACGGCATGTTTTGGAAAGCGCCTGTATTTAATTCTACCTCCACTTGATTGAAAGCCATTTTAGGGAACATTTGTGCCACAAAATCCCTTGTACTAGGCGCCAGGCAACAGCCTCTGTGTACATTGTTGGGTGGAAAGGCCTAACACCGGAAGACATTATAGCCGAAAGTGCGTGACGTTAAATTGCGTGTATGAAATCTCTGTATCACGCGCAACATGTAGGGTTGGACTGTCACGCCTTCGCTATCGCCTCAGATTAAACGTGGGCTTTACAAAAACGTATCCGAAATGTTGTGTTACCTTCAGCAACGCCTTGGGCGGCTACATTAAAAACGTGTTTAAATTTCGTATACAATTATAACATTAATAGAATTTAAAAAGTAACGCATTACGATGTAGTTTTTTTTTCTTTCCGTATAAATTATTTATGATACAAAATAATTTCTGTATATTTTACAAGAAATGCAAGTTTTAGGACTTCCTGAGTCTACAAATGTGACACATTCTGCATCTATGCGTGAAAATGTTTTAATCTTACGTTTCTTTACCTTTTTCCCTGGCCATAGTAGTTCAAATGGTTAGAGTGGCTGGACAGAAACCAGAAGATCCGTGGTTCAAATCCCGGCTATGGCATTGAATTTTTCAGTCTGGCTCTACCCTTTCTTACTTACTATGGGTTTATATTGCAGAATTTTTCTCTGATAGTTGCACTTCTCACATTGTCTGCGAGGAAATATCCAGCAACGTATCCAAGAAATTTCATGTCTACTATTTCTATCACTATTCTTTTCTTACTCTTCACGACCCAGTTTTCTGAGCCATAAGATGCGTATAGTCATCGCCTTATACAATTCTAGCATTGTTTCTTTTATGTTTCATTCTTTAGAGTTATTCTAATAGTCCCACATAAAGTTTGAAATTTATAAAAGTTATTTTTCAAATCGGTTTTCTAGTCAAATGAAGCATCACATTCTAAATAATTGAAATTTTGAACCTGTTGTGTTGTTTTATTATCGATCATTATTGTTTACCTTTTTGGTATTGTCCCAGTGATGTGTTTAATTTCGTTTCGTTACCGATATATTTAAATTATAAGATTTCGTTATCTTCCAGGATAACCTGATCATCAGCAAATAGGATAGTGTTTCATATAACACTGAAATGTGTAATTAAACCATTTCTGCAAGCTAGAGGCAAAAGAAATTCTAAAACTTCTAAAAGCTGTTTAAAAAAGCTTTAGTAGATATGTAAGATATATATATATATATATATATATATATATATATATATATATATATGAAGCATGAAATGTACGAAAACCGTCTTTTATCTGTAAAAAGCAACATTCTGCGAAAATAAATTTCCAACTAATGATGCAAAATGCAAAGGAATAAACTATTTACCTACATTAAGTTAGTGATGAACATAATCAGGACAGAAGAATTGAGTATTTGTGGAATGTCTGAACATTCTTTGCTATATAAATGTATGTTTACGAACGCCGAGTTTCAAAACGGAATCCACATGTATCTTCCGCTATATATAACGTAGTCAGACAGAACTGTATTGCTTGTGAGTGAGTGTTACACTTATCTATCAATACAGTCCAGCGACAGGCGCCACCTGACGTCATCACAGGATGCAGCGGAAATTCCGCGTTTGAATGGAGAGAAGAATTAGGGCAGCATGGCAAAGTCTAGCGTTGTATTTTGGAGAAAATATATCTATTGCATCTCGCTCGATCCTTGATCAAAAATGCATGTAAACTTGGAGAGAGCACTAGTGAATATCCACATATTTGTGTACGAAAAATGTAAAAATACATCTTTAAAAAATCAATATGAATTTTTAGTTGCACGTGAAGTTTACTACTCAAAACTTCTACAAAATATTCCTATAAAATCTAATTATGATATCTAACGTTGGTGAAACAGAAACTTTTAATTAATATTTACTATTTCGTGTTGGATCGATAGATAAAGCGATAGTCAGACTTTTGAAAAGTTTGTTACTATGTGTGGGCTTCGAAACGCCATGCCCTTAGCATAATCTTGAGAAGAAAGGCAACAAAGAATATATGCTTCCCATTTGAGAATATATATGTATTTGAAAAATTAAAGCACTAAGACGGAATTTTTGTTAGTAATTATCTTCACAAAAAAGTATTTAACATAATAGAGTGCTTTCATAATAATCCACGCGTAAAAGCCTGGAAGAGAGTCAGAGCCTACCACCTGATTGCCGGCCTCACGCCCACATACGCAAGGCAGAGACTGGCGATCATCCAATCGATTAGGGGAGGAAATGTGTTCAGCGTCTCAGCACCCCCAGCCATAAAGTTTATTTTCTTGACCGGGAGTCGCTACCTATCGTAACTTCTCACATTCTTCACGATGCTGAGTAAGCACCGGTACTATACCTGGAACTTCAAGTCCGCACCCACTAAGGGACGGATCAAACTCGGGTTCATTTGGCGGGAAGCCAAAGCACTGGCCCAACACGTTGCAGTGGACTATTGAGTACTTTAGTGGGGTCAAAAAGTGAGTAGTAATATTTTACCTAGCTAGAGGCAGGTTTGGTAACGTTGGGACACCGAATACCTCGACTTGCAATTGCATCTCTTGGGTATACACCCCCTGGAGGAACCGCTGTGATGAATGAACCTCAGAAAGCTAGAGGAATGGGCAACTTAAGCGGCAGAGACCCTAAAAGGTGATTGGCCTGATCGTCCGGCTGGGAAGCGCTAGGTGGTGAGTCGCCCAAACCGCCGTAGGTGGATCAGAGGTATCTTTTAGCAGGAACCAGAGAAAGCTCAACCCAGCAATGAAGACTCGAAAGGCTACCTCCTGGTGGAGAAGTACCAGAGCGCAAGCCTCAGCGCCATCTGCTCGCCTTTGACCCCTACACAGCCACGTAGTTGTCTTGTAACACGTCAGAGGGAGACGAAATGGTTCAGATTAAAGTCGTGGTAGCATTCACCTTGCCGATCAGGAAAATCTAACGGAGCCGCCACAGGGATCGAGTCCGGGACCTCCCAAATTGAGTCTCGCACGGCGCCGCGAGGTAACATTTTGTCTAACTCTTACGATGTGTCAAATGTACAGTAGTCTTTCAGAATATAATTATTTTACAGATTACGAAGTACATAGAAAGAATTCAAGATATATGAATGTATCAATGTTTTGTCAAATGACCAAAAGTCTTGCAGAATATACATGATTTTACTGATTACGAAGTATGCAGAAAATAGTTAAAGATACATTTTTATTTGTCCCGCAAATATCTAAACATATGTTTTAATCAAAATTGCTAAAGCCATTTTTGAACAAACAAATTCACAAACACTTTTCCACGTAAAAGGTAGTTTGGGATGGGAAATCTTTCTTGTAAATCTTAGTCTCGCATCTTTGAAAGATACTGAACTAATACAAAGTTTTGTATTTAACTGACTGTTTACATATTTGGATTTACATTTTCACAGTTTACACAGTAACGCAGACTTACACGACAGTATCAGTTATTCATTCAAAATCGAAAATATCCCGAATATGTTACTTGGTGTATAACACATTAATTTCCAGCTACAAAAGAGGCTCTCAAGGGGGTTTCTAACGGGAAGAAAATTAAAAAAATCTCAACATATAGGGCTTATTACTCAATTGTTTTACAAAAGACTACATAACAACATTTATAATAACTGGTATGTACAAAGTGTTAATAGGATAATATTTAAGATGTTATGCAAATTGTCTTTATAAATATTTGTGTGCAGAAATCGTTCCATGAAAAGCAGAATATCCCCAAAATGCTACAAGCATAACTATGAGACACCAGTTTCATGTTGTTTAGTTATGTGTTTATTTGTATTTATCCCCAGAGTGGTACTGTTTTCAGTTTTGGAGGTATCACACCACGTGCTCAGTCGAGTGCAAGAAATCGTGCTAATGTATTGTGCAGTATTTTATTTTGCCAAAAAACTACCAAACCGGCTCTATCGCCCCCCTCTCAATCACCACCCTCACTTGGTTCTTTTTCTTGACCTATCTATTCCTTTGCCCGAGTGTGACATCCACCTTTGTTCAAGGTATATGTTCGAGCATTAGACTTCTGACATTCCGGCCGATGTGGACAGGTGTGGTCTCCATGCATTGGGTGAAAAGTTTTCGAGCTCAATCCCTTTCGCCGCTCACCTAGTCTGACGTTTGCTCGTACACTAATACGTGTGTGTCGCTTGAACTGAAACCAATAAGAGATGGGCTCACTCTAGGCTAGTGTGGAACACAGGTAACAAAGATGTTCTGCAAACCGTAAATAAAGAAACCGAAAAAATCGGCATATTTCCATGCACTCACTCTATTAGCGTTACATCAATAAAGGGAGAGGCAAAGCGGAGTCAAAGGATGAGCGTGAGAGAATGGAAGATGTAATGGAAGAGGAGAGGAGAAAATGACGGGTGCGGAAGAGAAGGAGTCAGACAGACCAGAATTTTCGCAGCTAACCAATAAGGAGACAGAGCTGCGGGTTTTCTGCTATTTATCAATAGTGCTGCATTATATCCACCATTAATCAATAGTATTGACACTTAAATGCATATCTTATTTTAATGTGTATAGAAATATTTCTGGACATCAAGCTACAACTCTTGCTATTTATTTCTCGCCATATTCGTGACGTTTAACAGGCTGTAGAATTAAATGAGTGTTGTTTCAAAACTCTACCTAATTGTTCGTAGTCGCGTTTTTCCATCCTCTCGACTAGAGTATCTCGTAGCGAGGTGACCCCCCACAAGTGTCTCCAGACAGGCAGCTTGGGGACACCCAACACTTGGACAACAAATCGATATCTCGCCTTCTACAGACGCAAACGTATGTGTGTTCCATTTTACTAAGCATGTATCTTCTCTACAAACATTGCAGAATGAATAAAATAAAAGGTTAAGTTAGTACATATATTGACATTTCTAGTATTTTACTTATTTTTTCATTTTAAAAATTTATTTGACTCGCTCCTGATTAATAGTTTTAGGTAATATTAAAGCACTGACTTGACTTTGCTGTTGTTTAAACACTTCAATGAACTAGTTTTGTTATTCAATTCCCACTCAGGCTGTCGTGCGTGGGAAACTGAAAATCCTGCACCCCGTGCATTTTTTATTTTCTTCCGCAGAGGGTAATAACATGTTTTTAATCCTTCAATTATCAATATCGTGAGTCACTTCACTAATGTGGTCAACTTTTCACTCCCAGTTCGCTTTCTTCACGAAATAGCGTCGCAATTGAAAACATACGACATGGCCTTTTCTTTCGGATAGTACGACCAAAGAGGTGTCGAACTCAGGGCCTCTCATTTCTCCTGCAGTAGCAACTCTTGTTGTACATAACTGCAGGAAGTATTGTTCTCGTCGTGAGAGCACTTCTAAACGCACCAGAAATATGATTCACTAACTCATTTCCTCACTGACTTCCCAGAACGCTGGTTTATACCTAGAAATTTCTGTAGAATATTCTGGAATGTTCTGGAGCGCGGAGAAAGGGTAACATGCACAAGATACTGATTATCTGTCCAGGTGTTTACGCTGATCCAAAGCGCGCCGCAACTACTTATCTCTATTTGACCCTCCAACTCTAGGTAAGCTTGGGGGGACATAACCGCTGCGATACAGATGCGCTATACGAGGATAGCTGAATTTTATTGTTTAAGTCTGACACACTTGCAAAGCAGTATACTACTACGAAGCAGGTGTAAAACAGTGAATCAAGCATATCCAGCTGATATCTACTATTACCCAGAAAGACATACAATTTCCAATGGGAACAGCGTTTTCTCACTAAGATGCAGTTTTGACCAAACTTAACTAATTATGACCGTGAACGGGAGCCGGAAAGAGAACAAGAATGAAAAGCAAAGAGATAGTACGAGGGTGGTCTGAAAAGTTTCCAACCTCAACATGAAGATGGCAGCACTCGTAAATAAAAGTTAGTGAATTTTGTTGTTCATCTGTTGACAGTTACTCACCAAAGTTTCAGTCATTTAGGATGCTCAGTTGTTATATAATAATCGTTTGAGTGAGTTGATGTGACTGCTTCTATGAAAACGGACAAAATAGAGTGTCTATCTGTCAATAAAAATTTGTTTTTGAAAGATAATACGCCTACGCAAATCAAAGATGAGTTGGATTCTGTGTATGGGGACTATGCACCATCATTTACCACAGTGAAATTTTGGGCAGCTGAATTTAAACGTGGCCGTAAGAGCTTGGGAGACGATGAACATTCGGGACGACCAAAAACTGCAACTACAGACGAAAACCTCGCCAAAGTTCACCAAATTGTGCTAGATGACCACCGAATTAAAGTGATAGAGATATCAGAGGCTATGAACGTGTCAAAATAACGTATTTGTCAATTATTAAATCAAGATTTAAACACGAGAAAGCTGTCCGCGCGTTGGGTGCCGCGTTTGCTCACTTTACACCACAAACGTGTTCGAATGAACATTTCCAACGCTCTGTTGGTGCAGTTTAGGCGCAATAAGTCCGAGTTTTTGCGCCGATTAATTACTGCAGATGCATCTTGGATACACCATTATACGGTCCAAACAAAAATACAGTCCAAACAGTGGACTGCAAAGCGAAAACCGATTCCAAAAAGAAGCTAAGCCTGTTTTTTTTTTCAGATGGGAAAGTGATGGCGACTGTTTTTTGGGATAATCATGGAATTATTTTAATCGATTATTTTCAAAAAGGAAAAACCATTACAGGAGCATACTACGCATCAGTACTTGACAAGCTGAAGGAACAACTTGCGGGAAAACGGCCACACTTGCAGAAAAAGAAAATCCTGTTTAACACAACGCACCGTCTCACACCTCAACGGTTGTAATGGCGAAAATCCAAGAATTGCGGTTGGAACTGCTTGACCATCTGCTTTGCTCACCATATCTAGCCCCAAGCGACTTCGTTTCGTTCCTTCATCTGAAAATTCCCATCGGAGGACAGAGATTTTTGTCAAATGAAGAGGCAATCGCCTTGGTCTCAAATGAAGAGGCAATCACCTATTTGGACGGGTTACGGAGATGGGAACATCGCTGGGAGAATTGTGTAAGGTTACAAGGAGACTATGTTTAAAAATAATAAAAAAGAATCTAAAAAATGTCTTGTATCTTTATTAGGTCAGAAACTTTTCAGACCACCTATGTAAGTTGGTTTACAATATATCTATATGCATAAACGTGTAAGCATAAACATTTCTTATTCGTGTTCGACAGCGATATTCTAGTAGGCGTGTTATAGCTAGTGTACATTAAAATATATTTTGCTATTCCGTTTTGAGTTCTTATTGTTTCTGCGATTAGAAAGAACCTTAGTTTTAGGTTCACGGCCTCCTTGAACAACCTGTACTATCAAGACAGCTGCTCACAATCTGAGCCCGATATGTCACTCTCGGGAATGGGAACGAAGGAATTAAAACTTCATCAAGTCTTCTGTTTCAATGCCCAGGTTTCCATAAATTTTCTGATAATTGCTTTAGTCCATGTATTTTAAACTTGTTGTTGCCGTTCTAGTTCACGTTCCTGGCTATTTTGAACCAACCTTAAGAGTATGCAAAATATAGACCAGACATATATGGTGACTTTTGTTAATGACACATCCTTTCTGAGCCAAATAGCACTGTACGTTCACTGATGTTTTATCTAGGGAAAGGAAGGTATTAATATCTGCGGGACAGTGTCTTAAGTGTTACAGTTGGTATTCAACTTTGACGGTTGTCGACAATGGAAATGTTTTTCACTCCAGGCAATACCGCTACCCAATCTAGGGATGTTTACACTCCTCGCCTGGCCAGAACATCAATTGAGGGACAATGCTTAGTGACATAACGCTATATTGAAAGCACTAAGTGTACTTAGCGCACCTCCATATTACCCCCAGTATGCCATCAGTATGCAATGTTACATTACGTATGGATTCTAGCCATCTACAGAGTTCGAACTGGGCTGTACATAAGTATGGCACTGCATTGTTAGCATTAATGGCATATTTTTTAATTTTTTTATTTTATTTTACGTCCTCCAACGTTAAGTCATATAGGACGGTGAATGAGATGGATGAAATGATGTTCAAATGTGTGCAGCGTCCATGGAGCTTAAAGCTACCCGACATTCGTCTTTAAGGATAAGGGAAAACCCCGGGAAAAAACCTTATCTAGGTAGCTCATCCTCACCGAGATTCGAACTTGGGACCTCTTGGACGTGAGGCCGACACGCTACCATCTACGCTACCGAAGCCGGCAGTTAATGGCATTAAAGTTACAAGAGAAATGGTCACCAGATGTATGGAAATTAGAAACCGTACTAAATATGGAGTGCTCCTATAGTGGTAGCTTTACAAAAAAAGAAAACAACTTCATACGACTTTTTCTAACTACCATAGTAAATTTTATATGTACCCTGCAAATTAGTTAATTGTTACTCTTTAGTTTTTTAAATTATTTCATGTTATTCGAGATTAATGTTTCCAGATATTTATTCATTAAAATTTCGTTGTAAGTGCAGAGGCCGTAGTGAAACATTTAAAAGCTCTTCGTTATGTCAGAATTCCAAATTCAATTTTGTTTCCATTTTATTGCGAGGAATAAGATAATAGTGAATCGACACGTAAAATTAATTTGTTGAATAATTCAAGCCAACAATAAGGAATATCTTGGAATACTTAATGTTACAAAAATAATGTAGGGTAGAGTAGGGCTATTCCGCTCATTTCAAAAATATGGTGTTACAATACAATACAATGTTTATTAGCCACAGGAATTAATACAGAATTATAGGAATTGTCAATATTGTCACGCGGGCGTTGGAACACCCTATAGAAGCAGCTGGGAGCGGAAGACAGGGGAGGTCCGTGTTAGCCACGCCTCCCCCTCGTCCGTCTTATAGTGGTGACAGGGATGGCTGGGGGGGAAAAAACATGATTGTGCGGTCTGTTTCTCTTCCACCTGTGTTCTAGAAATTACGGGATCTTTCATTACTGGAACCTTCCTGTGGAAGCCAGAAGGCGGCGATATTCCTATAAAAAGGGGCTGCCGGAGCGAAGTGAAGTTAGTTAGTCAATTAGTGTGTTAGTGAGTGAGGAGACAGTGAGTCAGTCAGTTCTTGGTGTAAGGACGCAGTGCTAGTGCAAGTGAAATTGTAACGGACGAACTGGTGAATCGTAATTGTGTGCATTACGTAATTTTGTGTAATTGGCAAGTGTTTAACTGTAAGTCGGTGGAAATAAAGAACATTTTTGAGTGGTGAAATTGGACTTTTCATTTCACGCACCCACAAAGTCACAATTGGTGTCAGAAGTGTGACATAACACAATGGAGGCAGCATTAGAAAAGATTTTAGCGGAACTGAAAGAAATGAAGACGGCAAATGAAAACCTCGCTGCAAAAACAGAAGCGGCAAACAACAACCTCACCGCCGAGTTGAAACAAATGAAGACGGCCAACGACAACATCACCGCGGAACTGAAACAAATGAAGACGGCCAACGACAACATCACCGCGGAACTGAAACAAATGAAGACGGCCAACGACAACATCACCGAGAAGATGGAAGAGATAAAGGCCGAGTTAACCACAGAAATGAGAGCAGCGAACGGCAGTCTGGCCACGGAAATGAAGGCGGCGAACGAGGCTCTCGCCGCAAAGTTTGAGGAACGGTTGGCCGGCGTGAGGGATGACGTCACGAATCTGGGCAAGCGGAAGGGTCAAGTAGACGACCGCCTTAATGATTTAGAGGAAAAGGCCGACAACATCGCAAAACCTCTCACCCGCCTGACGGAGGAAAACCGGCCTTATGTGTGGACGGAGGACGCCGAAGACGCTTTCCAGCACCCGAAGGGGACCCTGTGCAGTGCTCCAATTTTGGGTTTCCCACAACCGGGTGGCGCCTTCATTGTGGACACCGACGCTAGCGACCATTACATTGGAGGTGTCCTATCGCAGATCCAGGACGGCCATGAGCGCAGAAGAGTGGAAGAGAAGGAGCGTGCCGCAGCAGTCCGAGTAGTTGTGGCAGTGCCTGCTGAAGGCTGGGATAGCGCAGGCCTGAGGAGGGAGCAGCTGGCGGACGCAGACTTGGAGCCACTCTTGAGGGAAGTGGACGCAGGGACGAGACCAACCTGGGAGGACATCGCACCGAGGAGCGCCACCTACAAGTCGTACTGGGCCCAATGGGACTCGTTGAAGACCAGAGAGGGCGTGCTGTTCCGGGTATGGGAGTCACCCGATGGGAAGGCGCAGAGAGAACAGTTGGTACTCCCCCGGAGTAAGGTCCCGGAAGTCTTGGAGGAAGTGCACGCCGGTACTTCAGGAGGACACCTGGGAGCGAACCGTATGATTCACAAACTACGGCAGCGCTACTTCTGGCTCAGACTCCGAGCAGATGCTGGTGGTACACCTGGACCGACTGGCACGCTACGATGGTGCTGTTCGGGGCGAACAGCTTTGAGGAGGGAGCAGTGTCACGCGGGCGTTGGAACACCCTATAGAAGCAGCTGGGAGCGGAAGACAGGGGAGTTCCGTGTTAGCCACGCCTCCCCCTCGTCCGTCTTATAGTGGTGACAGGGATGGCTGGTGGGAAAAAAACATGATTGTGCGGTCTGTTTCTCTTCCACCTGTGTTCTAGAAATTACGGGATCTTTCATTACTGGAACCTTCCTGTGGAAGCCAGAAGGCGGCGATATTCCTATAAAAAGGGGCTGCCGGAGCGAAGTGAAGTTAGTTAGTCAGTTAGTGTGTTAGTGAGTGAGGAGACAGTGAGTCAGTCAGTTCTTGGTGTAAGGACGCAGTGCTAGTGCAAGTGAAATTGTAACGGACGAACTGGTGAATCGTAATTGTGTGCATTACGTAATTTTGTGTAATTGGCAAGTGTTTAACTGTAAGTCGGTGGAAATAAAGAACATTTTTGAGTGGTGAAATTGGACTTTTCATTTCACGAACCCACAAAGTCACAATATAGTTAGAGTATTTAACAATATTTACAGTTAATCTATGAGGTATTTACAATCTAAAGTTTACAGATAATTTACACAATTACACTTAATTTTAATGCTTTGGCCGGCTAAAATTCTTCATTGATGAGTCTTCCAATCTTGGACACATGAAACAAGAATAGAAATGGAATACATTAGTATAATTATGCACAACAAACTGATTAGTTTATGCTTTACCTTATTTGTATTCTAAGTATTCATTTACTGAGTAAAACTGATTTTTAAAGAAATTGTGTAGCTCTGCCTTAAACTTATTTATAGAGGGTATGTTTTAATTGATTTGGCAAGTGGTTGTATAGCTTTAAACCCATGTATTTGACAGAAGTCTGGAACTGGTTTTATGTCGAATCGTGTAGAAGGATGGTGAATTATGCCCCTCGTTGAGGTGACCATTTAGAACAGGGTTGGAATTGATGGTTCTTGAATTCCCAGCTTACCTCGGCGTGGCTTCAGTCGGTTGAGCAAGATATCTTCTTTTACAGGGGTGGTACGGCGGAAGGAAATTTTACGTAAAATGAGTAATCATTTTCCTCTGTATTAAATAATGTAGAAACTTTTATTTCCTTACTTCAATTAACACCAGTTCGAACAAAATGTATGATACAATATTTATAACTCTATTCTTACACAAGATTCACTTGATGTGACGCGTTTATCTGGATGCGTGCAAGAATCAGAAGTTTTATACGTTTGTTCACTACCGTGTATAATAACCAAATTGTGCGTCTTCTAGCGATGATGTTTAATGTAAATATTATCCAGTTATACTCGATGATTGTGACGAGAATAAACTTATACTCTTCCGCACACAACGGCGTTTAAGAAGAGAACCTTACATTCGTTCACAGCGACTGTTAGGAGAAGAATGACCAGTTCCGCTTCTTTTACACATTAGCATTTCGCTAATAGTTCGATCCCTCTAGAGGAATATTGAATATCCTCCATGGCAACGTAAAATCTTCTATATTTGATTGGTCCACGTTTTACGATATACGCGTCACACCAATCACAAATAAGTTTGTTATTCCACACTTTTGTGACGTCATTTCCACTTACATAGCTTCTCTGTGCATGACTCACTCTATTCAACCTCACATAATACAATATTTGAAATTCTTTGGGGACAACATAAAATAACTGTTTCAGATGCCCCTCTTCAGAATATATGGAAAATTAACTTAAATCTTCCAATAATATTGTTCCATATATTCTGAAGAATGCCCCAATAATTAAACATTATTACAACAATGAACAATTAATACAATTTAAAATAACAATATAAAATCAGAAATTATTCGAACACAATAATAATAAACAAAACATTTTTTAGTAATTCATAAACATATTTTTTTTTTTTTTTAAATCATTTATTCTTGTGAGTGTCAAGGCTTTTGAATGGTTTTAAAAGTGTTTTGTGATATTTTCCTATCATTTTATTATCATCGTCTCTTAATTCGTACGTATGATCCCCAAATTTTCTTACTATTTTATATGGACCTTTATATAACAAATTCATTCTCCAGTAGGATTTGATTTTAGAACTGGAGATATTAAATGTCTTTACGAGAACTTTATCATTTATTTCAGGATTCCATTTCGCTCCTTTTCTTTGTATCTTTGATAATCTTTTCTCTGCTTTTTCTTTTATTCTTCGAAATGCTTCAGCACACTTTTCTTCTTCATTCAATTCCATTTCATCTACTTTTAAGGTTGTTGGTGCTTTTATTACTAGAGGTTCAGGTTGTAGTCCAGTCATTAATTCGATTGGTGAAAATTTGGTAGTAGAGTTTGGGGTATTGTTAATGATTTTCTCAATAATATGGCAGTATTTGTACCAGCCTCGGTGGTTAGAATGACACAGAATTCTGAAATACAAGCCTAAATCACGCATCACTTTCTCGCAAGGATTTCCTTGGGGAAAATATGCTGAAGAGTAATACATCTTAATATTATTGTTCTTCATCTCTGAAGTAAACAATTTACTCCGGTGAACCGTTGCGTTGTCTGATAATATTGCCTTTATTGGCCCATACTTTGGTACCCAATCTTTTAAAATTTTATTTCCATTTTCTAGCATATCGTTTATTACTTCAGATGCTTGTTGTCTAATAGTGATAGGCACAGATCTACTTTTATGAGTATAAGGAGCAATGTCGTTCACCTTAAATGTATGTATGTACTTATTACACAATCCAGGTTTCGTACTAAAAACGTTCCTGTTCTTTAGTATACATAACCTCAACTGTTCTCTTTGCGCGTGATTTAAATTGTGTTTTCCCTAACTTTTCTTTCAAAGTTCTTTGGAATATCATTTCTTCCTCTTCTTGTTTTCGCTCGGTGTCGGTATTTAATGTGTTTATTTGGCAACAATGATCTCCAAGGTCAAACGTCTCATTTTCTTTATTTTTTAAAAGTAAATTCTCTTTACCACTATCATCTTCTTCATTATTAATTATATCTTCTTCGTATAATATTATATTTTCTACAAAAAACCTATCATTATTTATACTATCCTTCTCATCCTCTTTTAATATAATTTCTTCTAACAAATTTATTTTTATTACTTCATTATCTCCTTTGACCTTCATTTCATGTTTTTCGAAATCTATCACACTTTGCCAACCATACAATACATCATTGCCAATAATAATATCACGAGCTAAGTTTGGTATTACCAATACGATAAAATTGAAATTCCAATCATTTATTCGCGCAGGAATTAACGCTTGATATTTAACTTTATCTTTCTTTTTCCCAATAGCTGTGCTACAGTATACATTACACACGTTTAAATATTCAATCCTAAACTTGGATAGTAACTCCTTGAATAAGTTCTCACTTATTACTGATGAACTAGCTCCTGTGTCTATCAATACTTTATATTCGCTATCGCCTATACGAAGGTTAATCTGAGGTGGATTTACTAATTCCCGATCTTTACTTCTGGAGAGAGTGAGCTTATCTTCTGGTAAATTTTGAATTTTGATTTTGCCCTGTGTCATTTCTACCGAACCACTTTCCAAGGCACAAAATGATTTGGTACTCAGTTTTCCGCATTAGTGCGGTCGGTAGTTACACTAGCAGTTGGGTTGGTACTACCGTTATTTATTTCTCTTTCTATTCCCTGAGTCTGTGTCCTTTCTAGGTTATTGTCTGCCCTTTCAAACCTAGGACCCCTAAAATCTCTTAGTGAAGAGTCTTCGATGCTAGTTCCTCTTCCTCTACTTTGATAACCCGTTCTTAAGTTATTTCCCCTGTAAAACCTCAGTTGATTCACCTGATTACTCCTCACATTTCCCACAGGTTGGTCATTATTATAATTCCTCCTAGGAGTATTTGGAATTCTCCTTCCTATACCTGGCACTACCGATTCATATGTCTTTCTGGGGTTGTACTCTCTTCGTTCATAGTTGTCTCTTGAACGTGCCCCGCCCCAATTTTGGTTAAAACTATTTTGGTTTTGGTTAGTATGGTTGTGATTTTCCCT
Organism: Mantis religiosa; assembly: GCA_030765055.1. Classification (NCBI taxonomy): domain Eukaryota; kingdom Metazoa; phylum Arthropoda; class Insecta; order Mantodea; family Mantidae; genus Mantis; species Mantis religiosa. The sequence continues at coordinate 108,498,408 of CM060955.1, read as the reverse complement.
GAATGTTGGTCTTACTTCCTGTCTATTTACTTGCTTTTGTTCTATATGAGTCTTGTCAGGATCAACTTGACTATGAGTAGAATCAGAATTAAGGTTATGAGCCTCAAATTCTGATAATAACTCAATCATATCAGTAAAGTCGACGGGCTTAGCCACAATTAGGTGGTTTCTAATGTGCGGTGGATAATGTCGTATTAGCATATTCACGATCTCGGTTTCTGACATATCTGGATTCACAAGTTTACTTTTGTTAGCAAGTTTTAGGAAATATTCTGTCATGGACACACCCTTCTTGAACTCGAATTTACCAGTGGCCAGTTCGACTTTAATTCTTCTCTGTCTTTCTGGACCCCAGAACCTATTTATAAACACATTCCTAAACATACTATACGTTTCATGTGATGCTAGTGTTAACCTCAGCCATTCTAAAGCATTTTTCTTCAAACACCTTTTAACAATCATCATCCTAAATTCATTTGGAATCTTTTTAATTTTAAAATATTCTTCTAATTCCTTTAGAAATATTTTGGGATTGTCTCCCGATTCTTCTTCGAAAGTAGGTGGACTTATGTCATGCAACAAATAATTTGTACAATTTGTGTTACCTTGACTGTGTAACTGTGTATGTGTGTGCATGTTTTGTATTTGTCCATTACCATTTACTTCACAATCAGGTGACAAAGATTTTGTATCGTCACTCTCCAAATAATTCTCTAAGTTTTGTACAATATTACCTGAATTACCAGGTGAGTCAATACATGTAATATTCTTAGATTTTATTACCCTCTGGTTCTCAGAAATTTTGCTTGCCTGTAATGCAACCACAACTTGATTCAGCTTGCTAATGTTTTCTTTCTCTCTCTCAAAACTTTCCTGTGCCAAATCTATTCTTGTAATCATTTCACTATTCAACTTACTGACTTCATCATATTTAACTTTTAGTTCATCTTGTTGTGTTTGCACCTCAGTAGCAATTAGTTTAACATCATTTCTGATACTATTTACCTCTCTTACAAAATTATTCTGTATTTCAATATTTTCCTCATGGTATTTCCGTGAATTATCTAATAAGACTACATCTATTTCTTGTCTTATTCTATTCTCTAATTCCCCTATTTCTACTTTTTGTTTTTCTACAAATTCTACTTGTTGTTGCTTAAGGATTTCTGACTCCTTAGCCAATTCACTTCTTATATCTTTTACTACATTTTCCTGACTTATTTTCATTTCCTGAAACATCTCTTTTAACTTAGACATTTCTCCATCATGAGATTCTATTTTCTGTTGTAAAGATTTTATGCCTTCTCTACACTCTTCTCTTCCTTTCTCAATTTCATTTCTTAGGTTACCTAAACCTTGATCTATCCTAGCTTCTAATTTTTCTGAACTTTGATCTACTTTAGCATTTAAATTACTCATTTCCTGCCTTAAATTTTGATCTGCCTTTTCTGAATTCTGTTTTATTTCCTGTCCTATTTCCTGTCTAAAACTATTTAAATTTTCTGAATTTTGATCTGAATTCTGTCTTATTTCCTGTCTTATTTCCTGTCTAAAACTATTTAAATTTTCTGAATTTTGATCTGAATTCTGTCTTATTTCCTGTCTTATTTCCTGTCTAAAACTATTTAAATTTTCTGAATTTTGATTCATATCCTGTCTTAAATTATCCATTTTAGCATCAAAATTACTCATCATTTTCTCTAACCTGTCTATTATCATTTCATTAACTTTACTCTGCATAATTTCTGTTCTACTTGTTCCTGCATCATCACTAATCATTCCTTCCACTACTTCCCTGACTTCTTGTATTTCTGCTCTCTTATCACTAACTAGTCTTTCCACTCCTTCCCCAACATTTTTATTCTTATTGTCTGTTAATTTTTTACCTTCCATTTTAGGTAATATTTTTCCCTTTCTTAATAACATAAAAAAATGAAAATTATAATTTTGTCACTTTTCCTATTAATTATCTATTAAGATTTTCCGTACTCACTTTTCTTCTTTCTTCTTTCTTGATTCGAAGTTACCTGTCCATTACACTATTTATTCTCCTGTGGTGTAATCCTCCTTCTGCCTATTCGAGCCATACAGTTGGGCGCCATTTTGGAACTGGTTTTATGTCGAATCGTGTAGAAGGATGGTGAATTATGCCCCTCGTTGAGGTGACCATTTAGAACAGGGTTGGAATTGATGGTTCTTGAATTCCCAGCTTACCTCGGCGTGGCTTCAGTCGGTTGAGCAAGATATCTTCTTTTACAGGGGTGGTACGGCGGAAGGAAATTTTACGTAAAATGAGTAATCATTTTCCTCTGTATTAAATAATGTAGAAACTTTTATTTCCTTACTTCAATTAACACCAGTTCGAACAAAATGTATGATACAATATTTATAACTCTATTCTTACACAAGATTCACTTGATGTGACGCGTTTATCTGGATGCGTGCAAGAATCAGAAGTTTTATACGTTTGTTCACTACCGTGTATAATAACCAAATTGTGCGTCTTCTAGCGATGATGTTTAATGTAAATATTATCCAGTTATACTCGATGATTGTGACGAGAATAAACTTATACTCTTCCGCACACAACGGCGTTTAAGAAGAGAACCTTACATTCGTTCACAGCGACTGTTAGGAGAAGAATGACCAGTTCCGCTTCTTTTACACATTAGCATTTCGCTAATAGTTCGATCCCTCTAGAGGAATATTGAATATCCTCCATGGCAACGTAAAATCTTCTATATTTGATTGGTCCACGTTTTACGATATACGCGTCACACCAATCACAAATAAGTTTGTTATTCCACACTTTTGTGACGTCATTTCCACTTACATAGCTTCTCTGTGCATGACTCACTCTATTCAACCTCACATAATACAATATTTGAAATTCTTTGGGGACAACATAAAATAACTGTTTCAAGTCTCAAATAGTTTTGTTTTATGAATATAGGTGTGTAATTTGTCTTTATTACGTGTGTTATGGGTGTGTATTTTAGCATTCGTGACGTGCTTCACCGCATTAGTCTTCATGTAAAACAATAATTGTTTCATACATAAACTTGGAAGAGCCAAGATATTCAAATCTCTGAAATGATTTCTGCAGCTTTCCATTTTTGGAATACCAACCATAGTTCGTAATGTTTTTGTAGCTTAAATATCATCTTACTATTTGTAGTATTTCCCCACAATAATAGTCCATATGATAGTAGTGAATGAAAGTAAGCAAAGTAACAGGTTCTGAGTGCAGTAAATTCTACTCAAGGCTTCAGCTGATGTAAAACAAAACAAACACGGCTCAGCTTCTCTGCTAACTTTTCTATATGTTTGTCCCAACTTAAATTTTTGTCTACCCATAGCCCTAAGAATTTAATTTGCTGTTCAAAATTTATCAATCTGGAGTCAATTCTAATGCAAGGGTTTTCCATTTTCCTACAAGCTTTATGCTGAAAATTTTGTTATAATACAAAAAGCAATTTTATATGTTAAACATAGAGCAGAACAGTCTTTAGTAATCCCTTAAAACGTACAAATGTTATAAACACGCATATTTTACTTGCTATAGTAGTGGTCAAATAAAACAACGAATGTTGCACAGAAAGGAAATCTCAGAATTAACGGGTCTATTCCGCCCAGCCCTGGGGCTATTACCGCTCACAGTATGTTTGCATTTTAATTAAATGAATTTGCCACAAATGGAGTTTTTCTTACAAACTGTACCAACGCCCACTTCGTGAAAACCATAGTCCACATTTCTGGCATTTGATCCAGTCTTCTTTGGTTGCTTATTTCGGAGAATAAAACTTTAACCCACAAAATCCACATGGTGCATCTTTGTCATCACTGTATTCTATTTGTACTGGAACCAAGTCATCACTTGACTCACTATTCCCACAATTTAGTTTTACAATAGGTCTACGTTTTTCTTTCTTTTTGCTCCGGTACACATCCAAAGCCTCTTGCTGCCAAGTATATTAACCTGGAAACTAAATCTTTCTCCTCCTACAAACTGAACACTGTAGGATGACCAACTTATTTGTACACTTCTCCTAATGCTTCTTGACGTTGATGTGCATGGACACGATCCTTGAGTGTAGAGTAAGGCACTCTGAAAAGGCCCGCTGATCCTCTCATACTTACATCGCCGCTTAATACGCTCGCAACAGCACGAGCAATGTCGTCCACGTCCAGATTCGTTCCAGCTTCCTTTGTTAATAAGTGTGTACCATCTGAAACGATCAAATAAAATTCAGTAATAGTTATATAAGAAACAAGTAGGTTAAAAGAGTACAAAAACCTATATTACAGCCCTCTTTGCTTGGGCGGAATAGTCTCAAATGTTGAACTTTAGAAATTGCGCCCCATTTGAGAGCTATGATAAAAGAAACGCGCCATCTGCTATTCATGGACGTAACCCAAACTATAACCTACATTGACATTGATTTTCAATAAAAAAAATATCTCTATCTGGAGATTCTAGACCCTACGTTACAAACGGTATTTCTTATTCAAGGCAAAAAAGCAACATAAGTTACTTGCCTTGTAATTTTCTTCTGTTAATACTATAAAAACAGCAGCCTACAACCTAAAGTAAATTCATAGAAACGTCGCCCAAACACCAAGCTTGACAATGAACTGGCAGGCAAGTCATCGCTGCCCGTGATTGTTGGGTAGTAAAGCAATTTGCTTATTTCGGGCGGAATAGACCCGTGAGCAGGATGGCCCCGTCCTACCTATAAATTGTGTGTTTAACGAGATATACATATTCGGTGGTAAGTTTGAGTAATGGTTGTCAGCAATGGTACATAGTATAGAGAGATCCTCGCAACCGGAGCTTAGCACACACGTAGACCGTGACTCCAGGGTAGGGAGAGGGATGAGGGGAAAACAACGCAAGGTTGACTAAATTGGAATGACGACAGAATATGTATACATCCGACATATCGCCCGAGTCCAGCCAAAAGTCCCCGTTGGTGGGGCCCACAGGGAGTCACTGGGCGGTACCAACCAGGGAAGAAACCACCGCAACCCGCCAAACAGCGTCCTACAACCTTGAAACAAGGAAGAAAAATTATGAGTACAGGATAAATGAGGCAGGAGAAACGTGGTAGAAGAGGAACCGACCCAGGATTTGTATGTAGATCCCGCGAATCCACGAAAAACTCATGTGTCGATGTGGACAGTTGCCAGGAATAACCCGAGACTTCCCGAACGCTTTACCAGGGCGCTGCCACGCCCGGTGTGTGACAGCAACACAAGTTTGTGCATAAATCATTGATGAAGAGAGATAGACAGCCTATTTGCAGAAAGTTTAAGACGTACAATTAGTCGTGAAGTACGTGGTATTAAATAAACATTAAGTCCTTTACAATACCTAAATCTATGCCGCGAAAGAGCCACGTGGATTATTCATCGAATGTCCAGATAAGCTCCTAGATTCCGTGGAACCACTGCGGACATCATGAAGCTTACTCTGTAATGTCAGCCATTCTTTCTTCCATTCTTGGTAATACGTTGTTTGATAAAAGTTATAACATCTTGATGCTATTGTTGGTCCCTTCGTATTGTGCTTTCTATTGAGAAAATGTTACTGCACCGAAAGCGAGATAAACTTCCCCGCCCATGATGTTTGAGGGAAGCTTCTACGTTACCCCAGGCAATGTTTTTTAAAAGTCCCCGCGGCGAGAACTAAGGAAATAACGTACTTTTTTTATTAAAAACGACGCGGCGATACACCAGGTGAAGTGGCAGGTTAATGTGCTTTTTCCACGTCAGCGAAGACGATAACGTGCTCTCGTTTTGTGTTGCAGAAGCCATAAAAACATCCCTGCACATCCGGGGAAGCTAGGATTACCCTCCACCTTACGTAACGTCCCTCACATGCGTGAATATTTCGGTACTTTACCTATAACGTAACGTGTGGAAAACATTTTCGTTTCTTTGTCCTGCTCGCGAAGAGACCACCCCTTTAATGGTCAAAACCTAAATGTTATGACCAAAAACAGTTTCCAGTCCAGTACGATAAGTTGGAAATGTGTAGCTTTCATAGCTCACTGCTTTTTACCGGTTTGAATTGATCACGATGCCTCACTTCCGAAGCGCTCTTCATAAGAATAGGTTCCACGACTGGTTTTACTTGTGAATTTCAAACCAGTAAACCTGCGAGGTATCTACTGCCACTTCTCCACACGCTACACTTTTCATGTAAATGATATGAGACTGAACGACACAAGATACTCCAGTATGCACAGGAATCATTGAACAAATTATCTATGAATAAAGTCTCATATTTAGTATGAACTTTAAACTTTAAGCTTTATGGAGCTTAATATTTAAACTGTACAAGAAACAAAAGGATCTTACGCTTTATCTCATTTTGATGTTTTTCAACAAATATTCATTTAATTAATGTTATTATATTTTTTAAATTTTCGTTGATGTTTCAACTTGTTAGTTTGTGGTGCTTACAACATTATTTTACATTCACTTTGTAGAACAAAGTTTTAGATATAATAACTAAAATTGTAGTGAAAATGAACGTTGAACTGACGCAGTGATGTTGAACTTTCTAGGAACATTTTTAATTTTTATGTGTTTTGTTTTTGCTTTTGTTTCGTATCTTCGTATTTTTAAAGGTACGTCCTCCTACGTTAAGTCATATCGGATGATGAATGAAAGGAATAAAATGATGCTCAAATGAGCCTAGGATCCATAGAGCTTAGAGTTACTCTTTTTCGGGTGGAGGAAAAATCCATTTACGGAGCCCCACTATGTTGGAGGGCACAAATGGGCACTGTGGGGCTCGCCTGTCCTTGGCAATACCCACTAAAAAACCTCCACCGGATAATGAAAGGTAATGATCTGTGAATGGCGTGGCTTAGTGCGGTCCCGATTAGCACCCGCGTTAGTATGTGAGAGATGGGATGCTGGCACCCAATGGGTGCGAGCGCATGGAAGGTATTGCTAGGATACAGTCATGGAACCTGACTGCAGCCTAGGGGTTAGAAGGTGGTAATGGGAAAGGACAGGTACCGGATTATTGGTGCCTTGCATTCCACCGTACGTGGAGAGACTTGATGTCCTCCACGTACAACTGGCTGACAATCTTGCGCTGTTGTTCTCTGATGTTGTTGTGCTGGTCCTCTGCAAGTGGTGCACACGGAAGGAATGTCGAGCTCACAAAGTTCCTGAGGAGCTCCCTGACGCTCGTAGTGAGCTCGTCCAGCTTCCGGTGTATGGATTGGTGCTCTGTTGTGATGAAGCTTGGCCGCTATGACCAGGAGCTCCGAATGAAGATCCTGAATGGCCTCCCCTAGGCCCCGGACTTGCTTCCTGAGGTGCTTCTGGCTGGTGGTGTAGTCTGGTGTTGCCGGCTGTTGATGTTATTTATGACGCTGAGCGCTCAGTTGCTACTGAGTGGTTGGTGGCGCTGGAGGGACAGGCGATGCCTTCCTGCATGGATGCAGGGGGCATAGCGCCTGTCCGGTGAAATGGCTGTGCCCTCCACTGGAGGCACAGTAGCGGTGGCGAAGGTCGTCTTCTGCGCAGACCGAGGTGAGCCTGGAATCACCACAGTAGTGGCACTTCGGCTCGGCTGCATGCCCGTAGGCGCAGCAGCGGTGGCATGGAGCTTGACGGTCCTGTCGACTGACCTCAGTGCGCAGCACCCACCCTAATAAGGGCAGGCCGTTAGCTAAGGCAGCTTCCAGTTCCACGTGGCTGGCGAGCTCCACCCGGACGAGTGGTGTCGGACCTCGGGCTGAGGTGATACGTGTGGCCCTCATTGCTGACGGCCAGCACGTATCGTGCTTGCAGGTCCCGAGGCGTTGGCTGGCTGGCTGGCGCTGGCGACCGGCCTGCTTCTGGCTGGGTAGCAGGGCCAGGTTCTGCTGCGGTGTTGCAGCACGTTCCTCCTCGGCTGGCTGTACGGTGGCGATGACTGCTGGTTTCTTCGTTCCTCTCTTGCACGACCCATGTTGCTGCTCTGAAGGTTCGAGGAGAAGTGCAGAGTTACTCCATTATTACATTCATCTTTAAAGATAATGGAAAACCCAGGGAGAAAACCTTATTCAGGTAACTCATCCTGATCAAAATTCGAACCCGGTACCTCTTGAACGTGAAGCAGATACGCTACCATCTACGCTGCCGAGGTGAACATATTTTACGACTTCGCAAACATATTTCTGTATCAGTTCATGTCAAACCTGAGGAATTGTCAGGTACTGTATAAAAAACCGTTACATTTACATGTCTTTTCCTACTCATTATTTTCTCGTTTTATATAGGTCCCACGTAGCATGGATACATATTTGTTAAATGGAGCAATATATTGAAACTCTTAACGCATGACTGCATACAAGGGACATGTACAATTATGAAATATGAGAAAACCAACAAACCGAAATACTAATAACCTCAAATCCAAGCTATTATTTTTAAATAGAAATGACTACACTGGGCAACAACAAAAAATAATTTTTGAATGTTTCGAGCACTTCATGAGGCAATTCCTACTAATTTTGGGTTGAGGAAAACGAATATGACAACGAACAACTTTTATTAGCTCTATTTTATATGATATACACAAGGTGGAAGTATTACACATTAACGGATTAAGATAACAGGATACATTTTAATAACATGCTAAAACAATGAAAGTGCATTTGATTTATTTTAACGGTAATTACATGCTAAGAGTTCTAAATTGTTGGAAAAATACTTCGCAGATAGTCGTGTCTGAAGAGAATCGTGTGGTGGCCTATTGACTTCTTCGTGTTTTAGCTTGCCTCTTGTGATGGAGTTCCGCAGAATCCTATACAAGGACCAACAGTAATCCGCAAACATTGCTTTATTCCAACGGCCCTGATATCTTTGTTCCATAACATAAATGTCCTGATGGAATCTCTCCCCATGTTCATCACTAACTAGGAGGGAAAAAGTCTAGTTGGGAGTGAAGAAAATCCATCTTAAGGGACATGTTGCATCCAAGGTTACGGTACTTTTGCAGGAGCACTGTCACCAAATGCTTGTAGTTGTCATCTACGGTGTTTTGATAGGTATACCAACTCCCAAAAACATTCCCCCAAATTTAAAATCTTCACTCTAAAATATGAAATGTTACTTTATCTTCAAAACAAAAGCTAATCTATCATTTTGTGGTGATTTTTTAATTCAGCAGATGGAAATTCATGTAAATTCACTATTTTTAAGCCCGAAATATTTTCATTGTTGCCCAGTGCTATTATTTTAAAACAATACTAACTAAAAGTAACATTATTTTTAATGTGTTAGGTTGTACTTTTCTGAACAGCTTGGAAGAAAGATTAATTGAAATTATTTCTAGATAGAGACAATTATGAACAGCATAATGCAGAAAAAATAAAACAACAGATACAGACACAATGCCCGCCTCGGTAGCGTAGATGGTAGCGCGTCTGTCTCACGTTCAAGAGGTCCCGAGTTCGAATCTCGGTCAAGGAGAATTACCTGGATAAGTTTTTACCGGGGTTTTCCCTTATCCTGAAAGACAAATATCGGGTAACTCTAAGGTACATGGACGCCGGCCACATTTGAGCCTCATTTCACCCATTTCATTCATCGTCCGATATGAATTAACGTTTGAGGACGTAAATTACCAAAAAAATAGACACAAAGAAAGAAATAACTTATTAAACCTTTCAGTTTAAAAGAAGAGCTATGAGTTACAGGTCGTTCGAAGCTCCACTGTTGAATCTAGCTTTTCCGGGTTTCGGTCAGAGCAGCCTCAGAGCCACTCTCCGATATTTTTGTCAGGTCACCGCAAACACCTCTCAGCCCGGTGGTCTAAGTCAGACTGTTAGAGAACTCTGCGCGTCTCTGCCATTTGCGCTGTCCATTTCTGCAGTTCATACGTTCTCCTGTGATTTCTTTATCTCATCTGTTTCTTTCGCAAGATGTGCGCTTAAAAACATCAATTGGTAGTCATGGTTTAGATGCCCCTCGTTACCTATTCTACCTCTAGCGCTGTTTAATTGAAAACAATATGATTCGATTCGTTACTAGGTTCAAGTTAACAATGGCTTCACCTGCCGTTTCTTGCCTTAACTTTCTTCTTTCCGAGTTTGTTTAGATGTCATCAATTGCTTCGTTATACTAGTTGCTTATCCTTTATCTCACCGAACGAGATGACACCGCAGTATGGTGCGATTCCTGTGGTCAGCCACTGTTTTTACTATGACTTTATCGTGGTTTTCCGTGGTTAGCATAGTGAATTTGGGATGAATTTTCTTCTGTAACGATCTCCTTTCATTTCGTTTTCCCGTTCACATAGTTCATAGTATAATATGAATTGTTTAGTACGATGATGCCATTTGAACATGCGCAATTTTCTATTGTCAACTGAATTGAAGAAGCAGTCCCATTAGCAACCATGGTGTTGTGAACAAATGTTACATTTTCCGTAGGGAGTTATATTAAGAATAATGACAGATAAACTATTACTGTTCAAAGGATTTTTCTTCGCCACTTCCAGCCAGGAGATCATGACAAAGTCCTCGATCGCTGGGCAATTGTGAGGGGGTAACACAACTCCGGAACAGTGTATCATTCCATGGAGTTTCTTCCTCCGGCATCTTAGGCCCCTATTTCTTTGAGGACATTCATGGCAATGCCATTACCATTAATGGACATCGCTATAGTGAGAATGTTGAATGACTTCCTTCTTCCGCAGTAAGACAATAGTAACATACAGATAGTATTCCAAAAAGATGGAGCAACTGCCCATACCGCCTATCACTCAATGAACGTTTTGAAACAATCTTTCCCAGTTCATCTAATCTCAAGATTTGCGGACATTAATTGACCAGCGCTGATTTGACCACGCCTGATATCTTCTTGTGGGCCGTATGGAGTTATTTTAAGAATAATATAGATAAACTATTACTGTTCAAAGAATATTTCCTCGCCACTTCCAACTAGAAGATCATGACAAAGGTCCTCGATCACCGGACAATTGTGAGGGGGTAACACAACTCCGGACCAATGCATCATGCCATGGAGTTTCTTCATCCGGCATCTAAGGCCCATATTTCTTTGAGGACATTCATGGCAATGCCATTACCATTAATGGACATCGCTACAGTGAGAATGTTGAATGGCTTCCTTCTTCCGCAGTTAGACAATAGTAACATACAACAAGATGGAGCGACTGCCCATACCGCCTATCACTCAATGAACGTCTTGAGACAATATTTCCCAGTTTGTCTAATCTCAAGATTTGGGGACATTCGTTGACCAGCGCTGATTTGACCACGCCTGATTACCTCTTGTGGGGATCTTGAAAACCAAGGTTTTTGCCACACGTCCTCAAACATTGACAGACCTAAAAGGTCAAATAAGGGAAGCCGTGTGAAACATTTCAATGGACATGTTGCATCGTGTGATGCACGTTTTATGTTCAGCAGTTGAAAGAATGTGTCGCCCATAATGGCGGGCATCTACCAGGTGTAATTTTCAAACCGTGACATTCGTCGCCCAGTGTAGCAAAAAATAGAATATTTCTATCTGTGTAATGTAATATTTTAAATATATATATTGTTCCAATACTTTCCCCATAATGCATTTTTAATTTCCTACTATGACTTATGCCCAACCCTATATTTCGGGCTGTACGAAGACAGCCGGTGTCGACCGAAGTGCTAATGCTTGCTTTTTGAAACCTTCTTAGTAGGGCCCGGATTTTGATGAAAAGTCATCTTTTTCCTGAGTAATCACAGACGATGCTTATTGGAAATTAAGTACATTCTGGAACAAATAGATACATATGGTTTCATAAGTCATCAAAATGCATTTTTTCCACATTTTATAACAAACTCATTTTTAACATTTAGATGCATTTTACGGTCATTTTCTCTCTTTTTGACGAATTTATTGGGCATTTTCATCTGTAGCCTGCCTTAGGGAGGCCCGGATTCGATTTCCGAGGCCGACCTGACCCTGACCCATGGGCTTTTGGAGGGTTTTAAAATAAAATGTGATTTAAAGTTATTTATATCATAATCTTTTCTGAAATAACTTTGTAAGTGTTGTAAACGTGTAATTAACGCAGGTTAGCGTCCTAACAGTGCTGGTGAAGTCAATTGAGTTAGTCAGGAAAGCGAAAGAGAGGATATAAAATGTAAAAGGTGAGATCGGGGACAAAATTAGGCATAAACTAAAATTTGTGTTGGTCAAAAATAAAGGATACCAAATGTTTGTCAAATTACCGATATCTAGTCAGGAGAAAACTTCAAAACTGATACCTTGGAACAGAATTTAATAGGCAGTGACAAAGTGTTTTTCAAATATGCATGTATAACATCTGTCGAAGTGGACATAAGTGCGTCAAAGTATAAAGCAGTTTTTAACTGACAACCGCCGTTCCTTCACTTTTGATAACTTGAGGATGACCATGGTGGTGTACTGCAACGCTAAGTAAGGTATGTTTTGGCTAATGGGTACAGTAACTTATTTTTCTTATTTTAAAAAATTTAAAATGATCTAATGCATTTTGAATTTATTTATTATTTAGTAACAATAATGGCATTGAGTCGCCATTAAGGCAGTTGTCTCATGTGTTTATGAGAACTCCTAGTGGTTTAACGGGAGAAACACGAGTCAGTTGGAGAATTTAATGTCATGTTGGCACGTTGGCCATAGTAGCTCAAATGGTTAGAGCGGCTGGATGGAAACCAGAAGATCCGTGGTTCAAATCCCGGCTATGGCATTGAATTTTTCTGTCTGGCTCTACCCTTTCATAGTGCGTCCTACACACGGCTGGTGTGAAAGAACAATTAATTTCCAATAATGGCATTATTTACTAAGAAAGTTAATTTTAAAATGTGGTTATTCGGACCATATATTCATTATTTGTCGGTGACAGTTATTAATTTGTTATTATGAAAGAAATTGTTAAGTCATTTTTTTTTACATTTTATGTGCGTTTTTGTATATTTTAAGGGCACTTTATAGCTCATTTTTAGAGAATTTTCAGGTCAACAACTTCCAGGCCTTACTTAGCCTTATCAAATGTAAGACTTCTTTGAGAAAGCTCTCCGATTTTACCTGTTCATCAAATTTGGAATCGTTAGGACATCTGTGCGTCTCTTACGGCCGTCATGCCTGCAACCTTTAGCCTCCTGCTGTTCCTTATCTATATTTATCTTTGTAGGTATTAAGCGCAAAATATCTGCGTTTTTTTAGGTGCGGGTTATACATTGTGTTCCCTGATATGACGATAACTGTTTATTTCCTTGCAATATGTCCTGCAAAACCGGCTTCAAAGTTTCGGTCGACTTTTCGATTGGCATTGCGCACCTGAGTTATGGAAGTACATCAAAATGCTGATCATTGCTGCATGATGAAGGGAAAGAATAATACCAAATGTAAAATGAAAGCCTGGGCGCTAATTATAGAAATAAAAAAGGGCTTGTTTCGTAGAGGGGAATCATGAATGACGGTAAGTGGTTCTTCCGCTTGTTGGTTGGATTGGACCCTCAGTTCATGCCATAGCCACTTGTATATCGATTAGGCAAGAAGCGTGTAACTTTTGTTCGGCTTGTTGTTTTAAGGTGGCCATGCATACACAATACGGTACTTTGTTTACACCATTATACCTCCTTTTGAAGAGCATGCCGCTTGTAAACTTTGCTAAGTTCCCAATGCCTGAAAAAAATGCGTGTAAACGAAAGAAAATAAGGATTAAATGCAATCCTTTTTATATGGTACAACGATGTTATACATGTAAAGGGACGCTTATGCAAAGGGGTGAGATGAGATGTTTACAAGAAAAAACAAAATGATTGAGGAGCTAATACAAGAATGTGGAATAACATAAACATCAATAATTCGGATGAAATGCAAATAAGCCTCTACGTTATTATATTCAACTCAACTATCAGCATCAGTTAAATTTTATTTGCATTCGTATTTATTAGATATAATATTTATCTGTGCTCGTATTATAGCCAGAGAAAATTTCTGTATATGTCTACAGGCACACATCTCAGAAAACATACAATCGTATGGATAGAGTCAACATGAAAAACACAATGCCACGGCCGGGATTTTAACCACGGATCTGCTGGTATCCATCCAGTAGCTCTAACCCATTGAGCTACCATGGCCAACGTGCTGTCCTGACTTTAAATTCCCCATTTGACTCATATATTCCCGGTAAACCATTAGGGGCTCTCGCATCCAAGATACACCATTTGTGGTGACTTAATATCGTAAGTACTAAATCCCAGGCTTCACCATTAAACTCTTATTATTTAAGTTAATTGGTGGAAATTAATCATTTATTCACACTAGCCGTACGTAGGCTAAGGTTTTGTATGGATAGAGTCAACATGAAAAATTCGATGCCATGGATGGGATTTGAATCACGGATCTTCTGGTTTCCGTCCAGTCGCTCTTACCCAATGATCTACCATGGCCAACGTGCCGTCCTGACATCAAATTCTCCATTTGACTCGTATATTTCCGCTGTAAACCACTAGGGACTCTCGTATTCGAGATACATCGTTTGTGGCGTCTTGCTGTCGTAAGTACTTGAATCCCAGGCTTCACCATTAAACTCTTATTATTTAAGTTATTTGTTGAAAATTAATCATTTCTCCACACTAGCCGTACATAGGCTAAGGTTTTGTATGGATAGAGTCAACATGAAAAATTCAATGCCATGGCCGGGATATGAACAACGGATCTCCTGGTTTCCGTCCAGTCGCTCTAATCCATTGAGCTACCATGGCCAACGTGCCGTCCTAACATTAAATTCTCCAGTTGATTCATATATTCCCGGTCTCGGATGTGAGAGCCCTTAGTGGTTTACCGGAAATATATGAGTCAACTGGAGAATTTAATGTCAGGATGGCACATTGGCTATGGTAGCACAATGGGTTAGAGCGATTGGACGGAAACCAGGAGATCCGTGGTTCAAATCCCGGCCATGGCATTGAATTTTTCTTGTTGACTCTATCCATACAAAAGCTTAGTCTATGTACGGCTAGTGTGAAGAAATAAATAATTTCCACCATTTAACTGAAACATACAGTCGTGTTTGATAATTCTTTCATAACTGAAAAGGAAAGTTCTTCCCGACGGAAATAGTTTATAAGATCTCTTCTAATTTCTACATCTAAGTAACTAAACGAATTAAAAGTATGTATAAGGTCTATCTATATATTAGAATACGCATATAAAAACATAGTTCTGAAGGTAGCTCGGAATTTTCATGAGAATACCACGGAGTAAAAAAGAGATGTGCACGGATTTTGACCATTTAACAGCTGAGAAAACGGGAAAGATAGCAAAACAAAAGACAGTCTGATCTCTTAGAGCATTATGATACGTGTCACCGCCTCTATAGCGTATCTGCCCCACATTCAAGAAGTCTCGAGTTCGAATCTCGGTCACGGTGAGTTTTCTGGATAGGGGTTGTTCGGGGTTATCCCTTATCCTAAAGCTAAATGTCGGGTGACTATGCTCTATGGACCCTGGGCGTATTTGAGCATGATTTCACTCCTTTCATTCATCTTCCCATATGACTTAATAAAATATTATATGTATTTTACGATGATTACCACGAATTTTTAATAAACCGTATCTAAGAAAGTTGTGTTACTTTCTCTGTGTATATTATAATCCAGTTAATTTCTGATAACACTTGGCAACAACAAAATAATTTTTTAATGTTTCGAGCATTTCATGAGGCAATTCCTACTAATTTTGGGTTGAGAAAAACAAATATGACAATGAAAAATTTTTATTAGCTCTAGTTTATATGATATATACAAGGTGGAAGTATTACATGTTAACGGATTGAGAGAAAAGGACACATTTTAATTACATACATGCTAACAACAATGAAAGTGCATTTGATTTTATAACTGGTAATTACATGCTAAGAGTTCTAAATTGCTGGAAAAATACTTCGCAGATACTCGTGTCTGAAGAGAATCATGTGGTGGCCTATTGACTTCGTCGTCTTTTAGCTTGCCTCTTGTGATGGAGTTCCGCAGAATCCCTATACAAAGACCAACAGTAATCCGCAAGCATTATTTCATTCCAACGGCCCTGATATCTTTGTTGCATAACGGAAATGTCCCGATGGAATCTCTCCCCAAGTTCATCACTAACAGTTCCACAACTAGGAGGGAAAAAGTCTAGGTGGGAGTGGAAAAAATGGATCTTAAGGGATATGTTGCATCCAAGGTTACGGTATTTTTGCAGGAGTACTGTCACCAAATGCTTGTACTTGTCATCTCTTTTGTTGCCTAAACATCCATGAACAACACTCTTGAAGGCTTCCCAAGCTTCCTTTCCTCTCCAAAATTTGGTCAAATGCGGGATCCTTTACAAGTTCTCTTATTTGTGGTCCGACTAAAATGCCTTTAACTTTTGCATAACTTAATTTCCAAAATGTATTTCTGATTGTGTTTTGTTATTTGACAGGTGTGCCAACTCCCAAAAAAATTCCCCCAAATTTAAAATCTTCACTCTAAAAAATGAAATGTCACTTTATCTTCAAAACAAGAGCTAATCTATCATTTTATTATGATTTTTTAATTCAGCGGATGGAAATACATATAAATTCACTATTTTTAAGCCAGAAACATTTTCATTGTTGCCCAGTGGAATTATATGCTTGTGAATTTAGCTCGTTTGAAGTACTTTATAAAATCGTCATTCGCCACTACTTAAAAAGCTGCAACTCTGGTATATTTCATTACTCACAAATATATTTGTCAATTTTTGGCTGTATTTATGCAAACTGATGTTAAGTAAATGCATATTTTTGTCTACAGAACTCGTTAAAATATCGCTGTTTTTATGAATATCAAATATGTTAAATTCAGAATTTATGTTTTAATCCTAACATATACTGCAGTAGCATTAATTTTGTAAAGAATATTCTGAACTCACAGACCATAGCTATGTATAATAGGAAAGACATTTTTTGTATCGTAGGACAATAAAATAGTGTATTTGTTTTTCATATCTCATACAAAGTGGCGCCGAGCTCATCTATCTGTAAATGGTAATCGAAAGCAAACCGATTCTTGGGTTCGTTTTGTTTTTATTGCAATGTTTTATTTGTGTATCCCCCTTTAACTTCTTTGGTCATATGGTGGGCTTTCACTTGAACTACTGGTGGTGTTATTCTTCGTAAGGTTTCTTAACAAATTTTTATAATTTTTATATTGAGTGCACACACTTTGGCTCCTACATTAATACTTTCAGACTTCTGCTTAAAGGAAAATTCGAACCTGATACCTCTGGATTGAAAAGCTAGAACACTTACCACTCGACCACAGAGTCTGATTTATTTTATTTCCCTAAAAGCGATCAGACAAAGATTATCAGAAAACGTTTTAGATATGGCAGAGTAAGGAAATACATATAGCTATTTATATCATTTTTCACCAGATTTATATGCAGTAGAACCTCGTTTACCCGAGTCAACTGGTATCAGAGCCAATCCAAGTTAACGGGTTATACAAATAATGACGGAAAAACGATAAAAACATGTATAACATCACCGAAATATTTTAATGGAGTTTATAAATTACTATCGGCACACTTTCGCCTAAAACACACACACACACACACACACACACACACACACACACACACACACACACACACACACACACACACACACACAAACACACTGTATGTACGGTAATAGTCTATGCTCTTGCACTGAACGCAATACAGCTACAAACTAGTCGGTAGTAAAAAAGGCAGTCGGCTTCTACTGCCTCTCTTTAGTGTATCGCTTGCGAGCAGCGCGATCTCGCATCCGCTTTAACATTAGAAGTTCATTTGGCAGTGTCTCGGGTTGACTCTCGAAATAAAGCATCAAGTTCTCTATGTTTGCTGCTGTTGTACGTGGGTCATAACCACAGCTGGTTCATCAACACTGTCTTAATCTCAATACTCTTCATTTTCTTTTGCAATAACACTATACACAGATGATCTGAAAAGTTCCCAACCTACTAAAGTAACAAGACATTTTTTCAGAATGTTTGTATTATTATTCAACATAGTCTCATTCTAACTCTACATACTTCTCCCAGCGATGCCCCCATCTCTGTAACCCGTCCAAACAGTATTCGGCAGTTTTCTCTGCAAAATAATTGTTCACGAAAGTGATTGCCTCTTCATTTGACGAAGATCTCTGTCCCCGGAGCTCAATTTTCAGATGAGGAAACAAAAACAAGTCGCTTGGGGCTAGATCTAGTGAGTAAGGCAGATCATCAAGCACTTCAAACCGTAATTCGTGGATTTTCGCCATTGTAACCGCTGAGGTGTGAGACGGCGCATTGTCTCGATGAAAATGGATTTTCTTTTTCTGCAAATGTGGCCGTGTTTCCGTTAGTTCAGCTTGTTAAGTAATGATGCGTAGTACCTAAGCTCCTGTAATGGTTTTTCCTTTATGAAGATAATCGATTAAAATAAGTCCATGACTACCCCAAAAAACAGTCGTCGTCACCTTTACAACTGAAAAAATACCTTTTGCATTTTTGGAGCCGGTTCCCCCTTTGCAGTCCACTGTTTGGACTGTATTTTTGTTTCGGGTGTATAATGGTATATCCAAGTTTCATCTACAGTAATTAATTGGCGCCAAAACTCAGATTTATTGCACCTAAACTGCGCCAACATAGCGTTGAAAATGTTCATTCGAACACGTTTCTGGTCTAACGTGAGCAAATGCGGCACCCAACGCGCGCAAAGATTTCTCATGTCTAAATGTTGATTTAATATGTGACAAACACGTTCTTTTGACATGTTCATAGCCTCTTCTTTCTCTGTCACTTTAATTCGGCGGTCGTCTAGCACCATTTGGTGAACTTTGGCGATGTTTTCGTCGGTAGTTGCAGTTTTTGGACGTCGCGAAGTTCATCATCTGCCAAGCTCTTACAGCCAAGTTTAAATTTAGCTGCCCAAAATTTCCCTGTGGTAAATATGGTGCAGGGTCTCCATACACAGAATCCAACTCATCTTTGTTTTGCGTAGGTGCATTGCCTTTCAAAATCAAATATTTAATGACAGCTTGCTACTTGATTTTTCCATTTTCATAAAAACACTCACATTAACTCGGTCAAACGACTGTTACATAACAACTGAGCGTCCAAAATGGCTGAAATTTTGGTGAGTAACTGTCAACAGATTAACGAAATTCATTAGCTTTTATCTCGAATGCTGCCATCTTCATGTTATATCGGAAACTTTTCAGGCCATCCTCGTATGATGCAATAATACCTTCCTCTGTAATCATTTATAACCTCCGTCATTGTCGATTTGCAACCAGCTGTTAATGTCTTTTTCATTAACATCGCAACAGATAACGATATTTTAGAAAAAGTCTGTAACATCTTCTTCTACAGTCACACATACCAGGCCACAACTTTTTCCATGACTTTATAAAAGTTTCTCCTCCAGCCTGATCCCAAGCAGGTGGAGTGAGTGCAATGTATTCACCCCCTAGCTAGAGAATTCGAGTAATGTACCTACTCAGAACAGCAATTTATCGTCTCAAAACAAATCTTTATTTACTCCGTTAAACCCACATATTATTTTTTTCCATGACTGGTCCGTTTATCCGATCGTCCGGGTTAACGAAGTTTAACTGTAAAATACAATGTATCTTAATTTCTTATAGCAAATACCACACATAAAACACAAGTTGAAATTGTGGGCAAGTAGCCTCACTCACTACAATTAATTAGATATATATTTTTTTTTTTTAATTTTAAACCATCGCAGTCTAAATACCTGAAGGAGTATTATATTTAATATTAATGATGAATTAACTCATCCGTTCAAGGGAGAAAAGAGAGGGAAAGGAGGAGAAACGGGTATATTGACTGTTCAATAAAATTATTTACTTATTTATTTACTCTTATGAACATAACAGAAATTATCCCAATTACAGAATTCATTATAAAAGTAGTTACGGGAATCATACACACAACTTATCCACAAGTAACAAATAAAATTATAATTGAACTTAAAGCAATGCATAAATACGAAATTGTCGTTGGCATTTCTATTGTTGATGAGTGATGTCAGAGTACCTTTCACTTTTAAATTAATAGGTAAATAAACTGTATTTTATTTGTATGTGCAAATAGAAGAATGATAGCGTAAATTTACGCATTGCGTTAAATTTCAGATGCCTTCATTTTGTGACTGAAATAATCCACCAGCTTTAGCAATTTATATTGTTATGGATAATTTGTGAAATAATCAATACGAATCGCGGATTAATTAATTTGCATCTGCATATTAATGCTTTATCCGTACATATGATTTTCCAGCAACAAAATCATGTACTTATTATGATTCCAACATTGCAAAATGTTTGCTCCAGTTTTCTCATTAAATGTGGGAATCGCACTAATGAAAATTTAACATAATGGAAAACGCCATCACATAGTTAATCGCTAAGTAATGGCTTGAATTTCCTTTCTCTCTACATGATCAGAAGAGGAAGGAGCGAATAATGAATGTCCACTTAAAAGGTATAAGATCTGGAAATTTTCAATCATACGAAGGAAGCCCGCCTCGGTAGCGTAAATGGTAGACTCACGTTCAAGAGGTGCCAAGTTCAAATCTCGATCAGAGTGAGGATAAGGTCTTTTCCATAGTTTTCCTGAAATACGAATGTCGGTTAAGGTCTATGGACCCTGGGACCATCTGAGCAACATGTCACCCATTTTATCCATCGTCCGATATTATTCAACAATGGAGGACGTAAATTTAAAAAAAAAAATAGTAAGATAGAATATCTAACAAACTGCTAGCTCTACAAAAAATCCATTTGTCACAAATTGCTTTAACGATATCTAAAATTGTTTTCTGTAGTAATATTTTGTTGTTTACGGTTTCCCAGTTATGCAAAAATCATCCAGAAGTAAGAGGACATCAGAGGCTGTTCCTAGAAAATTCAAGATAGACCTACATTTTATTTTTCATGAAAATATCTTAAACTATAATGGTCTAATAAAAAAAATTAGAGATATGTTTAAGAAAATACACATTTTTAATAGCTTTCCATGTGAAAGTTAGGTTTGAGTGAAGAGATTTTCTATTACATTTTTTGCAGCATCTTTGGTTGATGTAGGTCTTGAATACCAAATTTGGTTTTAACTACTATTCGTTTTGTAGTTGTGCTGTTTACTGACACACACATACAAAATTGCAGATATTTTATAATCTTTTTTAAGATATTGGGTGTTTCAAAATATTATTTGTGGTGAAATGTTGAATTTCATATTTTTGGGCACAAACCATGTGCTCAATTTACCTAAATGAATATTTGAATTGCTAATGATGCTTCAGTTCTACATAGCATCACAATAACACCGCTGGTATGCCGGAATTTCGCCCCACTGAAAATCTGTTAATGGACTGCTAGGGGCTGTCACTTTTAATCTCAAATCACTGGCCTGGCACGGTTTAGAACCCGCAACCTTTGGATTAGTGGACCAGCGCCTAACCAATAGCTCTGGCACTGTGTAGGTAATACAGGATGTAAAACAGGTTTAATTATATTTGTAAGATAAAAATAAAGGTTTTCTTTTGATCAGGTACGAAATTATTTTATAAACTGTATATGCTTATACATTAGTATAAGATTAACAATCTTAATACATAGATTTCTGGAAATACTTTGGTTTAAAAAATTGATGATTCTGTGTTCAATTTTTAACACTTTCCACAAATTCCGTCAAGATTAATAGAAATATAACAAACTCAATAATTTGCCTCAATTGTTTCTAAGATTCTACGAGTGAGGGTAAAAAAGTAAGGCCTCCTAGTTTTTCTCTTTTAATTGCCAAGAAAATTAAATCTAATTTACATAGCTTGAAAACTATAACATTGACGATTAATTTGTCACTATTCAATATAATCTCCGTCCTTTACCACAGTTTTGGTTCACCTTTTAACTAGGGCATGTATTCCAGTGTGGTAAAACACACGGTCTTGCCTCCTAAGCCATTGACGCACGGACGTTTTCACAGCCTTCTCATCTTCAAAATGAATCCCACGATCGGCTTCCTTCAGTGGCCTGAACAGATGGAAGTCTGATGGTGCCAGGTCAGGGCTGTATGAGTAGTGAAGTAAGGCAATTGCTGCAGTGGTATAACGGCTGGAGTGTGGTCTTGCATTGTCATGCAAAAGAAGAACATCTGCCATAGTTTTTGTTGGGCGAACTCGGCGAAGACGTGCTTTCAGCTTTTTGAGAGTTATGACGTATTAGACAGAATTTATTGTGCATCCCTGCTCCAAAAAATCAATCATAAGCACACACTCTGCATCCCAAAACACTGTGCCATAACCTTCCCTGCCGACCGCTGAGTTTTGAATTGTTTTTCTTCGATGACGTTATATGATGCCATTCCATTGACTGCCTCTTTGATTCAGGTTCAAACAAATGAACCCACGTTTCGTCTCCAGTAACAAGTTTTTCCAGAAACTCCTCTCCCTCCAAATTGAAGCGCTGCAAGGGTTCGGAGGCTTTTGTTTTCCTTGTTTCTTTGTTTTGGGCGGTTAAGATTCTTGGTACCCAACGTGAACAAATTTTTGAGTAACCCAGTTGTTGAATAATCGTCATCACACTGCTTTACTGAGGGAGGTAATGCGACATAATTCACCTGTTGTTACTCGGCGATCATCACGAATGATGTCATCGACTCACTGAATGTTGCATGGAGACACTGCAGTCACCGGCCTGCCGTTTCGCTTTTCATCTGCCAATGGCATTTGCCCTTCAGCTTCGTTGCAGCGACGAACCCATCGCCTCACAGTGCTGACATCCACCATTGCAACACCATACACATTTTTTAGCCTTTCGTGAATACGAATTGGCGTTTCACCTTCCGCAGTCAAAAATTCAGTCACAGAACGCTGTCTAATACGAATGTCGATGTCAGCCATTTTGCAAGAGGATGCAGTGGTGCCACCTGTTAACTTTGGAAGTAACTACTACAGGGGATTGGAGAAGAAGGTTTGATGAATTTGCTCCAAATTCAAAATCTTCACATAACTTACTTATTTAAGGGAAAAAAATAGGAGGCCCAACCTCATATTGAAAATGCTAAGAAATGTTGATAAAACTAAATCATGTAACTGTTTCATATAATATGTAGTAAAACTCAGATACAAGAAACATCCTTTGGAAGTTTTGCTTTTAATCTGTGGCCCAAAAGAGATAAATTAATGAAAATTAGTCCATAATAATTTCTTTTATTTTAAAACAAGTAATGTATTACTTTTGATATTTTTATAACTGTCTGTACTTCCCTAGAATGCTTGTAAACCCATTCTTGGCTTAAAGAGCGCACTAAAAGCTACCACTATACACGAGCGATAAATCAAACAGTTGGCAGGTCTTATATCTCATTCAGCATGATTTTTGTACAATGTTTAATGGTCCTTGTCGACAGTTGTGCCTTAGAAATGATGAGTTTATGATTAATGCCATAAATATTTCAAGAGAGCTGAGTTATCTTGGCACGCTGGATTTAGATGCGCGCATTTCGTGATGCAAATGTTTCTGTGATGTGTTACTGCAGGTGGATATCAGCATAAAGAAACCTCTGTATCTCTGCTTAGAAATCGCTTCTCTTTATTTATCTGCAAACGGCACCACAAACAAATTCACAGCCTTGACTTTATCTCCGCTTCAGTCATTCCTTTTTGAACCTCAATGCTTCTTCTGTAAGATTCACAAACACGTGTTTTGTGTAATGAAAACACAGATATCCTAAAATGAATTCATATATCTTGTTTCTTTATTTTCCTTCTTTTTTAAATCTTTTTACCTCCCTCTTTGCTTATTTTCATCTTTGCAATTCTGACTTCCCTCCTTTTTCCGTGTTACTTTCTCAATACTACATTATTTTGTTGTTTTCTCTGACCTAGCGACCTCCAGGGTTGCCCATTTAGCTGTTTTTGCGCAACATTGAAAGATTTTAGGGTTATTCTTGCGGCGTTAAGTATTTTATCAGTCGTCTTTTGAATAATAGCTAGCGACATGTTTTCCCATCACAGAAGTTTTAATACTGATATTATTTATATTTGGAAAGTTGAGTCGTCTATGTTTACTTAAAACGATAATGCGTCCATATTAGTTTACATCCCTATGCATAAAAACAAATTCTGGTTTACAGAATAAAAAAGTATCATAATTACAAATTTATATTGTATATGTATTCTGTGAAATTATTGCAGTGACTAGATGGAAAAGGCTAGGTTCCAAATCGACTATGCCCTAAGTTCTAAAAGTATGAGCTGTTGTCCGGAAAATTGAGAGTTATAGGTGACGAAAAACCGTTGGCAGCACCGCAAATCTAACGTTTATTCGATTCTCCTCACTCAGTGAGTTGTAACTCTTTAATGTATGGGTTCCCAAATGAAATCAAGTGCTGCATTCAGTCAATAACGCTATACATATTGAGAGTTCGGGGTAACATTAATTTTAAGGTGCACCAAATTAAACAATATGTGTAATAGCGCAGGCTGCCTTTTTCTGGAATGGAAATACATGGAAAATTAAATTAATACTAAAAAGGTCGAATACTAAAGAATAACTAATCACAATATTTTTGTAATTTTTAAAAAGTATATACATAGTGAAAAGGTGTAAGTTCTTTTAATAGCAATATTTAATTTTTCTGCACTCCTCTAGTCCTCAAGTCTCAACACGTACAAATACCCTTTCAAACATCAATTTAAATGCATGTGTATTGAGCAAAGGAAAACGCAGCATTAATTCAAATTGAGTAAGTTTTGAATTAAACATTACAGTAGGCTACTTCAATATGTGGCTTTAGATTGAACAAATACAGACAAAAGCTAAGTAATAAGAGCAAGAATGCTTACTTCATTGCAAAATCTTCCTGAAGGTAACTAGTTAAGACACAACTTACAGAAAGTCAACGAATTGAAATACTAATGTTGGTCGGATATGGTGATGGAAGGAGGATCCAAGAGGAGGTTTGTGCCTTTTTTCATTCTAAGTAAACAAAATTTTGAAAAAATTCAATGAAACTGGAAGTTTTAAAAATAAGGCAAAATCTGGAATGCCAAAATGAGTTACAGATTGTGATAAAGCTTTTGATGCTTTAACAGTGGATTGGCAGAAGAGGAAGTATTGAATGGCCGCCAAGAACTCCTGACCTGAACCTCTTAGCTTAGATCTTTTCTTGTGGTACATACGATAGGTATATCGTAGTTCTTTTGACAATAGTCCGCGAAGTCCTCTTCATTTGGAAGAAATTTATGTAACTGATAAACCATACGAAATATATATATAAAAAGTACAAGAAAAAAGGTGGATTTTATTTTAAATAAATAGTTACGGCTTGGCCATTTTCATAATATAATTCATCATTTTAAAGTGCTGTCACTATTAAGTTGTATCGTAAAAGTAATAAAATTGTAGTCCATTAGTTACCGACCCGCTTTTAAGCATCTGAATTCCATTGGATTTTCTCTATTACCCGTGTACCTTCAGCAAGATATGTAGGATCCATTTCTGCCAAGGTTATCTTGTTTGCAAGTACAAGGTATGCATCGAACATCTGCTTACGTTGGAGTTTTTTCGAAGTTTTACACATGTGTAGTTTTCTTTTATTCAATACATCCGAAAACAAATTTCATTTTGCCAATTTGTGGCTTTTCGATTAATATTTCAATTGAAAATATCTTACATAAATTAAGTTTAGCATAATATCTGGATAACACAGCGAGTAATGAATGTCAAATTAAACCCTATTTAATGTAAATTTACATCAAATGACAATACGTTTCAAAATAAACTTAAATTTTGTGTTAATTTCATTAAAGATCACAAATACGCATTTTCCTTGTGGGGGAAGTAGGCAACAAAAGACGGGGAATGTGTCACAATGGCAAGCAAAGTCTGCTAGCAATCGCTGCAGATCGATTTCCTGCAATTAGCGGGGATTCACAGGCTCTCGTAATGCGATTACTCTATGTAGGGGACAACGGGGAATAATGCACCAAAGGGGGAATAAGAGCTCTGGTGGGTAAATCCATTAACGCCCTTGTACCATTGTACCGGAAACACACAGCTCATGTCGCCCTCGGGGTACTGGGTTCCTATCTATCTCCGTTTGTGTCTCCAAATACTCCGTTTTCATTACCAGAGAAAGAGTGCACCGGAGAGTAAAGAGTGTTGTAAAAGCTTTCCAAAACACTCGGATTACTTATACATTATGACTGCAATAAACTCATTAAGGTATGATCTTCTAATATTGGACGATATGTATTAAGGGGCTTTCGGACAGAATTTACCATCTGCTACTTTTAAAAGTGTGACAAAAATTTAATTCATTTTTACGCCGCCATGACCACCTTAGGGATACAGCAATACTAAACAGTAAAAAGTATTACAAAAAATAACAGTAAAAAATTTAGTAACTATATATATACAAATGTAAATATTATACTACAAAAATAATACATATTATTCAAATTAGATTCAAATTAAAAAAGCGTCATCTCTCCCTCCTCCAAAATAAACAAGCATGTTGGCTGAAGAGGGCCAATAAACCCTGATACAGCCATGGGTGAAAAAACCCAAAATCCCCCTAGTAGTAGTCCAAGTAACAAAGACACGAATATAGCCTATCCCTTACGGACGTTAACCACCAAAACTAAAATTACAACATTGCAGTTGCTTTTCAAGATTTCAAGATTGCCTTGATGGTTTACCAGGATATATGAATCACTAGAAACAGCTTTACGCCCCTACGGGTGACTCACCGTAGTAGTTCTTGGTAAGAGAGTAGACAGGAGAGCCGTGGTTTGTATCCCGCTTGTGGCATTGAATACTTTAAGGCTGATTCATTGTTTCAACATGAAATTCCGTATTTTACAAGCACTGTTTTCACATATACTGTCCACACACACACACACACACACACACACACACACACACACACACACACACACACACACACACACACACACAAACACACACACAAACAGAGCGGTATGCCTCGGACGTTTTCGTCTGTGGCCCTCATTCGGGAAGTCCGGGTTCGATTCCCGCAGCCAACCTACCTGACTCATGGGTTTTTACGGCTGTTTTTCCTGATCGCCAGGCGAATGCTGGAAAGGTTAATTACATCCCACAAATTTCCTGTCCCTCCATTTCATCTCCATTATAACTTCACATCATCTCTCATCTGGTGGTCTCTTTCAAGGTAGAATTGTCAGCAGGTGTCTCGGTGGTGCATGGAGGGATGATATGCTCTTGTTGAAACTTCCTTCTCCGGTAGCACGGCCTCCAGTCTCCGAAACCAGTCTGGTGGGGCCCTTTGTGGGTCGCAGCAGATGCAATGCCGGTTGTTCCGGCCTGCCGAGAAGTTTCCTACTGGTAAAACGTAGGGACCCTACCCTCTGCACTGTCATGGCTCCTTGGAACGGCCACCCTCTTTTTCCTCTCCTTCATCTTTCTTTCAGGGGAGCAAGGTGTTTTTAATTTTTTTTCAATTGCTCAGCACAGTTGGTGCTATACAAATTGTGGAGCTATATACATAATATACATAATAAAATTAAAGTATACAAGGATAGAGGATACTCATATTAGAGTCCTCAAGCAAAGTGGTCTGATTAATGTGATTATAAATTAAATAACATCTTCATTACAGAATAAATAAACATTATAGAAATAAAATGCCCTGTGGCAAGCGTGCCTTCAGTCTTGGTGCAGCATCAACGTCCCAGTTGGAAGAATAAAGCACCTGATACATAAGGAAGGTGAGCAAAGAAAGGAGCAAGTTTGGACCTCCGTGCCAAATCTCCTCCGTCGCGTAGTCCAGTCCAGTCCAGTCCACACAGGCGCGGGCAAATCCTCGTCTAGTTAGTTCTAAATTATATTTTTGTATTGAAAGATCCTTAAAACCTCTGTGTACACACATGCGTTGAAATATCGATACAAAAATTGGATAGAATACTACGCCTCATGTGACTTATGTAGCCAAAAGAGTAATTAATAATAAAGCCATGATATTATATTGTCGCCAGGCCATTGTTGATTGAGGTGGCAAGGCATTCAAAGGGATGCGTATGCAGTGCGTAGATAAAAGCTCGCCGAAACGGCGGGGTGGAGGAGACGGATTTCTCGAGAGTTCGCCTTTATTCTAGCCGGGTCTCGATTGTTTGAGACATTTCTGGAATGTTAGAAAAACTCTGAAAAGGCAGCCTGCCCGCCAAAGAGGAGTTAGTCACTAATTGAACGCGTGCGGGTAAACAGCTGTGTTTGTTGTCCTTGTATGTTGTATTGTGTATGTGTACGAAGTGTACTTTTAACCTGGACTTTTGATTTCACGAACCCAAAAAGTCACAGTATCGACGTCCTTTATATTTTGTTCCTGAACATCTTATCTACGCTTGTTTTTTATGTCTTGAGAAGCAATGGCTCCAAAAATATTTTCCTCCAAAATAAAAAAAATGAAAGTAAATTAATTACAAAATCTTATTTTTAATTCTCAGAGAGGCGCACGCATTAGGTTGTGTGAATTACATGGATTTCCCGAATTTGTTTTTATTTTGATAATGTTATTATCTTAATAAGTGTACGTATTCTTTCTTATCTCTTCAGGTTGGACATTTAAAACAATTCAATATAATCCAATAAGGCAAATTTTATATAGTATCTGACAATACCACGACAAAATCAAGTATAAAAAGCTCAATAAAAGCCTGTTTCCTTTATCAGATTATAATTAATTTTCATCAAAATGTCAGTTATACCAAAGTATTTGCTCTACTACAGCATGAATTTAAAATTATTTTGTAAACCCATACTTGAAAATAAATCTTGTATAAGTATTGTATTTACAATACGTTAATATTGTATTGCACCAAAAATTAGATATCGAGTTTTCGCCAGAAATGCGTATTTTGAGAATCCTGAATAATGATAATTATTTTTTAAAAATATATGTCTATTTGTGAGCTATATCATATACTTCAACTGTTTACCTCCCCATGTGTAGGACTTACACCCCCAGGATCCACGAATGAGTGCCTCAGGAAATGTTTGTTGAGGAGCACAGACTTTGGTATGAGTGAGAAGTAGATGACAGAATGAAGGCAAAATGAAAGGAAAAATGGTAATGGAGCAATTGTTGTAATGATGGCGGAGGAATTCGGAGAGCCTGGATAAAAGCCGTCCCAGCGCCGTATTGTCCCCGCAAATCCCACATGTGGTCGCCTAGATTGAACCCAGGCCACCGTGGTGAGGGTCAAGCGGTCTAAGCGCTCAGCAAAGGCATGGAAATGAACAATATAATTGGAAAATTTAAAGCTTGACATTTAAGTTCAGTAACGTCTCTAAATGCTATATGAAGGTTCCAGAAAATACTCGCATCAGAAACCATTTTTCGTATAAAAATTGCTCCTTAATTTTAAATTTCTTAAAAATGGCTAAATGTTTTGATTAAAATGATTTATGCACGATCTTTCTACTTGCGAAACAGAATTATTTATCCCTTAAAACTTTCTTCATTAGGAAGAAACTTTAGCGGGGAGACTCAAGCGGTTTAGTCTGTTGCCCGCATTCGGAAGACCTGGGTTCGATTCCCGTTGATGGCCTACCTGACCCATGGATTTTTGGGAGGTTTTTCCAGGTTGCTGGGTGGGTTAATTACATCCCCGAATTTCACATCATCTCTCATCTGGTGGTATTTTTCAGGGTAGAAACGTCGGTGGTGCATGGCAGGATGAAATGCTCTGAGTGACCCAATTCCTCCTTCATTAGGTCGGACTGGACTGGTGGGACCATTTCCGAACCGTAGTAGGGGGAATGTCCGTTATCCTGTCCTTCCTGGGAAGGTTTCCATCTAAGTAAAAGTAGAGACCCTCCCCTCTGCACTGTCGTGGCACCTAGAGGCGACTGCCCTTTGACTCCTCTTGCCTCACCTTTCCTCCCGGGGATACCCCACTTGTGGGCATGAGTGCCGAATCCCCTCCGTACTAGTCCTAATCCTAACTTAATATCATTTGTGTAAATAATAAATCGTCCTGCGCCGTGGCGTAGCGGGCTAAGGCAGCATGCTTGGTCCCTGGCCACTAAAGCGCCCCGGGTTCGATCCCACCCATGTGGTGGGAATTTTAGGTCCCGGGTATAGGACCGGTGCACACTCAGCATCGTGAGGAAAGTGAGGAGCTTACGCTAGATAAGCGGCCCAGGTCACGGAAACCAACATTCCGGCTGGGGGATGCCGAGATGCTGACCACAACTCCTTCCCGTATCGGTTGGATGATCGTCCACCTCGGTAGCGTGGTGGTAGCATGTCTGCCTTATGTTCAAGAGGTCCTCAGTTCTAATCTCGGTCAGGGTGAATTACCTGGATAAGTTTTTTCCGGTTTTTTTCCCTTATCCTTCAAGACGGATGTCGGGTAACTCTAAGCTCTATGGACCCTGGGCTCATTTGCGCATCATTTAACCCATTCCATTCATCGTCCGATATGACTTAACGTTGGAGGAGTAAATTTAAAATAAAAAATCAGTAAACGCTTACTGCACAAGTACTATTTCTTTAAACCAAATTATTTCAAATAAGTTTTAGAGATATAATCCATTTGTGATATATTCGTTGGTTTGAATTTTTTAATACTTTTATCACTGTTTGATCACCTGCTGTCATTACATCTTAAAACTCTTTGATTTAATTTGGAATATACAGGTCAACGTTAAACGACCCGCTTTTAAACATTTGAAGATTTTCTTTTTCCCTTTGTACCTTAAACGAAAGGCATAATGAATTTATGTTTATAAATGTTTATCTCTTTATTAGCAGAAAATAGAGAATATTTGGTAGGAGATACACCTATAATGATAAATGATAGTAAATAGAGAGTCATATGAGTCTAAAACAACAGACTGAATACTTTCTGAAGTCACTGTATGTAGCAGTTTTATAGAAGTGATTTTCCCTTACTCTATAGAACTTGTTTGTCTTCATCAACGTCGATATTTAATCGCAATGTCAGCGCTCAGTCTGCAAGGAAACAAATTGACAGAAGCAATTGAAGAAAGAGAAATGAGATAGATAAGGTCAAGAGGTAAAGCAACTGAACTGTTCGATTTGAAAACGTCAGACCTTATCAAGGACGAATGATCAAGATACTAACTCGAATTTATTACTTGAGTTAATGCTGAAGTTTGTCGTATGAAGAATTCAATTCCAGGACTGGGATTCAAACTTTCCATGTCGATGCTCTTACAGTTTGAGTTACCGTGACAAGTTCTGCTCAATTCATGTATCATGGTAAACCTTCGACGTGATAAATAGTACAGATATGCCTCAAATGTGAGGCAGTGTTATAACTGCTGTTGATTTTCGAATGCAAAACGGTGTTGTGTTATATTTATATCGTCCTATGAGTGTTTGGTATTAAGGTAACCCTCTCTAAAGTTACAAACTTACACGACTCTGAATATATTTGAAATGTTTATTCCTCAACAGAAGTTAGCAGTAGTCAGAATGAGGTGCCTCCAGTAACTGGCAGAATAGTACCGCATTTAGGCCACACATAGTGTAGGCTCTTGGTGATGATGAGACCTCTGAGGAGGACTGAACAACGTTAAGTGCGAGCAAGACGGGGTCTCTAACGATCCCAACATGATACCCATCCTCACGCTGGCTACTCCTCCTAAGCCACAATTTGTGGTCCCGTAAATAGACGAGGGACTTCTGGGAAACAAAGGGTCCATTTCAGTGCCGCCAAACTCAGGGAGATAATTTTCCAGAGTACCAATTATATCGATCTGTCGCAACACACCAACCGCTTTCGTCTGGTCCTTCTACCCTGAAATAGATGAGGTGGAGCAGAGAACAGGGTGTGATGAACCAACCCAATAAACCACAAAAAATTCTTGCAAGGAGTAGTGGTCCCAACGGGTACTGAACCCGAGAAAGTCCTTATACGCTCCGTGGAGCGATCTAGCTCGGTGAAACTTGAGTGACTGTCCCAGATCTGGACTGGACTGGACTGTTGTACAGAGAGGATTCGGCACGGACACCCAAATGCGGTCTATTGTATCTATACCCACAATTGGGTGCACCCCGGGTGAAAGGATGAGGCTAGAGGAGGCAGAGAGTGGCGGTCCCAAGGAGCCACGACAGTGCACAGGGTAAGGTCCCTACATTTTTCCTAGACAGAAACTCCCCCGGCAGGCCAGGACAATGGACATCCCAACTTTCTGTGGTTCCGTAACAGCCCCACCACGAAACCGGGTTCGGAAAACCGGCAACCGTTCCTACCAAAGGAGGAAGACTTTACTCAGAGCATATCATCCTGCCATGCACGCCGAGATAACCACCGACACTTCTGAGAAAAGTGTAACAATAATGGAAGGACAGGAAATTCGGGGTCTGTAATTAACCTATCCAGCATTCGCCTACCTACCCGGAAAAACCCCCCAAAAATTCCATGGGTAAGGTAAGTTGGCCACGGGAATCGTACTCGGACCACAGACGGAACATCCTGAGCCATGCATGAACAAAACCCATTTATAAGCAAAATATGTAAGTACTTTTTCCCTCGGCAATAACTGAACTGATAAATGTGTAATTGCAAGCAACAAGTTCGTTCGGTTTCCCTGTTAGACTGAGATAATTAAGCGAGGTGGCGCAGTAGTAAAGTGTACGACTCACATTCGGGAGGTCAAGGTTCCCAGGATCCCCCTCAACCGCGTACTCTAAATTTTTGTAGGTACCCCTTCTCATTTCGTGCGAATGCTTACTCCAGTACCACGAATTCCTTTCCATAATTTCTCTTTCATTCCATTTCCTTCTTCAGCTTTCAGATGTTCTTCTAGGCACGCTGTGTATGGCGGTGCCGGAGAGGTGACACGGATGATTACGTATTTTGGCGTTGAGGTGGCGCTGTGGTCGCTGTCCGGGGGTGGAGACGTTCGTTGAGACCTGGAACCCATAGCGATTGCCTCTGCAGCGCAATGTGGTGCCCGAATAAAGAACTTTCAGCCTCTATTAAGGATCTTTGATGTCTGCCTGCTGCAGTGGACCTCCTATGATTCCGAAAAGATTCAAATTTTGGACCAGATCAAAATAAATCCTTAAATTCTAAAACAATGTATAAAATTAAGTGAAACGAGCAAACAGCCCACCCTCACTGCATCAATTCCTCTTGGGAGTATTAGCGCACAATGGATCTGGCTTCGTGGACTAGGTGTCTCCATTTATTCTTTAGCTTTTACCTTTTATCTTTAGGTTGACATAATTTGCTTCTCAGACAGTGAAATGTTTCTGGCTTAAAGTGATATTTTGTAACAGTTATTTTATTCCGGGCTCTTTTCCCGCCTTGATAGAGTGGTGGTAGCGTGTCTGCCTCACGTTCAAGAGGTCCCGAGTTCAAATCTCGGC
Organism: Mantis religiosa; assembly: GCA_030765055.1. Lineage (NCBI taxonomy): Eukaryota > Metazoa > Arthropoda > Insecta > Mantodea > Mantidae > Mantis > Mantis religiosa. Next base: position 108,464,953 of record CM060955.1, on the reverse strand, counting down.
CAGGGTGAGTTACTTGGATAAGGTTTTTCCGGGGTTTCCCCTTATCCTGAAAGACGAATGTCGGGTAACTCACAACACGGCGCTGGGGCGGGTTTTCTCCGGGACCTCCGGTTTTCCCCGCCATCTCATTCCACCGGTGCTCCATCTTCATATCAGTGTCACCGCCTGCGGTGCCGTATGTAGTAAAAGCGGGCGTTAAACACTACACATTTCATTTCGGGTAACTCTAAGCTCTATGGACCCTGGGCTCATTTGAGCATCATTTCATCCATTCCATTCATCGTCCGATATGACTTAATGTTGGAGGACGTAAATTACAATATATATATATATATATATATATATATATATATATATATATATATATATATTCCGGGCTCTGAAGGGGAAACAATTAGAAAAATATTAATTTATTTTATGATGTTTTTATGAATTTAAAATTATTTTAATGATGTTAAGTGCTAAATTGTTTAAATTTAGTCTAGATATTTATATTATATAATTAAAAATAAATAACACTATTGTATTGGTCACTATGTGTGACGTAATAAATAAGTAATAGGTAGTCACCATGGAGAAGAAAAAAATCAATAAACTTTCTCTGAAAAAGAAAGTGTTATTATAAGGTTGAATGTTATAGAAGAAGGACATAAGAGATAATAATTTCAACTTTCAGTGTGTAAAGAGATAAAATTGATAAGTGAAATAATATACCTTCAATTGCGTTACATTTTTGTTCATTGTAAAAATCAATTTAAAATTAATATATGTATCTAAAAAGTAAATGAAAACTTTATTTAATCCTTTTCTATTTCCGAAGGATATACCGTCTGATACCACTACCCTGAAATAGATCATCCTGCGTCGTCTGTTGCAGCAACGTAGAGCAGAATTAAAAGTATTATTAAAAACTGACGTATCGACATGAAGCAGAATAAGAAATATCTTTAAAAATATAAATCGTCACAAATTGTATGAGAATATTCCCATCTGATGAGTACATGTGATAACCATATTCAATTTGGCGTCACAATGAAGAGCGTAATAATAAGAAAAGGCGGCCTAAATCCAGGATCACTGAGTTACGGAGAGGTACTGGACTATCCAACTCGTTTTAATCTAAAATCGCTCAAATATTCGGTTTCTGGCGTATTCTGTTTAACGCCAATGCCCACTGACTGAATGAATCACATCGTCTGCAGATTCCCTATCTTGGAACAAAATAACATAGAAGCTACGCAAGACATCTGCAAGTCGGCCTTGCCTTGAACTAGAGGCAGATTGTCTTGGTTTGCATGTGAGTAATCTGGACGAATTCACTCGGTGACGGATGTATGACATATGCACTTCGTTCCCAGGAAGCGTGACGCGCAGTTGGCCAGCCTGCGAAACTCTTCAATTGACACCGTTTTTATCGCATCGCCCTTGTCCACTCATTAACCACTGCCGGCTGCCTTAAGGAGAACGCTTAGCACCGAGCTGTGATTGTTGGTTCAAATATGCCATTATGCTGCTAATCACGTACTGAGTTATTTTTAAAATATTTTTGTTAGTATGTTAAAAGAGGAATCTTAAAATCTTATATATTTATGTGGGGAAAAAACTGCGATGTGGACAAATGTCAGCTGTATAGCGAAGATAACATGCAATTCTAAGTTTGTCAGATGTAAAGGTTGGTTATGAAACTTGTGGAATAAAAAATGTATTTACCACTCTAACTTAGAACTGAATGGAACAGATGCCGCAATAATTGAGATGTGCAGTATTACAAAGGCATGAGGATGATCTTATCGCTGTTGCCCATTATGCTATGGAAGTTCACTTAAATCTTTCTTTCTATTTAAATGAAAGAACTAGGCAGTGATAAACATGCAAGAATAACTAACACGCTGTGTTACATTACATGAATTTCTATGAAATATTCATCCTTGGACAAATAAAATGGAAATATATATTTTTCCAAGTCCACATCGTTTCCATGATCGGTTTACAATGGCGTCACGGAACGCGTCTCTTTAGCTTCGTTCTACTGAACCCTCTCGTAATTGAGTCTCAGTTACAGCCGCGCTGCTGGAACTGTTACCATGGATTTATCTTTGTTAACAGAAACCTCTCAGATAACGCACTGATTATTCCTTTTTTATTTTGTTGTAATTTATGTCCTTTAACTTTTAAGTCATATCGGACGATGAATGGAATATGTGAAATGATGCTCATGGGCCCAGGGTCCATGGAGTTTAGAGTTACCCGACATACATCTTTTAAGATAAGGGGACACCTCGGGAAAAAACCTTATCCAGGTAACTCACCCTGATCGAGATTCGAACTCGGGACCTCTTGAACGTGAGGCAGACATGCTACCAACTGCCGATTGAAGGTCCACTTCCGCAGTATCATACATTCTTTCCTCATTGAGCTTGTTTAAGCTGCCGTCTTGAATCGGTTTGAATGGCTCATTTGGTTAGGCACTGCCCACTGGTCCCCAAGTCGCAGTTCAAACCTGACCCGGATCGATGGTTCTTAAGTGTGTGTAAAAATAACAACCCCATGTCAGTAAATTTACTGGTATGTAAAAGAATTTCTTGGGACAAAATTCCGGTACACGTTGGCGCAATTGGCAGCTTGATATACCCTTACAGTAGCAGATTTGCCAGTTCTGCGTGTAAGATACCAGTGGCAGACGGATTGACGCCTGATGGTTTACTTTTATGATTGTATCATGACGTTTTTAACATGTTTCTCTCCAAGTTATCCTTGCACTGCAACCCTGGAAAGTTACATGTGACTATGTCCACAAAAAGCGGCCGCTTCTCTTGTGCTTTCTCTTCCTTAAAGTATCCATCTTCATGAACAAACCTTACATGCCATCCAAGCAGTATCAGTTTTCTGTGAATGACTCGCTAAACAATTGAGCACTAACATGAACCGCTGAACAATGTTTTAATCCATAAAAAATGAAGAGTGAATTCGTATACCGCGTTTATGAAAGTTTCACCACGATTGGTAAGCCAATAAAACATTGTGGTATAGCAGAGGAAGGGGTGAATGTTTAACTGATCCACATTTATATGAGAGCTTCCATCAGCGATGTGGAGACTAGGGTTAAATTATTGACGTCACTTAATGAAAATAACAAAACCGGGATTAAGGTAATGTAGCATGAAAATATGATGCAAATATATTAAACAAAAATGTATACATTTCATTATATTATACAATATTGCATTATATTACCATATTACATTGTTATATTTTTTATATAAAGCTAACTGAAGCATTTCCTCAACATAGACAACTAGGCTATGATGCTACTCTTCGGCAGTTGATTCATATGTTCCGGGAGGTAAAGTACCCTGCCAATCTAGTGGCTAGAATTATGTTAGAGCAAAAATTGGCAGAGTGATGTTCACTAATTGTAATTTTCAGTAATTATCAGAGAATTTGTTTGTCCCATTACAAATATTTACCTTCCTTTATGGACCACTTTATATGTACGACAGTATACAAACATGTGGAAAGTGTGGAAATTTAGCTAATCCCATGTTTTTCCATGACTGATTCTTTTTCCTTTAATTATTTATAAACTGTGCAAATACATTTGCATTTAAATTTATAATACTACCAAAATAGAACTGTAACTATTCGTTACAACCGGTTCATAGTTTGTATGCTAGTTATTTAGGCTTAAAACCTGCACAGAAAGCAGGTAGGAGCTACTCTCTCTTAAAGAGGGATAGAAGGTAGATAGTGGAATAGAATAACTCTGAGTGAATCGCCTAATACCATACCTAAGTGTTATATTCTACATCAGATGTTCTCGGTGCCTAGCGACCACTTCAATACCTGAAGGAGCTGTGGCGTGTCTCGCACGCGAACACTAAGTAAATTGTGATTGCCTTTCGTGACTCACTTGGAGACATTTTATATTTGTTTTCTTGTCGCTAACTACCGCAAATATCAGCGTCCTACTGAAAATTATTCCCGACCTAGTCTAATTCCTTTATAAAGCTCAAGTTCCTCGTCGTTTTTTCAGGTTTCAGTTTAGAAATTTTACGTCACCTTACTAAATATCTATTGCGATCTAAGTCATCTTTTTTGTCGGTTTGTGAAATTGCCATGTGATTCACATTTTCCATAATTAGGTATTATTTTTGTGTTGATACTGCTGCGGGGTATAAGAATAATAAATCTTGCACATCACTAAACTATTTCTCCCAGGGTTTTCCTATATTTTAGTTTTCGTCCAAGCTGAGAACAAGCCTTAGACAATAGTGATATTCCGGCAGTGACTGAGGCCTCCATGCTCTGACAACAACAGGCGTCACCCAGCCCATGCCATGTTTCCAAAATTGAAAAGTACTTTAAATGAAATAGTCTGCTTACGCCCTAACAAAACTCATTGTTGATATCCGTGACACCCCGTAACCAGAGTGGAAATTCCTTCGCAACGCCAGGCTTGCACAAAATTGATGTTGCCATTTTAAGCATCATCATAAATTGATTTAAGTTTATGTTCATTTACAGTACTTTTTCAGCTGTCTTCGTTACTTCTTCCCTGTATGGCACGTAAACAAAGCGCTTTATTAACCAAATATGATCACATGATACTCCACTATCTAAGGTCACGTCTTTTGACAGATATTTCTTTACATCCTGTATGCTTATTTCTAGGTGTAGGAAATTTTACCTTTGCACTGGAACGGAAACACTTGCCGACAAATTCAGTTTTCACAGAGCTGCCTTTTAGTAATGATGAAACAAAGAAAGCTTAGTATATTTACTCTTATTTGGGGTTAACTGAGGTTAGTTTACGAAGCGCATATCAGGTCAAAATCACGACAGCGATCCCAAAATTGCAAACTTGATTCCAGAATCATTGAGTAATATCACTAATAGCCTAGTAGTAGTTTGGTAGTCGATATATGGGGTTGAAAAAGCCACAGTGGCCAGATGGAAAGCTCTACTTGAGTTCTCGGTAACTTTGGGATAAGGAACCACTGAATCACTGGAGTAATTCCTGACACACTGTGGGTGGCGGAAGAGTGTGGGAGGGTGTTCCTGCTTCCAGATCATTAGGGAGTGATTTAAATGCTATAAACCCTCTAAATTTATTATACTTCTTATACTTAATGTTATGTCTGCTTTAACGAAATCGACACCTTTATGCAGTGTGGTTTTGTGTATGTAGCTACTAAAGAAGCAAACGGGAAGATTTATATTTAAAAACAATACATTTAAAGCTTTAAAAGCTTTTGAATACCGTAGTAAGTACGTTAATAATAATAATAATAATAATAATAATAATAATAATAATAATAATAATAATAATAATAATAATAATAATAATAATAATAATAATAATAATAATAATAATAATAATAATAATAATAATAATAATAATAATAATAATAATAATAATAATAATAATAATAATAATAATAATAATAATAATAATAATAATAATAATAATAATAATAATAATAATAATAATAATAATAATAATAATAATAATAATAATAATAATAATAATAATAATAATAATAATAATAATAATAATAATAATAATAATAATAATAATAATAATAATAATAATAATAATAATAATAATAATAATAATAATAATAATAATAATAATAGTGATAATGATAATGATAATGATAATGATAATAATGATAATGATAATGATAATAATGATGATGATAATAATAGTAATAATAATTAATAATAATATGAGAAGTAACTCAGGAAAAGAAAGCTAATTTTGCATTTAGTAATCTGTTTAAGCGTAAACTGATATCAAAAGTGCAAAACTAATAATTTACAATATAGTTATAAAATCAATCATTACTATGGTTGTGATACCTGGGTACTTAAAGACTAAAAATTCAAAAGCTTTTAATATATGAAGGAAACAACACGTGTAGAATTTTACGACAAATTAAAGGCAAGCAAAGACAATAGGGGATTTGGAAAAAATGAAGAGTTGTGCAATAAATTTAATAAAATAACAATCATAATTTTTATAATATCACAGACAGTAAGATTTTTGTATATAGGCATTTAATGCAAGAACAGTTTAAAAATGACTCATCTCAAATCTAAGTCAACAAACAGACCAAAAATGAAATAATTAGAATACTTAAAAACATGAAAATAAATTGGATGGAATTAGTCAGAGATTGCACAGGACAAAGAACATCAAACATTCAGTTAATGAAACTGTAGAGCCCATAAAGAAGACCTTTTCCTGAACTTCTCATAGTTTCCTAGTTATATAAAAGGATAAAAAGTTAGTTCTTTAAAAAGAGGACCTCGCAATCCATTGTAGAAGATTCAATATATAGATTTTATAAATCAGGCAAATGTAAACATGTGGCATTAAAAATATCGTTATTACTATTTGGCACCATAAAAAATAATAAGAAAATGTAGTATCCTAAGGATAGATTGGGAGATTGTGTTGTAAATGTTTGTGACTTTATTAGCTTATCAGTTATCTCAGACAACTTAGACCGGTAGAAATTTACAGTAGCACTTAAATAAGAAGTGACTTGTGCTAGTCCTCTCATAGCAAGAAAAGTAGAACACCGTTGTCGGATTGTAGTAGAAAACTACAGTAAGCAGTATAACAGCAAGTACTGCAACATGGAATAACATAGCTGCATAACACCTTCAAAGTTCAAGCAATAATGGAGCAATAAAGGAGCAATAATAGAGGGGAAGTTGTCAAACATATCACAAGAAACGTACTTTTCAAGTATTTGTCTGAAATCGCTTTTTGTTTAAAACAAACTTGCAACTGTATCCATGGTAACTGTAAGGAGGAATTATAGATCAGTTGAGATCGTTGTTTGCTAGGTCAACTGATCACATTATTTAAATATTAGCTCATAAATACAAATTATTTGTAACACGGCATTTTATTCCTTGTTACAGGAAGCAGCAGGTATGCGCCTGAAGGAGGCAGACTGTCCGGTGGATGTAGTTCCAGCATCTCGGCTCCACATGTAAGTGTTACCAATATTTGCGTACTATCAGTTATAAACCTTCTTGTTGGGCTTGACAGCAGAGAATAGCACATTGGATAAAATTAGTAGAATCATAGCATATATTTTATAATTCGCATCTCATTTTCATATTTATTTTTACTAACCTTTACTAGAAAACGGAAGGTATATAGTTTTTTAATACAGATGTCGAAAAAAAAGTGTGTGCAGAAAATTTTAAGATGAAAATTATTTACAAATTGAGTGTATTAAGTATAAGAACTGGGAAATGCAGAAACACTACATGTATCACTTGATTGTTAATATTGCAATCATTAAATAATTCTGTGTCAAGTAAGTATCTAGAGCTGTTCATATAAAATTTTCGTATAAGAGGGGATTCTAAATTATTGTTGTTGCTAAGTTGGTACATCTTTCCTCTATACCCACGTGGAGTTTGATTGTCATTTGTCATCTATAACTAGACTGCGAACAAAATGCAGCTGGAGGCGTGGCTTACCAACACTGGAGTCCTCTAGCTTTCTCTCTCTACCGTCATTTTACATTGCCTCTCCTCCATCGCGCGGGCTGCACTGGTCATGCTTCACTCGCTTTCGCATTCACTGCTACATTCACTCTTTGCATTTTCTGTCGAATCACTGCGTTGTTCCTCATGGTTTAAAGAAACTATGATTCTATTTATTGATCGATTGTGAGGCCATGTCCGAGGTAATTATTTTCTGTTAACTTTGAAAATAAAAACAGTATTAAAATACACACGTTTCGTGTGGTTTGCGCTCTGTGGCATGCAGGAAGGAAGAGTTGGGAGTCACGTGATGCTTGGATGGCGAGAAGGGGAGAAGGCTCTCCTCGTGCATGCGCACACCAACCGCATTTTGTTTGTGGTCTACCTGTAATTTTTTTTTTTTTTTTTTTTTACAGGTTGCCATTTTGTTAGTGCATCTCAAAGATATGCTACCGACTGAAAATGGGTGTTTCGAAGTGGTAAGTTGGGTTTTGGAAAGCGAAAGAAGTTGGCCGGAGCCAGATCAGGTGAATACGCTGGTTGTTCGATGAGATGTTGATTTTTTGACCAGAAATTCGTCCGCAATGATAGCCTTGTGGACTGGGGCGTTATCGTAGTGCAGAATCCATGAGTTGTCTTTCCACAAATATGGTCTTTTTCGCTGTATTTGTTCTTTCAAACGCCGCATAACACCTCAGAAAATAACCTTTATTTACCGTCTGATCTTTTGGTAAGAATTCTGAGTGCACGATGCCATGATAATCAAGGAAAACTGCCAACATGACTTTCAGTTTTGTTTGAGTTTGACGTGCCCTTTTGGGTCTCGGCTCAGTTGGAAGGCGCCACTCGGAAGCCTGTTGACTGGTTTGCGTTTCAAACTCAAACACATATCTCATCACCAATTACAATGCGTTTCATGAATGTGGGGTCGGAGTTGGCTCGTTCTTGCATGTATTCAGTGATCGTTAGGCGATTGAGTTTTCACAGAAAGTTCAGTCTTTCGCAACTAATCAAGCAGCAACATGTGCCAGGCCCAAACAATCTTTAAAATGATACGAATCGATGAGACAGAAAGTTCAGCGGCAATCTCTCTCAGACCTATATGACAATTTTCAGACACCATTTCTTTCATATTAGCGATGTTGATGGCCAACCAGAGCAAGGTAAATCTTTTACCACATCTCGATGCTTTTGAATTCACTGTACCACTCATACACACCATTTTAGTTGATTCACCGTAAGCCCTTTGTAACACTTTCAGCGATTCGGCACACGAAATATCATTTGCAATGCAAAATTTTAGACGGATTCTTTGTACAATATTTTTATTCATTGTAAAATCGCAACACACCTTTGAGATGCACTAACAAACTGGCGTCCTGTAAACAAACTAGATGACAAATGATAAACAACTCGTGGGTATAGAGGAAAGATCTACCAACGTAGCGACAACCATAACGTCGAATTCCCTCTTATACGAGATTTTTATATGATCAATTCCTGGTACTTTACTGACAGAGTGTATGTAGTACATATATATATAAACCTTTTGTAAATGATGTTTAAAATATTGTATCCTATAACAGTTTTGTTATTAAATGCATATAAAATACATTCTTAAACATAATGCATGAAAAAGTAGAAAAATCAATATAAATTCTAATCTTATAAAAACAATAAAATGAAAAATTTGGTAAAACGCGGGGGCACATAAGCTGTGATATGATTGTCCTTTCTGCATATTAAAAAAAATTATTCTCTCCATTAATTTGGTTTGTGTAAATTTTTGAACTGCAGATGAGTATTTTTTGGAGTTTACTAGCCACTTAGATATTATTTTAAAGCTGTGCAGGTAGTGTACATTTGGAAGCCAAAGTTGCCGGTCGATGAGGTAACTGTATTTGATGAGGTAACTGTATTTTAGCCCCATAAAGCCTTCAGCATGACAACTAGCCACCCCCACATGTCAGATTCTCTTTTTAATGAGGTTATCAGTGTCGGACTGAATGTGTACTTCTCCACAGACATAACGTGGGGCGGAGGGATAGGAATCGGAACCAATCCGCCACGAGGGACAAGTTGCCCGACTCCGCTGTCATACACTGCAGGTATGTTGGTTTTCATATGTACAGTCCACCTGAAAAGTTAAAATATTTTATGTCATTCTAGCTATGTGACAGAGCAGTAAGGAGAAATGGCAAGAATAAGTCAGGAGTCATATGTGTTAGTGAGGCAGTATAAAGTAACTAAAAACATGAATTGTGAATTTAGATGGCAGTTTTATTGCTTGGTAGCAGAAAAGGTGGTCCGTCTAGCTGACTTCAGTGGGCTATCTCTTCCTTCCTTTCTTTTTCTTTCTTTCTCCCGTTAGGTTTGCATGTTAAAACAAATTCCAAGAAACAAACATGAACTAATTAGTGATGTTGTGTTTGACCTTCCTGCCGACTAAGATTTTAAAAACAAAAGCTGTAACTGACAAATGCCGGGAGGTACTTAGGCATGGAATATTTACATCCCAGAATTCTTTTCTCTATAGGATAATTTGAATTCTTGAACCATCGTTGATCCTCAGCTGTAGTGTCATACGCTTTTCAGCATGCGATCAACACTACAAAAAAGTATCCTGTGTCAAATCAGAGAATGTCGAGATTAAATAATCTCTTCATAAATAATAGTTTTGCTTTTGATTCGTGTAAGCGAGTAAAAGTAGCACTTTTGACATAATTAGTGACTTGTCCTTGCAGAGAGGATTGGTCAGAAATTAGCTAATTTCATTGTTGAAATGCTTGAAATGCATGACTTATCATTATATGACCGCGCCGTGGCCGAATGGTTAGACCGCTCGACTCTCACCAAGGCGGCCTGCAAAGTAAGATTTGTGGTAGACAACACGGCGCTGGGGTGGGATTCCTTCAGGATCTCCGGTTTCCCCCGCCATCATTCCACCAATTACTCCACCGTCCTCTTTCCTATCATTAATTTCCTCATACTATCCTCCATTTCTCTCGCTCTCATCCTAGGGTTTAGGCAGATCCCTCAATCATGGTTCCTCTATCAGACTCAAGAAAATAGGGTTCCACTTGCTCCTGAAAGGCCGGTTTAGGGAATCCGAAGCGCTAACACCGTTCTCGGTTATGTAAGGGGATAAAAACAATTTTTATTATTATTATTATTATTATTATTATTATTATTATTATTATTATTATTATTATTATTATTATTATTATTATTATTATTATTATTATTATTATTATTATTATTATTATTATTATTATTATTATTATTATTATTATTATTATTATTATTATTATTATTATTATTATTATTATTATTATTATTATTATTATTATTATTATTATTATTATTATTATTATTATTATTATTATTATTATTATTATTATTATTATTATTATTATTATTATTATTATTATTATTATTATTATTATTATTATTATTATTATTATTATTATTATTATTATTATTATTATTATTATTATTATTATTATTATTGTTATTATTATTGTTATTGTTATTGTTATTGTTATTGTTATTGTTATTGTTATTGTTATTATTATTGTTATTGTTATTATTATTATTATTGTTATTATTATTATTATTATTATTATTATTATTATTATTATTATTATTATTATTATTATTATTATTATTATTATTATTATTATTATTATTATTATTATTATTATTATTATTATTATTATTATTATTATTATTATTATTATTATTATTATTATTATTATCAAGGTCACTCTCACGAAACTTATCAGTCACAGGTGTTACGTACCCAAACATACATTATTTCTGTTATCTGCAGCTTACACTTTCGTAAATAAGAAATGAGAAAATAAGTTTAAATACATTTAACTGTGGATTTAATGTTTAACCTTGAAATTTCAATGCATTCACTGCTTAATTTAGTATGTAACAGTTCGAATCTGTTCAGCAAAGCTACGAGCAAGTCAGATACTGAAGTGTGAACGCATGGAAGCAAAGCCTGTACTGACAGATTTCATTTTACGATTGTGCATATGACATCAAGAAATGAATTATACGATGTAATGGTACTAAAACTGTTGTGTCCGATTTCACCAACAGATGTTAAAATCGACGTTAACAAATGTAACGTAACAATTATCACAGCGCTAACACTAATGTTAAATTTCTTACATTTCACCAACCTGTTTTCTGAAAATGTTAACAAACTTGTGTTAACGCCAAGGAACTTGTAAGTATCACAGCTATAGAAGGCGTATTATTTTCTGAACGTACTACGATGCGCTTTAGTTTTCATTTTCGTCTGCACAAATGGCGGAAGAACAAAATCATAAATAAAGCCGTGAGACAAATTTCTCATTGACGGAGAAAGAATTGTTAATTGATTTGGTGACGAAGTGTAAGGATATCATGGAAAATAAGAAGATGGATGCGGTGAATGTAAAAGAGAAAGATGTCACGGGGAAAATATTGGAAACGAATTTAATTCAAATGTATGTGTCACTACTACAAGCACCAAACAACTTGTCAGTATTACGTAATATTAAAACGAGGTGCGAAGGACAAGTGACTTAAACGTTTCAAGACGTGAGGTGGACAATATATTATCCACATAATTCAGTGAATTATAAAATCACAAAGTTATTAATACTTGAAGCTAAGGCGAGATCTGCATATTCCTTTCGATGCATGTTCTAACTCAGTATTACGTAAATTTAAAACGAGGAGCGAAGGACAAGTGACGAGTGACTTGAACGTTTCAAGACGTGAGGTGGACAGTGTATTATCCACATAATTCAGTGAATTATAAAATCGCAAGGTTATTGATACTTGAAGCAAAGGCGAGATCGCCATATTCCTTTCGATGCATGTTCTAACCTCTCTTGTACTTCTGCAGTAACCTTCATAGCAACATGTTTCGACAGTCTATACCTCCGTAAAAAAAAACTTTTCTTCGAATAGTTCCTCAAAATAATTTCTCCTCATAGGCCGTACTCTATTATGAATGCCATTTAGACGGTCTTAAATATAGCAAATCGACATCAACAGCTGAGTTCATGCCCGCCATCTTGACTATTTACAATTGTTAAGGAAATTCGGCTTGTTAGTTTGTTAGCTTGTTAGTTTAACATGATATTTAACACGAGTGTTACGCTAACACTTGTTGGTGAATTGCAATTTTTGTTTTAACTGTTGCTAAACTGGTGTTAAGTCTTAACATTTGTTGGTGAAATCGGGTATTAAACAAGAGAAAAACAACTAACATATTGAAGTACATGCATGTGAAGGTACAATTTAAATGCGCTTATACCTTTAACAGCCCTTAAATAAAATATTCATCATGCAATATCTCAAACATAGATATTAGATAAGTTGGTTTTCATCAAATAGAAAGTATATGAAGGATACATATATTTTTAAAAATATGTTAAGGGTTTTGGCGATGTTGTAACATGTAGTTTTTGTAAAAACAATGTAAAACTTTTCCTCTAACTTAAATAAGTGGTAGAGGCGGCAATAAAAATCCTTAACTTCTATTCTCAACTGTATTAATTTAGTATTTTGCATGCACAGCCTTTTCCAACATTTCGTTTGTATGCCATAAGATATAACTCCATCTATCATTTTAATGAGGAAAGCCAACCCTGACGTATTTTCCCTCGCATCTTGATGAGCCGAGGCTAACCCCTTCGTGCCCCAGATTTAATCCCCGTCTGCGGCGATCTGGCTTTAAAACGCGCTTGCCCTCTGGGATGAAACAATTTCACGATTGACGAGGCACGGCGCTCGGAGCAGATTGATTTTGTTCCCTTGTAAGATATCTCCTCTATATTATGTATAGATTACGTTCATAAAGATTTCCACGACTACCTACGTTACAGCAGGCCAGATTCATTCACTTGTTTTAGCAGGGTTTCATAATACAGGATAATATGAACATGGTATTAAAGTAAAGCTTTAATATCCTTAGCTTCTCTCCTAACCTAAGTTAATTCCGCTAAAATAATTTAATGAGAGTTCAATTGGATACATATTTGATGTTCACTGAACCCAAAAATGTATTATAAAATATGTGTGCTTGTGTTGAACATCAATAAAATATCTTACGTTTTCATTCATTTGAACTTTCCACTGACTGTCAGTTATTTTCACATTCCTAACACTAACTATACCTGTCAGAACTTACTGTTCTATCTACTTCATTTTAATCGACATTAATCTTTGTTCAAATAGATTCAACACATATTTCGTTGTAGGTACGAGGGGTTTAAAGGAAATTGAATCAAAAGTCACGTGTTGAAAGCGGCGAAGTTTACGCATGGTGCTAAAGTATTATGCCACTTCTATTACATCAGGAGAGGCAAACTGAATAGCAGCAGCAATCTAACAAATTACACAAAATTAAGAAATTGATAACAAATATCTCGAAAATATCCGAAGGCACAAAAAATTCTTTGAAATAAGGTGTGTTTTAAAGATATTGTTAGGTCTATACTTTTGCCTGTCATTCATGATTTACCCGTTTTACGTTATACATATAAAACTCCTTGCCAATGAAAAGAAAACTTCTCAGGATATTCTCAGAAATTTCAAATATATTCAGTTTTTCATTTAAATATCTTTAATATATGATATTTTAGTTAAAACTGTTAGAGATATTTTTGAAAATAAATCCAAATGTTTCCCAGATAAAGAGTATTTTGCTTGAAGGACTTTGTGTTACAAGTTTGAAAGTTACCGAACTCAAATATGAAACTTAATATTTATTGAACATTTCGTTTTAGAGCTAGTGTGGACCTTTTCTTCTTCTTCTTTAGGCCGCGCCGTGGCTCAGTGGTTAAACCGCTTGGCTCTCACCAAGGCGGCCCGGGCTCGATCCCAGGCGACCGCAAAGTGATATTTTTGGTGGACAACACGGCGCTGGGGCGGATTTTCTCCGGGATCTCCGGTTTCCCCGCCATCTCATTCCATCGGTGCTCCATCTTCATCTCATGTATCATCAGTGTCACCGCCTGCGGTGCCGTATGTAGTAAAAGCGGGCGTTAAACACTACACATTTCATTTTTCTTCTTCTTCATGATTATTATTATTATTATTATTATTATTATTATTATTATTATTATTATTATTATTATTATTATTATTATTATTATTATTATTATTATTATTATTATTATTATTATTATTATTATTATTATTATTATTATTATTATTATTATTATTATTATTATTATTATTATTATTATTATTATTATTATTATTATTATTATTATTATTATTATTATTATTATTATTATTATTATTATTATTATTATTATTATTATTATTATTATTATTATTATTATTATTATTATTATTATTATTATTATTATTATTATTATTATTATTATTATTATTATTATTATTATTATTATTATTATTATTATTATTATTATTATTATTATTATTATTATTATTATTATTATTATTATTATTATTATTATTATTATTATTATTATTATTATTATTATTATTATTATTATTATTATTATTATTATTATTATTATTATTATTATTATTATTATTATTATTATTATTATTATTATTATTATTATTATTATTATTATTATTATTATTATTATTATTATTATTATTATTACTTCGAATTTTTTGTTCAAATATATTATTTCATCTTATCTTTCATGGGTATTTGGCAGGGAAAGTAAACCTCTTATGTGTTAAATTTACACGCCTTTCTTTAATTATTCTTATATAAACTACGCTTACAAAAGCTTTTTGTTTTCAATCTACTTATTTCTAAATAGGTAAAACTAAGTAAATTTTCAGTATACACTTATAAATATTTTCCTTTCAGGCATATTAGTAATTGGATTAGGCTAAATGTTTAGGCTAAAAGCCAAAAATATTCATTTGGTATTAAAGTTCAGAAACTTCCATAGATACAACACGAAGAGTTTCAAGAGTCTGGCACTATATTTTTCATAAAATATTTTGCATTCCCCTCAAAGTGGACGTAAGGGTTTAATTAAAATACAATATGTTTAGGACATCTGTATGCCTAAAGGGAATATATATTGTGAAATTTATCTTAATAGCATGAGAAATCTTCTTAGTTCTAAACACTATTTGTATTATTTTGTTAAACTATAAACCAATTATATAATATCTCGGTCGTTTAAGTATATAAAGTATGTAAAAAATATTTTTATATTATGAAATGGTTTTTCAGTACTCCTTACGGTATGTTTATCTTTACCCAGGCTGTACTGCCATGTGCCAACTGTAAGACATTTTAAACGATTCCTCTTTTTTCCTGAAGCGGTTTATTTGTAATCAAAAGAGGCCTAATAAATACAAATAGATTTTTTTTTCCATACAGTGTATTCAACTAAGTCTATGTTTCTTAATTTGAGATAATTACTGGTCAAAAATGATTGTGGCTGGGGCAATCCTTGGTATATAAATACTATAATGTGTAATGGATTATATGAACTTGTAATAAAGCAGAGAAAATAGTGTGACACATCTTCATTTTTCATGTCAATTTACGTTATAGGTACTGTACATAAATCTGAAACTTTTTCATAATATTAAGAAACGTAATCTTTCAGGGTTCAGACCTGGTAGTTATGTGTGACGTTCATTTTTCGAAAAAAAATGTTTTAGTAACTTGTGTTGTTCAATTTGCAGCACACAATGGGCCAACAACTATACGAGCCCCAGTACGGAGAAAGAACTTGTGCATTTGACAAACAATTCCGGCAGCAACTACAACAACAACATCACTACCACAACCACCACTACTACCACGGCGTCCCTTCACAGCTACAGCACATCGTCAGAGTTCCTGTCGGAGTCCTCTCCAGATGACAGCCTAGGCGACTTTGAAGGTAAAATGACACTTTCTCGGGGTACAAGTAAGACCAAAATTTAAGAACTCTCCAAAAATTACGTGAAGATAGACCCAGTTTTACACACACTTTCTCCAAAGGGATAGTTGATTTTCCGTTATTTATGCACATTAAGGACTAGCATGTTATTATTCTGCTTATCTTGAGTTAGGCTATAAGGTTGTTTCCTACATTATAAATCGATATTTCCCTTAGCTTTTCTCTCCCCCCCCCCACTTCTAGAATATTAAACCTGGATATTATTTTTTATTCCAACAGGTTATTATGTTTTTCTTTTTATTTATTAGATCGATCAGCAATAATACACGCTTTGCAGATCTGACAGAACCAGGTCATTCTTGACACATGATCATTCAGTTCTCTTCTCTGTCATTCCACAGTATTCTTTATGTTACAATTGCCCCTATTATCTTCGTCCCTGTTTCCATCAAACTTGGTTAGCCTCACTGTTTTTGATAGTTTTTTTTTTTATTTCTATTGCGCCCCCTCTCTAATGTAGATGATAGCGTGTCTGCCTTACGTTCAAGAGGTCCCGAGTTCGAATGTCTGTCAGCGTAAGTTACCTGGATAAGGTTTTTCCGGGTTTTTCCCTTATCCTTAAAGACGAAGGTCGGGTAAGTCTAAGCTCTATGGACCCTGGACTCATTTGAGCGTCATTTCACATATTCATTTATCGTCCGATATGACAGCGTTGGAGGACGTAAATTACATAAAACAAAAATGCCTCAAGTTCAAGAGCTCCCCAGTTCGAATCTCGATCACGGTGACTTACCTGGATAAGGTATTGTCCAGGGTTTACTCTTATCCTGAAAGATAAATGTATGGTAACTCTAAACTCTATGGACCCTGGGTCCATCTGGGTATTATTTCACCAATAATCGTCCAATATGACTTAAGCTTGAAGGACGTTCTGTTCCTTCGGTTAATTTCTTTGTCCTTATAGTGTGGATTCTAGTTTCGGATTAGTATGTTAACAGTGGTCTACCAACATTTATAAATCCTTACCTTAGTTATCTTTAGTTCAGAAAACTGGATAGCTGGTTTGTGTCTATTGCTTTTGAAATAGCACTGATTATTTCCACCCCTTTCAAATCCATTACATTTATTACACAATTTTTAATTAATGATTTCGTTATTTATTGTCATTGTTATGGTTTTATTGGTATAAGTTTCCATAACAATACTCTTACTTAAGGGGATGCAGCACCGAAAACCCCAAATACAGCAATTTTCAACCAATCTTTCTGAACTTTTTACCACCTAGTTCTGATGCATAGTGGACACAGAATTAAAAATTTCGTTTTTATATCTTCAACCGTTTTTGAGTAATTAATTTTTAGCTTCAAAATTTGGGCAAAATTCAAATCGCTCCACGTGATGAAAATTTTCAAAATTTTAATTTTTCTATTTCTAAAATCATTTATATGGTTATGAAGAAAAGATCTATCATATGAATTTCTCATTCTGCTTTTAGTTCCAGAGGGAAAAAATTAGGTATGGAGCAAACAAACAAACAAGCCAAAAAATGATTAAACCTCTGACTTTTTTCATCAATAACTTTAGAAATATAATGAATATTAAAAATTCATATGATAGAAACCTTTGTTTAATTTCTAAGAACATGTGTTGAAAATTTTAGACGGACTGAATCAAAACTGCATCGTGTGGAACATTTTGAATGACAAAAAATGTTGAAAAAACTATAACTGAGTAAATCAAATATTAAAACCTAAAACATTTTCCTTCTCAGATGCGTGCCTTGAAGCAGACTAAAACCCTTCAGAAAGGTACGTTGGACCCTCTTGCCTCTTCCTTCTGTCTTCTGCTGCAGTGTTCTTCAATTTCAGTTTCCTTCTGAATATTTTAGAAGTTACCTTCGCAGAAATTGCTGAATGAAGTAAGCGTAATTGGTCATTCCCTTGGCTAATTTTTAGAGATGCTGATGAAATCTGTGTCCATTATGCCTGACTGCAGCTTGAGTGAGGCAGAACAACCAAAATTGAATTCACTGATGGTTGATGTCACAGAAACCTGAAGTCTCTTCTTTGCACCAAATATTTCTTTTGGGCAATTATGCCATATCATGTTATGTAAACCTTCATTTGTATTTTGTGTCTTAACCAATGTACATCTCCTTAGAATTTCATCTGGTGCCAGCCTTTGGTACACAATTTTCTTATCACATCAGGCCTCAAGTATGTTCACATTGTTGTGTTGTGTTATGTTTAGGTGTTTCTTCCCACGTATCGCTTGGGATATTCATGATCCTAACTATGTACACAGTCAATAAGAGGTCAGTTGTTTCAAATAATGTTTTACCTATAACCTATATAACAGTTATATGTACGTTTTGATGTATAAAATACCTTAACAAGTGTTAAATGGCAGACTAAAACTCATCAGTTATATATAAACAGTATAAAGTTTAACGAGAAACATAAGAAAATCCTGACCGTTAGAAACCCACACAAAAGCAAAATAATAAACATTACCATTTGCTTTCAGTGTTTGCAGCCAGTGTTTTGTTTCCATGGTGCCACATGTTGTAAGAAATAACCATCATACCAACACACAAAATTCCACCATTAACTTTGCCCGCTAATTTCAAATTTATTGGTTTAGTACATTCAATCGAACTCAAATAACAGTATTCTGTGGATCCAAGGGCCGGCAAATGCGCATGGGCATTTAAATTGTCATATGAAGGTATTTAAATGACTGAAACACATAAATTTAGTTGGATTATGATACTATAAGATTTAAAGTATTCTATTAGCTCAAAAACAAAACAAAAAATATTTTTCCCATATTTTTATCCAATTTCGGTGCTGCATTTCCTCTCTTACTTAAGAAAAGCATCATAAACTTCATTATCTCACACCAGTAGCACATCATCCGCACAACACTGCATTTATGTGCCCATTTCCTGATTGGTAATTTTTTCTCTTTTATGACTTTATCCATAATTGTTGTAATCTTTATTGCTACCCATTTCTGTTGTACCTAATTAAATACTCGTACGTTTATTTTATAACAATATTCACATAGTTATTTTAACTAATTAATAATGCCTTGTTTTTATTGTCATATTTTTTTTTTTTTTTTTTTTTTTTTTTTTTTTTTTTTTTTTTTTTTTTACTCACGTCCTCCAACATTAAGTCATATCGGACGATGAATAATATTGGTGAAATGATGCTCAAATGAGTCCGGGGCCCATGGAGCTTAGAGCTACCCGACATTCATCTTGAAGGATAAGGGAAAACCCCGGGAAAATCCTTACCCAGGTAACTCACCCTGACCGGGGTATGAACTTGGGACCTCCTGAACATGAGACAGACACGCTACCATCTACGCTATCGAGGCGGGCCATAAATGTGTTATACTTGTATATGTTAGTTATGAATTGAAACAGGTTATATTCTTATTTTCACATCTTTTATTAATTTATTTATTTAGTATAAATAAATTGACTCTACAGAGCTCAGACACGCATTCTAGAAAGTGTTAATTAAGAGTACTCCATACCTAAATTCTTAAATTTGTAATTTAAACAAATTCGCATCAATTTATATAGCTAAAGTGCTTATCATAATTTTTTTCAGCACATCATAAAATGAATTTAACTTTTAAAGTTTGTGTATCTAATTTTGTAACAAAATAAGTTTAAATTTGTTCTGTTTCAAAGTTAGAAAGTTAGAACTTTAAAATTCATATAATTACACTTCGTCTAGCATTTCTTACTATCACGTGTTAAATTTTGTGTAACTTTAAATGTTTTCCAGGAAAAAAACTAATGAGTTATGCTAAACATTTAACTACCTTAAATCAATTGTATAGAAATTTCTAAAATCTTAAATCAAAATCTATACATCAGTAAACAGTCCCTTTATATCTATTAATGTTTTGGAGATGTGCTGCGACATCACAATCTAAACTCAAGCAGCAGTTGAACCGTGCTTCCTTTCCTCCTGGCTTCAGTGCTTATAAATTCCTTTGCTTGTTGATTAAATTAATTTTCACATAAAAAATGAACATTTGCAGACCTAAGGATGCAGTATGAAAGTATTTAAATCACAGAATGAAGTAAAATAAAATATATTTGTATTATTATTGTTCAGCATATGAATGGCAAAAATGATATTGATTATTTCATAGAAACTGATCTCTATATCTATTGTAATATGGTCTTTAATTCATTTAACAAATAGGATTACTCTAAGTTCAATGGGATTCTGTTAGAAAGCTAACGCATGACATTAGTTTAAATTTTGGCTATACAAATATTACTAGGCAAATGGTAACCAAATGCGGATTGGATTTATTTAAAGTATTTCTGCAAATGACGCTTAAAGTGCAATAAATTAAAATTGATATAAGTGACCCTATCTTCTTAACTCAAAATGGGTAACTTGTACTTAAGGTGCAGCTTCCTCGGATTTTGTTTTATGAACAATTTTGCCTATATCATATGAAATATAATTTTATACTATGGCAAAAGATTTTTCCAATAGAGTTAACCTATCGAATGTAAGAAGTAATTCAGCTTCTGCAACATAAATAGACTAATTCTTTCATAAATAGCTGTTTATACTCTAGGATTTATTTTGAAATTTGATCAGAAATTAGTTTAGCATAAATATATACCTTTCAGAAATATCCATTAAATATTTTCTATAAATAACTTTAACACTTTCTAATAAAAATTCACCTGAAGTGCTAATATAAAGAAGTTACAAAAATTAATAATAAGATAAAAAAAATCTTACCTGGTTATAGGCTACATGTACAATTTTAATGTTACAATTTCTTCAAATTTTTAAACTTCTAGACTTATCTAAATCACTACCTTAATATTATTTACTAATGTTGGCTATCCTGAATTTATAAAAATTAGCTTTTGTTATAATTTATATCTCTTACATAGAAATCTGTACACTTGAATCTGTCCAGACGTAATATTATAATAGTGAATCCTGAAAACGTTAAGCATTCAGAAGAACTTCAACGTTTACTCCTAACTGGAATTGGTGTTACAAAAAGTTAGTTTAGAGCCAGTACTTATCTAAACATTGCAATACCATTTGCTTAGGTACAATGGCAGGGAGTGATTCAAAAATAGTTTTGTTGTCGATTTTAAATCTTCACATAAATACGCACTTATCTTCTCAAGGTGCATCCGTATGAACCCCCTTTACTCTCTATCTCTCGCCTATAGTAAGTAAAGGGAGCATTGTATTCAATCCAAAGCACCCATATAAGGTAGATAGAGTCAACTTGAAAAATGCAATGCCATGGCCGGGATATGAACCACGGATCTCCTGGTTTCCGTCCAGTCGCTCTTGACCTTTGAGCTACCATGGCCAACGTCAGGATGGCACGTTGGCCATGGTAGCTCAAAGGTTAAGAGCGATTGGACGGAAACCAGGAGATCCGTGGTTCAAATCCCGGCCATGGCATTGAATTTTTTATGTTGACACTATCTATTAAACACCTGAGCCTATATACGGCTAGTGTGGAGAAACGATTAACTTCCATCTATTAACTAAAAACCCCATACCTATAAAGATTTCACCAGAAAAAAAAATCTTGACATCAAGCGTAATGACAAACACAAAATGTTAATGTTGAAGATTTCTGTATTTATTTGTCACATGGAAAATGAAAGCTTAGGTTTTTGAAGCTTCTCTACTTATCTAAATTACTATCTTAATATTATGGACTCTTAAATATATAAAAATTAGCCTTTGTGACAAGTTATATCTTTTACAAAGAAATCAACACATTTTAATCTGTCCAGACATAATATTGTAAACAATAGTAGGTAATATTGTAATCAATAGATATTAAACACAAGATTTCATCAGAAAAAATCTTTAAAAAACCGATAAGTGTATCCAAAGCATAACTAAAATTTTAAAATCGACTAAGTATCAAAAACAGAGTTCAGCATCTTTCGGAGATGCCATGCAATATTTTTTAAGAATATCTCGATATTCAAAACTAGCTTTTATGTGTACAAATCTTTTAAGCTATTTTATTAAAATGACATATGTGTAGGGTATTTGAACAAAAAGTGGAAATATATCTTGAATCATCTGCAAGCCATTTCTAACCCGAATGAAGGAAGACTGCCATAAGAGATAACTACACGCAAACTACATGTAAATTGCTTATAGATCCCTTTAAAACGCACGATTTGCGTCTTTTTCTTTCTTTCTTTATTTCTTTCTTTCCTTCTTTCTTACTTTCGTTGTTCGCTCTGTCTTTCTTTTTTAACTTAAGGATCTTCTAAATACTCGATTGAATTTTACAGCAGTTTAGCCTCTCGTGATTACATATACCTACAGAATTTTGAGCTACAATGCTAGTATGTAGCGACTTATCCTTTAGTCTCTCGTATTCCCCCTTTTTACTTACAAGTAGTGTAAAGAAATAGTTTCTGGAAAGCCTTATATTAATGAAAATTAACTTGATAGAAAAATAAGTTGTATAGTAGTTTGTATAAGATATATAACAACTAAATAATAGTGGATGTGAAAGTAATGTGCAATGTTCTGTTGAAGTACAATGTAATTTATGTTTGGTTGTTGCAGACGGCCAGCAGAGCTGCTCTAGTTCCCTGGATGTCTCTCCCCAGGGTGACGAGTATCGCTGTTTCGACCTCAGTGACTCGGATTCCTTGTCTGACGACGGTAACGCCCTGCAACACCGCGGCGGCATTGTGAACCCTAACTACCCCGGCTTCCAGCACCTCGCACATCGCCTCCAAGACCACGTCGACGAGGAAGAGGAAGAAGAGGAGGAAGAGGAGAGCGAGGCAGATCGCGATCAGGACAACAATAATAACGACGTTGACAGTATCAACCACCTGGACAGCGTCGAGAACTTCCAGAAGGCTTTCTACGACAAGCCCAAGTTCAATATTCCCGTGGATGAGGTCGAAGAAGACTCTGTAGTGCCGGATGTCGAGAAAGACCTGAACGTACATTATAGTAGTATAGAGAGTGGTGAAGTGGTGGTCGCGGACTTGGTGGACGTATCCTCCTCGGAGAACCAGGTATCGGATCCCGAGAGCGAGGACGCTGAGGAGGTTCTAGCTAGCGACATGGCTGCTATCGCACTACAGTCAGGGGGCAGTACTGGCGGCAAGATGTCTGATGCGTTCCTCTCTGGTGCCAAGGAGGAGTTGCTCGTGGCTGGGGACTCCAACAAAGTACTGGAGGAGTGGGAGGATCGAGTCGAGAAGTTCAGCAAGGAGGAACAAACAGCCGGGGAGAAGGAGAAGGACGAAGACTCCGTCGTGCCTCGCAAGAAGGAGAAGATGGAGATCAACTATAACGTCAAGAAGAATAGTACCACTGCAACAGCAACTGCTGCCGCTGACCCCAATCCGCCGCCCCCACAACAGCAGTCGGGGGCTGTTCTAAGGCGGCGGAGCAGCGAGTCCTCTTCAACTGGCTCCTCCAGGTCAGGCGGCCGTACCGCAGATCTCGCCAACAGACGCTCCGTCCCGGCTGCGAATCGGGATAAGAAAAGGTCTTCCACGGAAATACTTGGTGAGTACCTATCTCTGTCCATTCCAATATATCCATTGACAAAAAAAACTGAAATAGTTGAAAGTATAGGATGTCTGACTTAAAATAAGTGTATATAGTTGTTAAATGAGGAATTCACAACCACCTTCATATATAATTAACAAGACTATGGCAAGCTGTCTCAACACCCATTAATGATATTTTAAATCACAAGGTGACTTCTTGGGATCAGTTCAATGCAGCTGAACGTTCATGAATCCCGATAAGAAGAAAGTCCAAAGGACAGAATTTTTGGGAGATTGTGTAAAATTGGTTTGACTGCAATCGATCTTATCAATGGAAACATTCTTATTAAAATGCTTAACACTTTTCAAGAATAATTTGGAACCACAGGAATGAGACTTTAAGTATTTAATTTTTAATTAAAGCGTGCCGATACACTGTTTTACCTAACAGAGAGGTACATGATCTACCCAGCAATCCATATTCATAAAATCATCTCTTTATTATTATTTATTATTTTCTCAATCGTAGTATGCATTACAAACACTTTACATACAATTCAACGCATGTTTCAGTAAACCTAAGTACATATATTTCTCTTTGAATAATAATTTTTAAATTATAATTTCCCTTATTGGTGTCTTGGGCACAACATCCTGTACATAATGGATAAAAAAGTACTCTCAGGAAGCCTGGATCTGCAAATGACCCTTCTTTGACATACTCCCAGGATTTTACAAGACATAAACTTTTATTCCGTTACATTGAATTAAATTAAAAAACTTTTAATTAAAATATGTCTGTATATCAATAGCTTAAGCAATTATTGCTTTAAAATACTGCAATTTTAGTATTTCTTTCTATGATCTCAATTTGATGACACTAAGTAATATAATCAGAAGTAATTACAAGATTAAAAGATAATGAGATTAATTTTGAGGCACACTGATCAAAAACAGCAATTTTAGAAAAGCATATCTGTATGTATGTCCCTCTGCTCGTGATCATCACATCTTAAAAGTAGAACAAATGCCAGATAACCTTTATTTAGACGTTGTTTGAGGATGTTAGGTGAAGATTTTCAGAAATAAATCTCCATCCAAAACTGTTATTAATGTAGATAAATGTTTGTTGTTTGTGAGCTTATAAAAGATTAAAACTATTTTAATAGAAACACCATATTTTGGCATGTTTATATACTGATAAAGTATTTATCTCAAGTTTTCAATAAACAGCTGGTGAGGTTTTCTTCATCCTAAATAAAGTTTGTATAATTTTGCATTACTATAGTGTTACAGATTAACAAAATCTCATTAAAGAAAAACCTTGGGTCAAAAAGAATTCACAAATAGTCTCACTAGAGAAATATTTGGAGACCATTAGAATTCACAAATAGCCTCATATTTTTGTGGCACTAGCTATTATATTAACTTATTTTAGAGAGCGAAAGTCATGTGAATGTTCACATTATATATTTATTATATGTCGTGTAAACAGCCACTATTTCTCAAATTTCTTTAACTCTAAGACGTTATATCTTATTTGTCCTGAATTGTTGGAATGCAACTTCGCCTCTTACCAATGTCTAGTTTTATAAACAAAGAGTAAACTACCGACCACTTCTACTGAATAATAAAGCATAGATGTTTATAAATCATTGGCGGCTCACAACTACATTTCCAAGTTTTTCACAGACAGCTTTTGCATACTCAGGTTTGTGATGGATACCTTTCTGATTCTGTTATATATTTTCAATGCCATGCATTCTGGGCCATTCTATTTAATTAATAGCACTCACAAAAAGTGTTAGGCCCCTTCACTTAGTAGCATTACACAGTGACATCAATGATGATGATGATGATGATGATGATGATGATGATGATGATGATGATGATGATGATGACGACGATGACGATGATGACGACGACGACGATGATGATGTATTCCTCTTTTCTACAACCACTTCTTTGTATTTCCGGTGAAATCCCGAAAATACATTTAAAATTTAAAAAGGGTTAAATTATTTTTTAAGATTATAAAATAGCCTAAACCTTGTATCGCATTTTAAACCGCAAAATGCTTGTCTAGAAATACTACATGAGGTAGATTTGTTGGTATATTTTGAGATGGAAGATAATGGACGGAATAGATATACATGAAACTCCAAGGAAGCTGTCATAGAGTGAGTTCACAATATATTGCCCATATACATCAATTTAAGGGAGGGGAATCTTAGGGATTTTTTTTCTTAATTTATGAAGATAAACGTACAGGTACATAACACGGAAGAACACGCGAAACCGAGACAGAGCACCGTACAATGGGCCCTCTTTGGTTTAAACTCGATCCCCTGGGAGGGAGGCAAGAAAGATAGTCCCGAAGGGCAACCTGATATGGGAGACGCCAGGAAGGACCTTAATAAAGCACGCCACTAACATGGATCACCGATAACTATTACTTCAACACTCGGATAGAAGTTAATGATAATGATAAAGGAAATTGTCGTGCAGAGAAGTCATTGGTACAAGAAGAAACAGCCAGCATGGAAAAATCACAAAAAAATTGCTCAGATTGGTTAATCGAAGGAAATCGAACCCAGAAGCTCCTAAATCCGAGTTTCATTCGTTGCTGAGGAGCATCTCGCTAGGTTTTTTAAATGTATCATGGTTTGCCATATCATATTGTAGGGTTATAGAAAGGAAAGTACTCAAAGTTTTGTCCGGTTCATACCAAGAATGCTCTATAATTCCTGCTTTCAATTAAGTCACAGGGAAATGGGCGACATAAACATAACAGAACTCCCTTCCCAATCTCATAACTTTATAATCTCCCTCTCTCCTACCATTAACGGATGCAATGTGACGAAGTATCTCCGATATTCGTAATACAAATCTGTACTCTGATTTCAATTTTCAGCAAAATTGTACTGAATGTGGGTGGCATAAGCTTCCAGCATTCCACGCTTGCAGATCTTCACTAAGAACAGTACTTTTGATGGTGGAAAAAATATCAAGAGCGGTTGAATATTGCCACATTATCTTAGACTTTCACGCTGTAGCGAGAACATTAAAGTGCATCTTACCTCCTTAAATATCGTACTTCAGTTTTTCTAACATCGAGAGTGAATTGTTTATATATAATACTTCAGCTTGTATTGCTCATATCGGAGATTTTGACTAAAGAAACAACTCGGTGACTATAGATTTAATAGCTTTTCAATAACTTCTAACTTGAAGCACACATACTTGGGAGGGTAAGAAATGATTCAAATTAAACAAACAATCGAGAAGATTGGATACGGAGACTGAATGAGAGACCAGAAAGCTTCGACTACATGGACAATCTTAGTTGTATTCTTTAAAAGGTAACTGGTGTTCTTTCAGGTTTGTGTATTTGTTTTGTTAAAGTTAAGGTATACAACGGAGCGGCCCCCACAACTGGTGCAAAAGCCCTTAGAGCCATTTGTACTTCTACCGTGACTCTTGGGAGGGGAACCAGATCCGGATGACGACGAGAGGGGTCTCTATCATTTCCAGTACGATCACATCCGACCCCGCTCCTGCAAGCTCTCCCTCCCGGAGGCTCCCTCCAAGCGCTTACTGCTAGACGAGTCCTGACCGGGTAGTCCCAGAACGACATAAGATGAAACTTTCAGAAAACACAAGTTACCGCCGAACAACTTCGTCTGGTCCTCCAAACCTGAAATATATGAGGAGGAAATTATAGGAAAGGGAAATAGTGGTTAGGAAAGCGATGAAAGGCTCCAGCATTCATCTAAGAAACAAGAAGGAAACCACGAAAATCCCAAGTACTTAGTTGGTGAGGATCGAACCCAAGCCATCCAAGTGCGAGTCACACGCTACCCAACTCGCGCCATTAATGTAACAATTTTACCTCCTCTTTTGGGAGTTAAAGTGAACCACTGGCGCGACAGCCCTAAGAGGACCAAGGCCTACCAACCAGACTGTCGGCCTCACGCCCACTTACGCATGCCAGAGGTAGGCGATCATCCAACCGATACGGGGAGGAGATGTGGTCATCTCGGCATCTCCCAGCAGGAATGTTGGTTTTCGTGACCAGGGCCGCTTACCTAGCGTAAACTCCTCACTTTCCTCACAATGCTGAGTGGGTACCGGTCCTATTACCGGGACCTAAAATCCCCACCACATGGGTGAAATCGAACTCGGGCCGCTTTCCATGGCATGCTGCCTTAGGCCGCTACGCCACGGCGCAGGACTCTCTTATGTTAGTAGATGTTATTTAATAATTCAGGTGTTGATATCAATGATGACTGTCCATAAATGTGAGAATAAATTACTGGTATACTTTATACATTACCTACGAGGGCTGTTAAATAAAGAATGATCATAACTTTTTACGGTCATACTTTTTCGCATTAAAATTCAATCTTATTATATTCTGTTAGCTTAATGTGAAACAAACACGCCGTAGTAATTTCATTGTTGGTACTCCTGGTTCCCGCCTGTGAGAACCAGGCAAGCTCAGACCTGTTCAGTATCGCCTAACTCTGCTATGAAGGTATAACATGCAGTTAAAGTTCGTATTAGAGAAAGATCCGGAGTTTCTTTCAAACGTAATAACTGCTGATGAAACTTGGCTACATCATTTTGATCCTGAGAGCAAATAGCAAAGCTCAGTGTGGAAATATCCTTCATCACCAAGTGGTTGCTTCTGCTGGGAAAGTTATGCTCATCTCATTCTTTGATATTCATAGAATGGTTTATCAGCATGTTGTACCTGCACACACATCAGTAACTGGACAATACTACAGGGATGTTCTGAAAACATTGCAAGTCCATATCAGGCGCAAAAGACCACATTTCCGTGAAGCAGACTGGATGCTGCACCACGATAGTGCGCGGCTGCATATTGCCAATGATGTTGCTGAATATCTTGCAAAAATCAACATGAAGTGCATCCTTCAACCTTCCTATAGTCAGGATTTAGCCCCATGTGACTCTTTTCTATTCCCTAACTTGAAGAACCGCCTTCGTGGGAGGCATTATCCATCATCAGAAGCAGTGATGAAGGCTGAGGAGGTAATTTTGAAGGATCTCTCTGAAAATGGTTCCCAGGAATCTTTGAAGATTGGCAGAAACGCTGGGACAAGTGCATCGCATTCAGGGGAGACTATTTTGTGAAGGACCATCAAAATTATGAGGATGAGTAAAGGTACGTTGTAAAAAAAATTGTTATCATTCTTTATTGAACATCCCTCATACTCCATTTAATATGTCATCCATAATAAGCTAATTCATACGAACCAATGATATTTCAGCTTTACTCCGGGCACTATAAATATGTCCATTCAGTTATCCTAAGAGGAAAAGTTCGGAACATCCATTTCTGTTTACCTGACTACAGCCCGAGAAAAATTCCAGCAGAGTAAAGCAGAGTTAAGCCGACTGCAGTACTGACATCTGTTAGCAAAGAGAAACATTTTACTGATATGCATGTCATTAAAATCAAACACGTTATATTACTGGGCTCTGTTTTCTTGCACTCCCTTACTTTGTAGCCGAGTACAGAGTATAATGTGCCTGGCAGTGATTCATGATATTCCGTCTGGTGGTCGCGATACGATTGTGCTCGTTACCGATAATTGAGGAGGGTTGTACTGTAATTGTATCCATTTAGTGACATATGAATCCTTCAGAGACCACATGAGAACATTGCTGTAACAGCTTATTTATCTGCGGTTTAATCCTAGCAGCACTTTTACATAAAAAGTGAGCTGCTAACCAAATTGGTTAGCATATTTACACTGTTTATATTTTATCCCCTGCTTAATTCGCTTTATTACATAAAAGAAACCTAAACAAATACAAATTATATATAGGTGTTTGGATACAATTAAATATTTGTACTTTAATTGAATTTAGTATAATGAACACCACTGCATCAATATTTAGTTTATCTACACACTAATCCTTGTTTCACATAAACTTGCCCCGTATCTCTTAACGGTCACGTGACCTTATCACCTCTCATTGGCTGCTATTGCAGTATAGACTGTTGTGCGGTAAAAATTAGTTCGTTATTTAACATGGTGGAAGAGAATTGTCAAATTTATATTTTCATAACTGTTTTAACTAAATATATTACGCAACAGAGTTGATTTATCTGAAATACATGTTAATTCTTAAACGAAGTAAAGAGGAGGTGCCTTAGCTCTCAAGCACATGGCACGATAGCACGTGATTTAGCGGTAGTGATGACATATTTGTTTATATCACTTTTATCACTGACGTTGTTTTGAATTGGATTAGTCATATATCGCCATTCGAAGGTGTGTTATGCCGAGTGCGAGAGCTAAATTATTTTATTGATCGTTTATTGCGCATGTACTTATTATATGTATAATGGCAGAGTCTAGCGCTAGTTTTTCGCTGAAGCATCGCAAGGGAAAACCTTTACAAAGCGGCGAAAAAAGAATTGTGGTGCATGTGTTTAATGCACTCACAGAGAAGAATCCGTCTTTGTCAGTGAGAGAAGTCGAACAGCTGTGCTCTTAACTTACAGGTGTGAGTGTTACATTCATAGGAAATTCGCGACGTCAAATTGAGAAAACAGGAGGACTTACCACTCCAGGGGCGATATTGCTGTGTGGCGAAGACACAGGACAATCACACTGTACCGGGATACAAGTCGCAAAATATACCACACTGACGAGACTTGGTGAACGAAGAACACACTACAAGTATGGCGTGACACGACTTTTAAGACTGAAACACAAGCATTTTTGCAAGGTATGTGAGCTGGTTTTAAAAAATCCCAGGCCCAAGGCCTTTCATTATAAATTTGTTTCAGTTTCATTGCTCATTCATTCAGTTTCAACTTGTTCAGTTTCATTATAAACTTCATTATTTTTGCATGCCTTGATATTCTTATTTGTATGATTTTATCTTTCTTCCTGGCAATTATTATGACGTTTACTGCAGTTTTAAATGTGACGGAAAGGCACCGCCTATGGCCTATGGCGCGAAATCATTAGCCAATTAGGTGAGGGGGAAGATAATTGCACGCGGAGTGATACATGTCAGCGGGGCAAGGTTATATTAAACAGTGATTAATAATTTTTTTGTTAGGAGTAACATGCTTTCATTTTGGTTAATACCTTTTAAATACACGCGCCACACACAAGTTAAAGTTACACCCATTGCCCGTCTCGGTAGTGTAGATAGTAGCGTGTCTGCCTCACGTTCAAGAGGTCCCGAGTTTGAATCTCGGTTAGGGTGAGTTACTTGGATAAGGTTTTTACGGGGTTTTCCCTAATCCTAAAAGACCAATGTGGCGTAACTCTAAGCTCTTTGGATTCTGGACTCATTTGAGCATCATTTCACCCATTTCATTCATCGTCCAATATGACTTAACGTTGGAGGACGTAAATTGCGCACAAAAAAGGTGGCACTACAGTCCATATCGAACCCGGGCCTGCCAACCCGACTGCGGGCCTCGCGTTCACATTAGCAAGGTAGAGGTGGGGGATCATCCAACCTATACGGGGAGGAGATGTGGGCAAGTTAAGTTAATGTCAGAGGTTCTACTCCCATTAGTCCTGGAAACGTAGGACCAAGGACCGAGCCTCCTTCGACCAGAGAGTTACCGAGCTGTCCCAAAAGGGCGCCCGGCGCCTCCGTGGGGCTTTCCATAGGGCAAGACCTAGAGACTAACAAGCTCCCTCCCATCTGGTCCTGTGGACTCAAGACCGGATGGAAGTGGATACCAACTCCAAAATGGGAAGGCTACCGATATGACCTCGGTGGGGCCGCCTGGTGATCTAGCACACCTTCTACTAGCTATGCTGGCTAGTACGCGGGAACATTAATGACTTCCCTCAAACCCGTCTGGAGAGGTACCCGATCACTCACGGGTATCGGGAACCACTGCTCCCTTGAGTCCAACCCAATCTGAACAACTCCCAATCGAGGAGGGGCTCTATATTTGGCCCGAGGTTCTTCTAGTAACGTCAGAGGTACCACGAGTGCTAGGGTTCCGCAGCGCCCGCACCACGGCAGCTGAAGGGGCCGGATCCCCTCCCCTACGGGGAGGAGATGGGGGTAGCATATCAGCATTTCTCAGCCGGAAAGTTGGCTTTCTTGACCAGGGTCGCTTATTTATCATAAGCTCCACAATTTCCTCACGATGCTGAGTGGGCACCGGTCCTACACCTGCAACTTAAAATCCGCATCCGAGGGGTGGGATCGAACCCGGGCCACTTTCATCGCAGGGGACCAAGGCATAATGCCTTAGCCCACGGCGCCACGGCGCAGGACGCCGCTGACAAATATAAAGCTTTATTTTCCTTGGAAGTACGGGGTGGGTTATGTCAGAACACGCAGGTCTCGCTATTACAAACATCCAGGTCACCCTCATGAAACTAATAACAAATGGAGGAATAAGTCTTGCATTATTCATTTTGCATCTTACAGTTTCTTAGAGAAAGAAATTAAAAATAAGGTTCAAATATGATTAATTGATGCTTGAATGTTTATCCTTGAATTTCCAATTCCAGTGTTCATTTTAAAGTGCAACTAATCTCAAAGCCAATAGAGCCGCGCCGTGGCTGAGCGGTTATACCGCTTGGCTCTCACCAAGGCGGCCCGGATTTGATCCCAGGCGACCGCAAAGTGAGATTTATAGGAGACAACAGGGCGAATTTTCTCCGGGATCTCCAGTTTCCCCCGCCATCTCATTCCACCGGTGCTCCATCTTCATCTCATGTATCATCAGTGTCAACGCCTGCGGTTTCTTATGTAGTAAAGGCGGGCGTTAAGCACTATACATTTCATTTCGGAGCCAACGACTCCAAACTATAGGGAGAAGGTCACAAAGCGGTGACAAAGCAGATGATCTCTATCTATAGGGGTTGTTTATTTCGTGGCTTAGTTACAACCGTGCAGAAAACATAAAGCAGTATATTTTGTGATGCGTTTGTAGGAAAACTGTTATATGAAGAGAAAAAACCATTAACATACAGAAGTGGACACATATTGTCGCCGGTGGTATTGCTGTGCTTGCCGCGACAAGCAGGAGCAGGGCGCGTGGGCAAGAGAGCTGGACGCTTGTCAAAGGAAAGAAAGAGACAGAGAGAGGCTTTGGAATTTTCTGTCTTTCTCTTGCCGCCGCGATTGTTCTCGGAAGGCCTATGGCATTCTAGAAACAGTGACGGAGGTATAAATACCGGCAAACTGTCGAAGCGCCAGTTGTGTGTTGTGCAGAGAAGCAGTTGCTTCAGTTGCGACAGTGGACGTTTGAGGTGTACCGCAGTGATTTCTTTCATTTGTTTACGTGTGGGGTAGCACCTAGTCAACCTTGAAGACAGCTGATTGTCAATTTCATGTCTTTTTACTGCAATAAAGTGTTCTAAATTTCTGCAAACCAAACTTTTTATTCCACGTAACCCACGCAGTCACAATATTACATAACGAATACCAAAATATCTGTACTGAAGTCCTGTAAATAAGTTTAATTAATATGCCTCATATATCTCAGGCCATATCGATGACCTTTTATCTTTGGTACAATTGCTCATCAATAATTATGTTCACTCCTGTACATCTAGATGGTGTTAATTTGGATAACGGCTTCAAATTCTCACACACGCGCACGCCCGCGTACTCGTATTTCCAGGCCCTAGAGAAAATGGGGATTAATACTGCTTTAAAAAATAAAAGGAACATTCAGCCGGGAATCGAATCCGGGATATCTCTTGAAGGTTAATGGTAATTACTAGGCCTAATGAATAGATTTAGAGGTAATCAAATGGTGAAAACTACCAAAATATGACACTTCTATGATTTGTACTCTATTTGCTCTTTTGCTTAGAATTTCCTCCTTAAATTCACACATGTAGGTGTAATATATTTAAAAACATTTCTTTAAAAAAAATAGTATGCATTTGTTAATTTATTTTGGATTCTTCAAAGAATAAAAAATACTTCCTACCCACTTTGGAGTGCACGTTTTGCTGTAAAAATTAGTATTATTGTTAAATACGGCAACTTGTCTGTGCTCATGTGATGTGGTTTCTTTCTGTGCGAATATATGTCAAATCTTCTTCTCCACTTTTTGCTTTGAACAGCCCTTCCTGTGAACGTCATCTTCTGAAACAAATGACCCATTTTCCGGAAGCTATTGGCGATAAATAAATTACATTTCAGTTTCATAAAAAACAATTCCAAAAAACGTTTTTATTATTATCATTATTAATTTATTATTATTATTTTTATTTGATGTCATCTAATTGAGGCGGTCCGGCCCGTAGCGAACCACGTTGAGCTCTCCCTTGTGCTCAACGCATATCAATTAAGGATCGGTGGCGTGAGGAGGTTAATGAAAGGGAGATTGTAATCGGGTCGAGGTGACATGTAGCTCCCGCATGAGAACTCTCATCTGTACTTCAGGAGTGGGTGCGTCCTGACTGGTTGTGGGTTGAATGATGACACCTCGAATCTGGTAGACAGAAGTTTATTGTTGTCCTTAGGCTCCTTTGCTCTCCACCGTAAAGTCGTCGTCGGTGTGGCTGCTGTGTTTAGCGTCACTGTCAATGTTGTGATGTGAAGCACGGAGGCAGTAGCACTGCGTAGTCGAATTGAATATATTTATCGTCTTCCCTATATATTACTCGTTGTGCTAACTCTCACTGGATAGATTGTTACATATTGCACTTTGTCTCTGTGCATGGCGTGGAAGTATACTTCTTAGGCGGCGCCGAATACGCGTCCGTCTCACGTAGAACTCAGGACAGAAGAGTTCTTACTAGCAAAACCTACTTTCCGCCATCACTTTGAATTACCCCCACTCTAGGTATTTCTCGGAATTTGCAAAATCACATGAACAAATGTCAATTTTCTATTGGCTGGTAACTATCCCCACTTGAGATCAGTGTTCAGAATTTCCAGTTTCGGACCTAACATCATAGACGCTTTCTCTAACGGTCCGTTGCAAAAATTTATGCGAAGTCATGTGCTCTGCGCGTTGGTCAAAATCTTATAGCCTGTTGTCAGAAGCACGCATGGGATTTTAACAATGGGTTGGTTTCCGACTGGAAGGCGCAAATTTTCCTTGAGGGCAAAACAAACAATAGAGTAGGGTTGTTTGTTTACAGGGATTGCAAAGGGAGTTTACTGACCTTCGTGGAGTGGCCTTGTCACTGTGGCGGTCTCCGGAGTATATGCTAGTATTATGGCGTATGTCTATTCTGGTATACGTCATTTATTTATATTTATAAATCTATAATTTATTTATATTTATTCGTTTGTGTCAATGTCTTTCTGATAACAGGTTATATGTCGTCTCAGTGTTTCTAGGTGACAGGGGATGCGTCATAACGTAGGTCATGTCGGACATGAATGAAACGGGGAAATGATGTTCAAATGAGTGCATCATCCATATTTATTAAAGTTACCTGACATTCATCTTTCCGGTTAAGGTAACACCCAGAAAAGAAAAGCTCCGGAAATCTTGAATGTGAGGCAGACAGGCTAATCACATACCACAGAGGCTAGCAAAGGTGTTGTGGATTAGTTTGGTGATTAAATTGTTTTCTTCTTCTATACCAAGGATGCACTTTAAATATATTTCGCCTGAAATACTCTCTTCCCAACATAGTATTATTAGTATGAACATTTTTAGGACCTTAAATGCTGAAATTTTAGCCAGTGGTATACTCAAGAAAATAATCTAATCTCCCTTAACATAAAGTTGTTGGACAAGAGTATCACATAAACTTAGAAGACATGCATATAAAAACTATATAAATTTCTTAAATAGTTTCTGAGACTGTGGATCATAAATTTATCATATTTAATATTAACGGAATAGGTATATAAATCTTCCCTTAAGGCATATTATTAGATAATATTTCTTGTCCTGTGAACTAAAGTGCCAACTGTTCAGAAAGGAAACAATATCGTCTAGTGTTCTATAATATACGAGGATAATTTGGAAGGTCCGATGTATTATATACATTAAGCCATCGAAGATGTTTTACAAAATGGTCGATTTCTTTAAATCTTTACGTCTTTCTCTATTTCTCTGTATAGATGTCGAATTTGTTTAACACTTTTGATAACATTCGCTTTTGTATTCCGATGCCATACAAGTCTGGCGCCTGTGAGGTTAATCCGTCTTTAACTGCTTCTTTCATGCCATCATCTGAGCCGAAGCGTTCGCCAACTAGAAACTTCTTGGGTAACGGAACAAATTAAAATCACTTGGCCCCAGATCTGGACTGTACGGTGGGTCCCTGGGCCATAAGCTCATCTAATACTCTATGTCCATCCCAAAGCACAGATACCATAACATTGCGTGTTAAGACTGTCTGCTCGTCCTTGACCTTGACTTTGAAGGGGATGTCGTGTGACGCCATTCCATTGATTGACGTTGTCACTTTGAGGTCATATGAGAAACTCGTCCTCTGCGACAATGTGCTGCACTAGTTCATCACATTCCTCGTAAACTTGAATCAAAATATGAGAGCACAAGCCATTCTTTGCATTTTGGTCCCTCAGTAAGCAGCCTGGCAACCCAACGTGAGCATTATTTGCAATATTGCAAAATGTCAAAGATAATTTTGTGCAAAATTGGAAATCCCAGTGCTAAAGCAGAAATTGTGAATCACCGATTTTTACGGATTCTATTGACCAGATTTTCTGTAATCAGTAATCACCGATCGCGGTCTGATCGTGGTCCATTATGGGCATTTTAGCGTAACCTTGAAAGATCTGTAGCACTTACTCACTTTGTTGTCACTTGTCTCTTCGGGGGACATACATTTGTTTTAAACCTTTTGAATCTAATCTATCTCTAGCACTCTGCAAAACTACCACTGAAAATGGTGTCGCAAGACATCCCAGAAGTCAGTGCGCATGCGAAATTCAATGCGGTGCGACGATACGGACGACTCTTTTTTTGTGTAATTTACGTCCTCCAACGTTAAGTCACATCGGACGATGAATGGAATGGGTGAAACGATGCTCAAATGAGTCCGGGGTCCATGGAGCATAGAGCTACCTGACATTTGTCTTTTAGGATACGGGAAAACACCAGAAAAAACCTGATTCAGGTAACTCATCCTGACCTAGATTCAAACTCGGGACCTCGTGAACGTGAGGCACACACGCTACCACCAGGCTACCGAGGTGGGCGCGGACGCCCTTGCTTTCCAAATTACCTCGTTGGTGGCTTTTTTTTTTTTTTTTTTTTTTTGTAATTTCCGTCCTCCAGCATTTAGTCATATCGGACAATGAATGAAATGGGTGAAATGATGCTCAACGCGTCCGGGGTCCATGGAGCTTAGAGCTACCCGACATTCGTCTTTCAGGATAAGAGAAAACCCCGGAAAAACCTTATCCAGGTAACTCACCCTGACCGAGGTTCGAACTCGGGGCCTCCTGAACGTGAGGCACACACGCTACCATCTACGCTACCGGGGCAGGCACCTCGTTGTGTGTGTGTATGTGTGTGTGTGTGTGTGTGTGTGTGTGTGTGTGTGTGTGTGTGTGTGTGTGTGTGTGTGTGTGTGTGTAGACAAAATACTACAATGCAGTTCACGAAATTTAAAAATTACAACAAATTAAAATGTTCAAGAATACAACCATATCACAATGAGTTCAAAACAAAATATATTACAGCTCTAATTAAAATTGCACACAATTTGATCTATAATGGGTCCCTGAATTCCTGTTTTAACTCGTCTTCAAACCTCTGTAACTATGATTCTTAGGAAATGTTGGCCTATTACTGTATATATCATGCAGGCTTTACAGAACTGCTGTTTCATCTGTGTCCCATAAAACGTCTATAGATACAGCTCTTATATAACTTTGCCTCACAGTATTATTTTTCATTTTTTAATTTCTCTGCTAGATACTTAATGTACACAGGAAGTATTGTATTCCCAACAAAATCCGATACCAAAGCTTCACCAAAAATCTAAAATACATGTTTAGAAATTTGCATTGTGAACAGCATATCTCAAAAGTGAATAGTCTTTTATATTAATCTTGGTATGTCAAGTTCTGTTTCTTCCAAAGATGCGACATAGTTTTCAACAAACTAAAATTCCCCAAGAGAAATTATCCTTACATGGAATGTATTTCGTTATTTTTCACATTCTGAAAAAAGGCCATAATAATTTTATATTATGTGTTTCAAATGGGAAGGTGTTTGTCCTTGAGCGCTACTAACTGAACAACCAATCGGAGTCCTGCGGTGTTGTCATATTGCATTCCCGCTAAGTGGTGTGTGACGAGCGCCAACCTGATCAATTTTTAGGAAATACCATTCGCGCTAAGACAAAAATTCAGATTTTGCCGAAACTGATCCATGTGGAAGGCAGAGAGTAATGTATCTAACATAACCCTGAAAACCCATATTTTTAGCTCAAATAGTTTTTCTAATACAAATAAATAAACCTCTATTACCTGTATTATAACAACAAATCGCGACGTAAGCACTGTATGAATATCATTATTGGTTGGCATGTATGCATGTACGTATATTTGTAGTTACTCAGAACTGAAACGTAAATGTTTGACATGACGTGGCGAGTCAAAAAGGCAGGTGTTGCGAAGTCAGGCTCGAAGTATTATTTTTAAGGTGTACACGTTCTTCAAAAAATGTCGGAAACAGAAGCTAAAAATGAGTTATTGCAAAGAGTGCTTCCGTTTAAAAACACGGAAAAGGTGTATCAGCTGGATCAACTTGCAATTGAAATGGGACACGAGGTAATACGCCTCCCAACTTACCACTGCAAATATAATCCAATTGAGTTGGAGGGGATCAAATAAAAAGGGGGTTGCTAACAGAAATAATACTTTTAAACTGACCGACGTTAAACGACTTATTCACGAAGAAATTGACAAGGTAACACAACAGACTGGAAAAAATGCGTAAGGCATGCAGTAAACTTTCAAGAAGACGATTTTAAGAAAGCACGTGACGAGATTTTGGAACCTATAATCATAAATTTGCAAGACTCAGACGATGAAGACAGTGACAATGACGAATTGTCTCTTAATGGAAGTGACATTGACAGCGATATGGATGAGCCACTGCCAGCTCAATTGAATTATAAAAACAGGTAGTTCATAAACTATAATTATAGTTATAGTATTTTAAAATATACATAATTTGCAAAAATGCTTTTCCAATTTT
Source organism: Mantis religiosa (assembly GCA_030765055.1). NCBI lineage: Eukaryota > Metazoa > Arthropoda > Insecta > Mantodea > Mantidae > Mantis > Mantis religiosa. The sequence goes on along the minus strand of CM060955.1, from coordinate 108,425,796 downwards.
GATTTTGGCAACTGCATCATTGTAAAAGTTTGTAAAATATAATTTGTTTACCCTTACGTCTGCGCCAAGCAGAGCTGCACGGTGTATGAGTGTGCGAGAGAGGGAAATATAAAAGGAGTGGGGTAACAAGCTGGCAACGCTGAGTGTGATACGGCATCTGATTAGCTAGACTCCAGAACCCTTCCCATTTGAAACACATAGTAAATGCCATATGCCAAATATATTTCAAAACAAAATGTGTATCATTAATTTTATGGAAACAGCTCGTTTTCCTGACTGACTTATTCTAAATGGTAGCTCATAAAGTATAAACAAATACTTACTACACGAAAATATAGATGTTTTAATTGCTCAATTGTCCTTGAATGAAAATGTGTGTACAGCATGGCACTGGGGTGGGTTTCCTCCGGGTCCTCCGGTTTCCCTCACCATTCATTCATCCCAGGCGTTGGGTCGATCCCCCAACCCTGATCTTATCAGGTCAATGTACTTGGGCTTCCTCGTTCTGAGGGAACCCAACCAACTCCTAACCCAGCATTGATGAAGAAGGGAGACAGCTTTAATAAAAATTATTTTTCATTGCTTGTTATTGTACTTTATTCAAGCGCTAAGTTGGTATTCGTTTCTCCCCATGGCCATTCAAAGTGAATGGGAACTTAAACCCATAACATAGTGACTCGCATTTTAAAACTGTATTATCTGTTATATGCTCCTTTCCTTGTACGATGAAACAAATGTACAGAAATAAACTTTTTTAAAACTAGATTGTATAATTCTGAATAGAGAAAGTAAAGAAAATTTAAACATCATGATTTTCCTTTTACCAATATTTATAGTAAATTTATTGGGCCTCAGAACGAATGTATGTGGTGGTGAACACTGAATATGTATGTATGTGTATGTATTTATTCACTGCAATTGGGTACTACCCGGTTGCAGAGTTAAGAATACAGATCAAATTACAAATACTAGATTTACAACAATAACACAATAAACAATACAAGCATGATATTATTTTAACTTTAGTCACTTAAAACATATCTAATTACCTCTCTATTTACATATTATATACCATTATAATTTAAAAGTTAAACTATAAACCATCTAGATTTTTTCTAAATTTCTTCAGCGACCGGGGACAGCCCTGAAAGACTGCTACAGACAATTCATTCCATTCTTCAATGGTTCTATTAACAAAAGAAAATTTTCCTACGTCGGTTCTGTATCTTCTACCCTTAATTTTATACCTATGATCGTTTCGTCCATAATAATCCGGATTATCTAACCTTACACTAACGTCCACCCTTGCCTTTACACCAGCATTAGCTTTGAATAATGCTACCAACCTATGTTTTTTACGCCTAATTCTTAATTCCTCCCATTTAGTCTCATCTCCTTTTATAGGCCCAAAATACTTGCCTCTTTTTATGAATTTTATTGCCCTCTTCTGTATTTTTTCTAATGGATCGATTTGGTTAGCTCTATACGGGTCCCAGCATGCTACTCCATATTCCAAAACCGGCCGCACTAAGGCCTTGTAGACAATTTCCCTGGACCTAGCGCTCCCCTTTTTCAATATTCTCATGCCTTCCACGCATTCCTAGATGTGGAATTTACTTGTTCGTCCCATCCAGCATTACTTGCCAGGACACTCCCAATTTTTTGCGTGAAATTAAGGGGGCAGAGCATTTTCCTTTTTCTGTGTTATTAGAATACAGAATTATATCATATTTTTGAGCTTTAAGGAACTGATAAATAGATATAGTTATGAGTTTTGCTACATCCGAATGAAACAGAAAAAGAACCTTGCTCTTTTGGCACTAGGCGATGCAAACCAAAATTCCCGGTCCAGGCTTAGTGGAAATTTTAGGAGGCTATGAATGGAAAACAAAAACAGGGAGGTAATGACGGGTAATGTGCAAGTAATCCAAGCTGATGGGTATTGGAATGGGATTACTACGAGCTCTAATGGCCTATATAAATGTTTCATAATGGAGCCACTAGCCTGTACAGTGTTTTGTTTGCTGATGCATCAACCATCCAGGCAGCGTTTTAACGGTCTATCTCTACATTACTTATCACCTTATGCAGAAGATACATGGACTTCTCCACTTTTTTATGAATTGCTTCCATAGATATGAGATGGTTATGACATCTTTTCATCATGGCTACTGTAGACATATCTTAGAAGTCCATAAAATGTTAAAATATGCAAATATTATGCATTAAAATGGTAATAACGAACCAAAAATAATAAGAAATGAGCAGTTTCTGCGTAGAAAATAAAATTTTCTCTTTTATTAATATCCTGTTACATTCATTTTCTTTCTCCTATTGCATTATTATTTTTTTAAAGCATAACCCACACTCCTCTTAAAGACCAGATCGGTGTTTCTCGGAGTGTAGTACGGAGTAATTCCAGACCAAGAATAGCATATGGATTTAAATTTTACAACCCTCATCTTTACTTATTACCCGGCATAGGAATTTTTAAGCACTTGAATTCATGTTACGAATGCTCAAACTATTACCACCATAAAGAAAGTAAATAACACGGCCAAGAACCACTGGTGCTATTGTGAAAACCGGTTTGAGTGCTATTGGGGTGGTTTGTTACCTGCACCCTCCTTGCCTACGGTCTAGTAGCAGTTCAACTGTATTTCATTTCGTCCTCACTTTAATGACTAGAAATTCCTATGCATTACTACCATCTTATCTCTTAGAAAAGATTAAAATTAAATCCATTTTCATTCTCATCAATTGTTTCTAAGAGTCATTACGCAGGGAGAATTTCAAACAAGCAAGGAAACTGACGCTCATCTCTATGGCAGTCTCTTCCCACTACAATTCACTTAATGCGTTATATAAAAAAATATAAAAAAATAAAAATTTGCATACTATACCCCAGCACCTAATTTCTTAATCCGGGGTAAATACTCAGACTTTTATTCATTTATTAAAACGTCAAAAACATATACAAAAACATACACAATTTACAGATTATAAATAAAAATGATAAATAAAAATTAGTAAAAAAGATCTTTTACAAACATTTTAAAATATACAATAATCAAACAAAAATTCACACATTTCTAATAAACATACATAAAAATAAATTATATTTTAAAATATAATTAAAAATGTAATTTTTCCTAATCCATCCCTTTCAAAATTTTATAAATTTAATTTAATTTTTTTACAAAAATTTCAAACATACTTATAAATCTTTTAAACAAAAATATAATATTACTGGTTTCCAGTAACACGTAACTGGTAATCCAGTTATTAACTTAACTATATTTTAAAATTCCCAATAATAATATTTTGCCACCGGTAGTCGGCGGCCAATATTGGTACTGGTATCCAGCACTACTATTTAGCCAAACAAAAATATCCTAACCACACAAACTATCAATTACAGATTGATTAATTACCAGCCATAAATTTCGAAAACGAGCAATTATTAATTTACCTACTTTAATAAATTAATAAAATATTCTTACAATTCATTATAATTTAAAAAAATATATTATTAACAGAATTATATAACATTTCAAAATTATTATTGACAATCATGAATATAAATATTTATAGCTTTATATATACAACTTTACTCTAACTTCCTGAAATATTATTTTAAAAATTGACATCACAATTAAAATTTAAAACCAAGAAAAATTTTAATACACAAAATTAATTTCCGCGTCCAATTAAAACATAAATTTTAATGCAAGACATTTTTAAAAATGAAATTTTAAAAATATAATTTATTATTAATGAAATATTAAACTTATTTAAAATGTAAATTTTTATTATTTAATTTAATAATAAAGATATTATGACTTTATTGCTTTTTATATATAAACAGTTTTAATATTAAAATCAGATAATGATATTTAAAATATTTACACTTATCAACTTCTATTTAAAATTTTCAAACATAAATATAAACCTTTATAACTTCAAACTACAGTAAATTTATTTATTTTTCAAAAATAATATCATACAGGTATTTCACAAATAATTAAATTAAAAAAATTATATCAACATCATGCAACTTCTCATTCAAAAAAAACTGAAACTCTAATATCTAAACAAATAAATACAGAAAATAAAACTGTTTAAATTTTCCCTACATTTTACCACTTCAATCATTATCACTCTCAATTTGATTAATAAAGGATATTTTAATAAAATTTTCCCTACATTTTAATGCTTTATTCACTATCACTATCGAATTTATTAATAAAGGATATTTTAATAAACTTTTCTCTACATTATAGCACTTTATTCACCTTTACTAATAATTTTATCAATCTATTTATAAAAAATAAATAAAACACACATTATATTTCCAACCTACACTTTATCACTCACTTTCACTATCACTTCCAATTTCAAGCATATTAAATTAATAAGATGGACCATAACACTGTCGCTATGATACTGTCATGTTCGATCCACCATATTGAAGCCTGCATGTCGGCACCGCCATTTATTCCTCGCCGCTGGTGTTGATATAATGTGTTATGTGTTATAATGTGTTATATAAGTAACTTAGCTCTTTCTCTACTCGTTAATTTATTCCATCACACAGCACTTTAGTTCGCTGGAGCATAACTTTTTCTATTCCGATCGCCGCTAATGTGTCTAACTGTGAACACACCTTACCTCCTTGTGGAAACAACTGCTATCTACCCGCACGCTAATTCTTGCTGAGAAACAGCAGAACTGAGCAACGCGTGACCAGTGATCACCCTTCCTTTCATACCCAAGAGTCGTATGTTTGAAATTTTCCACATAGACAGAAGTACTTCTACCCGCGTCCCGAAATGAGTTCTCTACAGTTCGATTTTTCGAACCAGCTACACGCTACCAGGGACGAAACTTAGAAGCAAATAGCTGATGGACCAAACAGCTAGACACACGCGAATATTATGGCATCACGTATATATTAAATATTACAGTATTGAGAGACAAATTTATTTTTCTATTGACTATGCAGTTCATGGTAAAGCGTTTGCCTCAAATAATCCCAAACTAAGTTATATTGGCTTTGTATATGCAGTGTATAGAAAACAAAAGACAACAGATCGCACATCGTGAGTCAGTTAGTGATGAACTTACTTGCGGAAAAAGGGAAGAATCGCTTAAGACGTGTTGTAGATGACATATAATAGTTGAAATTCAACAAATTTAAAGATGTAATAACGAACATCTGAAAACGGCTGACATAAAAAGATATTTATGAGATACATGCCTGTTTCAATAGATAGGTTTTGTCTGAACTGTTATAATTTACATTGTTATACTGATTCAAAGTACAACGCAGCAAGACATGAGCCCGCTTTCGTAGTGTAGAGTCTTCCTCGCGTTCAAGACGTCCGGAGTTCGAATCTCGGTCAGAGTGAGTTTGCGAAATCTGAAATCAGAGGTTAAATTCTCCCTCACGAATTATAAGTTACTATTGGTTTGAACGTCATTGTTACTAGTTTTGTCATATTTTGGTCTAGCACCATTGAACAGAGTGCTGAACACAAATGTTTAAGAAAACAAACTAATACAACACTCAGTTATTCATATAACTGGTAATGAGAACAGCATACATTCCGTATATTATCGATACAAATACCCATATATTATTAAAAAAACATATTGTGACATAGGTTTTCTCATAAATGACCAATTCATACCCAAATTTCGATCGTGTACCATTTTCTTTGGAAATTACATAAATAATAAAATAATAAAAAAAATAATATGCACTTTCGCGACTACTATGCCAAGGCCTACCAACCCGACTGCCGGCCTCATGCCCACTTGCACACGGCAGAGGTGGGCAATCATCCAACCGATACGCGGAGGACATGTGCTCAGCATCTCGGCATCCCCCAGCCGGAACGTTGATTTTCGTGACCAGGGCCGTTTACCTAGCGTAAGCTCCTCACTTTCCTCACGATTCTGAGTGGGCACCGGTGCTATACCCGGAAATTAAAATCCGCACCCCATGGGTGGGATCGAACCCGGACCGCTTTCGGTGGTCAGAGAGGAAGACGTTCTGCCTTAGCCCGGTACGCCACAGCGCAGGACATTACATAAATAATACCTATGTAATTTTTAAGAAAAGAGTGAAGCTATTAAAACAATTTTAATATAAACTACGTATCTAAATGCTTCAACTACTCTGGTTAAAGTTTGCGAAAATTGTTGTGAAACCAGAACAATCCAAATTTTAAGTATTAATAGATTTTAATGCCTTTAATAAGGATTGGCATACAACGGTTTAGATATTTAGCTCTTCAAAAATTTCAGCCAATATGGTAGTACAGTTCTGAACCCTAAAATTACCACTCTACGTTCAAAAGTAATTCATTTCCATTTTTTCAGCGATATATAAATTTTATATAAATTTTGGAGCGATATGATAAAGCGTAGGATGCAATGTGCATTTCCTATTACCATATTAGAAAAGCAATATTTAACAAGGTTTGACACAGCTCGTTAAACTTTCATATGCACTATATTCATGTTCTGGAGAAAATGTGACAGCAATTAGAAATAAACTGTGGATCATTGGATCGCCATAGATATTTTACCTTAAGTTTCTACTAGTATTTAAGGCGTATATTTCTCTTGTATTTTTAGTATTCACCCTGATATTGGTAAATGTCCTGTGTTAAATGTGCCTTGGTTGGAACTATAAAGGGAAGACGTTCCTTAACACGCCATGCAATAATTAATTTTCAGGTGGCTTTGACGTGTACAACATAGAGACGGCCATGCCGAAGATCGATCTGGATGCTATTGAGTCTCACTTGCGAGCTGCTCGAGAAGAGGAACGCAGGGTGAGTCCAATTTTTATAACCGCATTACGATTTATCGCTGACGCCAACCGGAGCGAATATTCCTACAATTAGCTTGACAGCTCTGAAGGTAAAATTAGTCCATTCAGTAAATCTATCTCCGTTCAAAAACCCCTGTCACATCAGTTAAAACATCCGGATCTGAACCAAGATAATTCAGATTTATCTCTTTTTCTTTGGCAGCATGAGAAGTATGATTTTCGGACAGACTGTCCTGTTTTTTGTAAAATATTTGAAATGAACAAAATTATTTATTGTTCTATCTACTTTATACTAATCGAAACAAATATTGCAGAAATAGTTTCACAAAAAGCCGTAAAGATATTTTGTTAAATATTTAAAACCCGTCGCTTTGAAATTCGTATTTCACATAAACTGTGTGTTTTAACAGATCTCACTTTTCATGCGCAGTTTTTAAGAAAATTCGTAACATGCATTTTCTTTATCATGCAATTATCTTTTAAATACAAGGGTAAATAATAGGAATAAGCAACTCCTAGAGAAAGTAACAAATTGTGTTAATTGTATGTACAGTTTAAGGAAGAATAAGTTATTGTAATCTGTTCTGCAGATATCTTAAACTTTAATCAAAATCAATGCAGAAATATTTGAAAAAATATATATTTGTAAGATTCTTCTCATATTCTCCAAGATATTCTTAGAAAATGCTGAATCTAAATACCAACTTTGGTGTTTCGTTTTTAACTATGCTTTTAACATATAAAAACAACGATTTTCGTAAAACAAAAATCGGATTCAGTACACCAAGTATTTCATAAAACTTTCAATTACTGTAAGCGCTCAACATGAAATGGAAAAATAAATACGAGTAAAATAAATATGACTAAGACAAAGCATATAATAATATAATAATTGGAAATTAAATATGTGGGTGTTTCAGTTTTTAACAAAAGAGGATAATTGATTAAAGGTTATGATTAACATACTTTAATAATAATGATAATAATAGCAGTAGCAATAATAATAGTAATAATGATTAAGTTGCTTCTGGAGCCCTGAGTAGCATGTAAGCCTGCTAATCCAGACTCCCAGGTTCCATTTCTGGCTGGAGCTTGGGAATATTTCTTTAGCCAGGAACTTCCTCTATCTTCTCTATAGACTGAAAGTGATAATGGAATTTAAAGGCAACTCAAAGACAATCCAAGCATTAAATGAGTAAACATCCTACTGAGCAACTGTCACAAAACGAAAAAGCCGTGCACATGAACGAATGCGCGACTTATCTGTTTACGGTTCCGACTGCCCGGCATCTACCTCCTGAAAACTTTGGACCATAACCGCTCTATTCCATAAAGATAATAAAAATTGTTTAATGCAATATCAGAGAAGAGGTCACTAGTGTTCTCTGAATCACTGGAAAGCAGTTGGAAAAGCGAGAGATATATAAACAATACAAATAAGGATGAAACAAGGGTAACTGTGTTGTTAAGAACGTGGATGTGGAATTTTAAAGCTCAAAGAAAAGGTTATATACATGACGAATGTCCTTTATTTTGTAAAAAGCTAAATTTGTAGAACATATGTAAAACATATGTGCGAATGTAAAGAAAACATAAGTTTAAGGGTTCAGGTGGAACATATATGCTTCATAAGAAAACTAAAAACTCTTTAAGGCGTATTTTTGGGGGGGAAAATTGTAAAAATGTAGTTCAATAATACAATGGGTAGTAAAAGAGAGAGTTATATTATAATGCATGTGAGGTTTGCATCTACATATATAAAACAAGGTGCAGGTGTAATAAATATAATAATTTCCTCCGTTTTCAGAATATTGATTTTTAAAGTGTCATAAATGCTGATTTAAATTTTTAACATCGTTTTAAAATTTATTATATATAATGCTTTTGGAATGAAAATGCGTTTATACTAACCAAAACCCGGTATTGGGCTATATATTTAGTATATTTACACAAATTGTTTGATCCACTATCTTTTACTTTTATATATTTTCTGTGCACTATTCTTTAAAGACTTCAATTTTCTACCGAGTTCATATTACTGGATAAAAACATTTACAGAAGTGATTTCATTACATTTATATGTAGGACGGAAGCTGTTTATTATATGTTATAAGATATTTAAAAAGCCGATCGCTTTAGGCTGGTTTTGAAATTGACAACACGCTAAACAAAAGAACGTTTTTGCTTTAAAAATTACGTTAGTGTTTAAAAGAAGCAGAGAGGTATGGTGTAATTTTCTTGAGCTTAAATATAACCACCATTTAATACCATGATTATCAGAAAAGTATAACAGAGCGATTAATACGAAGAAAGCAGGAGGGATGGCTTAGGGAGTAGCGTCTCCGGCCACATTTGGAAGGTCGTTGTTTCGATTGGCATGGTCGAGCTTCCTGAACCATGTTCTTTTTTAAGGTTTTTCCGAGTCCCTAGGTGACTGCTGGAAAGGATAATTACACTCCTCGAATGTCCTGTTCCTCCACTTCTTTTATCATTTCGGTCCATCTTTCATCTTGTTGGGTTGTAAATGTTGGCGGAAGTTTCGTCGTGCATGTAAGTTGAATTGCTCTCTGTAAATTTTTGCCCGCCGCATCAGGAGATCTCAGAAACCTGGCAGATGTGCAGATCCAAAGGGGAGAGGCGAGCCTGTTGCACGAGCCGCCACCGAGGAGTATCAATCCGTAGCTGTTATAGGCTGCCCTCTGCCCCTTCTCAGATCTGACCACCCTTAGTATGTGCCAAGTCCCCCTCCGAACGTTGTCATATACAGAGCAAAATTTCAAATTCGACTTACAATTTATTATGAAGTAGAGTTCAATGTTCCGATCTTATATTTTATTAAAGAGTAACCTAACACCTTGCTGATGAACACTGGATGCCAGGTTTGACACTCTCTAAGGCGGAACCGAAAATTTACGAAGCGTATATTGCACACTAGTTTCTAATTTCCAAAAAGCCAAAAAATAACGACATGATTATCCACTCCGGGCAAACTGGCTGCAACTCGGGGAAAAGTGCACTCAATTTAGGTATCGATTTTATTCAAGCCACACGGGAAAACGGGGATCAGCGGAACTTCGAGTAATTCCAAAACTGCATTAATTTACAAAACTAGAAGCAGATAACAAATAACTGAAGAGAAGAGTAGAACTTCATATATCTCCTTGGTTATTTCGTAAGTTTGTTGATTTCATGTAAACATTGATCACAAGTAATTACCATAATATAATGAAATAAACAACTCTACTTATACAAATTTTCTAGAGGTAAATATTATTGTTAATTTCCTATTTGGAACTTAAAAGTGTAAGTTAAGAAATAGTTCTTCATCCTGGTTTCCACAGTAAAACATTCAAAAGTTCACTTCAACAGAAAGTAATATCTCTAAATGGTTATAGCCTCAAAAACCTTACTTGACAGAAATTCTATGTTTAGATATACGGCTTTTTGTCATAGGTTTTATACACATATTATATTCTATACACATATATTTAGTATAGCTTATGCTTTATCAATTATACAGAATTATAAAAACGTTTTACACAGGTTATTAAAAGAATAAAGGTACTAATTTATTAATAAAACTCTACGTAACAGCCCGTAAGCGAGCCAGAGCCTCCAAAACCGACTGCCGACCTCACGCCCACATACGCAAGGCAGAGGTGTGCAATCATCCAACCGATATGGTCGGATAGTCAGCATCACGGCGCCCTAATCTGGAAAGTTGGCTTTCTAGAGCAGGGTTCGCTACCTAGCGCAGCTCCTCAATTTTCTAACGATGCTGAGAGGGCACCTGTCTTATACCCGTTAAAATCCGCACCCTCCAGGGGTGCGATAAATCTCGGGCGAAATCCGTGGCAGGAAACAAACCAAAACGCTCTAAACCACCAAAAATTAATTAAAATGTTATAGCCATTTTTATGAAACGTTTCTATATAACATTCCTTTCGTATCTTTAGAAGATGCTCAACTCAAATACCAAGTATGCAATTAATCCAATTTTCGTTTTTTCCAGTTATGCTGTTGTGCTGTTCACAACTATAGTAATATGCATACACAGTGCTTTCTAAACACCACTTCTTTTTTAGTTCGGTGTAACTCAGAACGTGAAGTTAGCTATTTCTACTGAAATCTCAATATCGAACTTTTAGCTGTAATACTTAACCTCTACCTCTTTTTAGAGGGGAGAGAGAAGGAGAGAGAAAATACGAGCATACAGAATGGAGTTCGCCACGTCTATCATTCTAACAGAACCTGGAGCTCCGCTCACCTTACTGCATTAAATAGTGGGTTATTCTCTGTATTTCTCTCTCTCACCCTCCCCTCCTATTTGTCACCCTCTAACCCTCCTCTCTCTCGCCCTTTCTTTCTCTATATGTCTCTATTTATCACCTCTTTCTCTACCTTAATTTATCTCTCACTATTCCTCCAAACCTCGCCTCTCTCATTACCCAATCTCACCCCCTCTCTCTAACAATCGTCCTTGCCCCCTCCCTTTCCTTCTCTCTGTACATATCGTGAAATTTTGAAGCCGTAATAAAGTTACCTTTTCTGTAATTTTAATGACAGAGGACTGATATTACATTTGTCAATTATCGGTTTTACTTGACTCTTTGCCTTCTTGAGATATATGCATTGATAATAAAAATATTTTGCAAAGTTCTGTAAGAAAATACTTTTTCCCGATACGAGTAAAACTGTAATAAACAGGCGTGAATTTAACAACGTGTAATGATATTAAATATTGACGGCTTCTCCATCAACATTTTCATAAACAGCTGCAGGATGTACGTATACCTAAAAAGGCCCTAATGATAAGGCATAGTTTTAGACATTCGTAGGATTTCAGTCTCGACTAACGCTAAGCAAACTGCGCCTGTTAAACAATGAGGCGAGAGAATACAGACCGCCAGAACTGATAACGGCAGCTAGCCGGGGTTCCTAAAGTGCTTATCCAGCCGCCCATTTGATGCTCTCCTCATCTCACGAACCGGTTCAAACAGAAGTTTAGGATTAGGATTACTGCGGAGGGAATTAGGCATTAGAACCAGTCTTGATCTATTGTACTTATGCCCCGAGAGGAAGTATGGGGCGAGAGGAGAGAGAGATTGGCCGTCCCAAGGAGTCACGACAGTGCAGAGCCCAATGTTCATACATTTCCCTTAGGTGGAAACCTCCCCCGGTAGGACAGGATAAAGGACATTCCCCCTACTGTGGTTCCGAAGCGATCCCAGCAGCAAGTTTAGAGACCAGCAACCGACCTACCGGAGGAGGAAGAGTTCATCCTGCCATGCACCGCCGAGACATCCGCCGACACCTCTACCCTGAAAGATACCACCAAATAAGAGTTTATATGAAATTATATTGGAGATGACAGGAAATTCGGGGGATGTAACTAACATACCCAGCATTCGTCCAGAAAAAAACGAGAAAAAAAACATGGGTTAGGTAGGTTAGCCATGGGAATCGAACCCGCGCCTTCCGATAGCGGGCCACAGACAAAACCGCCAGAGCCATCACGCTTGGTGAGTAGTTTACATGTCCCCCTATATGAATTCCCCTATGTATATCACACTCTTCCATTGCCTTCCATTGTGCCTAACCTTATTGGCTATAAGATGAAATGAAAACAAATGAGTGTAAACGACCAGAGAAGTTCATGATAAAATAAAATGCATCTTTACCATTATGAGTGCAATGAGCAACAAAATGTTGAATATTCTATGTGAACTTTTGCTGAGAACATGGATATTTTTGGAGAAATTTTCTTCTTATTTTTAGAAGTTTCGTTGTAGTGCTAGCGTAATAAAATGTACATATACGTAGTTCCGTTTAAAGCATTAGAAGCGAAGGCCCCAGAGAACCAAACGAAGCTCTTTGCGCCGGAAACAACTATTTACTAGGAGGATCAAACAGCACGATGTCCCATTACTTCTCTTCTGGTTGTGGTTGAAAGTAGTTGCAGTCGAAATGAAGCAGTGACCCTATAAACTTGGCAACATGATGTTTGCGCAGAGAAAAGCAATTGTCTTCTCTATATTTAGTGCAATGGCCACATTGGAGGCGCCCGACGGGCGTCCCCCGACTTCTCTCTACGGCAGTCGCCAGAGAGCAGATCAATGAGCCTTTCAAAATGCATGAATCATCCGCGTAACAATCGATACTATTCCACCTGCACAGGACCTTCATTAAAACTCACTGACTGTGCTGGGAAGTGCTGAAATAGCACAACTTAATCTAATGGTTAGTGTAGTGGTTTGTTTGGATCCTTAAGCCACCCACAAGCCGAGGTCGATAGATGCCAGAGGTCGACAACCGCCTGCCAAGTGGGCGAAACAAGCCCGCAAAGCAGTTTTCACAAAACAGAGGAGAATCAGCATTAGTAACAAGTGAAATAACATCTGTGGCTACCATTTGGGAAGACGAAAGCTACAAATTCCTTGTAGAGAAGAATTAGAAATAAAAATTATGGTACGGGTAGGCCACTACACAACTAAGGCCAGCGGTCAAAGAAAAACAATGATTACATGTTCTAGAAGCAAATCTGTTATCCCAAAAATTATCATAAAATATGTAAATGGATGCAGGCGAAGATGACTGTTGTGATTTCTTAGAAAAAAGTATCCAGTCAAATGATACAGGGAGGTAATTGTGAAACTGGTGCCATCTATGAAAAATGTATCCACCTAAAGCACAGAATCGACAGCCTGTCTGACTATGCATAAAACTTCTTGATCTGATGGTACAGGAAGGCCACTATGCTTAAGGTCAACTACCCCAAAAAATATCCATCTAGATGGTACACTAAGGCCACTGTATAACATATACCATAAAAGCTACTTAACGAGATGGTAAGGGATGCCGACTATGACTCTGACATTATCTGTAAGAAAAATGTCCAACCACGGGAAAGACGACTGTGAGTATGAGATCATCAGACAGCAAAGTTACTTAATCAGATGGAATTTTGAGATAAATTTCCAACTAATTTGTATCATAAAATATACCAAACCAGGTGTAACAAGAAGACGACTATAAAACTGAGACCAGCAAAGTTATTCAAACAGATTGCATAAGAAGGCCACTATGTGTTGCAGGTCTTACATCAAGAAAATTAACTATCCAGGTAGAACAGGAACTTGAGTGGTGCATGTTTAGCAAATCATACTATTGTTTATTTATTATCCAATTTTGTGATTACTTTTTTACCCAAAGGTATATTAGGAATATAGTTTACAAATTATAAAATGGATATAATAAAATTTCAAGATACAATCAAATACAATACCATCAAAAGAAAAATCAGTAGGCATCAAAATTAATCATTTAATTTAAGAAACATTTTGTTCAAGAAAGCCATGACATATTAATAAGTTACGTAATTCATCAAAATGTGTGTAAGTAGTTTTGAAAAAGTGTAACCTAAAGATTGAAGCAACAATTCAAGTTCTTATCTTTCAAAACAGAGAATGAGGCAATCAAATAAAATGTGAGTGACATCTTGAAGGTGATTTCCACAAATACAATCAGAGGTAGATTTGATTTTTAATCTAAATAAGTAAGCAGAAAATTTGCCATGGCCAGTTAAGAATTGAGTGAGAGCATACTTAGGATTAACGAATTTACATTTATGTCTATCAAAAACCGTTGGGAAATATAAATCTTTAGTCGAAGCACCACAATCACTTTTTAGCCAGTATTCATTCCAGTCGTGAATAATTCTTCTTCAATATTTGCCTCACATAAGGAATAGGGATAAAGTGTAAAATACCGGAAGGTCAGAAGTTTCAGCTCATTTTGTTAGCTTACCAGACGAAAATACGAGTCTTCTTGTTGAACCGACTTCTATTAGAAAAATTATCCAACCGGACGAGCATTAGAATGCGACTTTCGCCTGAGGACATCTAGTAACAGTTATTCCTCCAAATGGATAGGACACGCCTAAGCAATTGAAGCCATTTATCAACCAAAATTTACCAATCAGAGATAAATACGAGGGTGGTCTGAAAAGTTTCCGACCTCAACATGAAGATGGCAGCACTCGTAAATAATTTCGTTGTTCATCTGTTGACAGTTACTCACCAAAAGTTTCAGCCATTTTGGACGCTCAGTTATGTAACAGACGTTTGAGTTGATGTGAGTGTTTTTATGAAAATGAACAAACTCGAGTATCTAGCTGTCATTAAATATTTGTTTTTGAAAGGCAATATGCCTACGAAAATCAAATATGAGTTGGATTCTGTGTATGGGGACTCTGCGCCATCATTTACCACAGTGAAGTTTTGGGCAGCTGAATTTAAACGTGGCCGTAAGAGCTTTAGAGGCGATGAGCGTAGACATGAGAAAGCTGTCCGTGCGCTGGGCGCCGCGTCTGCTTACGTTAGACCAAAAATCTGTTCGAATGAACATTTCCAACGATATCTTGGCGCAGTTTAGGTGCTATAAATCCGAATTCTGGCGCCGATTAATTACTGTAGATGAAACCTGGATCCGTATCCAAAAAATAATTTTTTTATGGAAAAGTGATGTATTTGGGATTGTCATGGAGTTATTTTAATCGATTATTTTCAAAAAGGAAAAACCATTGTAGGAGCATACCACGCATCATTACTTGGCAAGCTGAGGGCAGAACTTGCGTAAAAACGACCACATTTGCAGAAAAAGAAAACTCTGTTTCACCAAGACAACACACACCTCAGCACCACGAATTACGGTTTGAACTGCTTGACCATCTGCCCTACTCACCAGATCTAACCCCAAGCGACATCTTTTTGCTGCCTCATCTGAAAACTGTGCTCGGAAAACAAAGATTTTCGTTAAATGAAGAGGCAATCACCTTCGTGAACAACTATATTGCTGGGAAAAACGCTGAGTACTATATGGACAGGTTACAGAGATGGGATCATCGCTGGAAGAAGTGTGTAGGGTTACAAGGAGACTATGTTGAAAAATAAAAAATAAAACTAATCTGAACAAATTGTATCTTTATTAGGTCAGAAAATTTTCAGATCACCCTCGTAGCTGTAAGATCTGACAATAAAATTATCGCCCGCCTCGGTAGCGTAGATGGTAGCATGTCTGTCTCACGTTCAAGAAGTCCCGAGTTCGAATCTCGGTCTGGGGGAGTTACCTGGATAAGGTCTTTTCCGGGGTTTTCCCTTATCAGACGAATGTCGTGTGATTCTAAGCTCCATGGACCCTAGGCCCATTTGAGCATCATTTCACCCATTCCATTCATCGTCCGGTATGACTTAAAAGTTAAAAGACGTAAATTACAACAACAAAAAATTATCCAACCATACACGATAAAGACTATACAATTACGGTCATCCATAAAAAATTTGTCTGAACAAAGTACAGGAAGATAACTATACAACTGAGATCATCTATCAGGAAAATTATCCAACTGAATAGAACTGAGATTCTCCATCAGCGAAATTATCCAGATGCTCTAAAGCAATTATTCAAATAAATTGTACCTACAGAAAGAAACTATGCAACTGAGGTCATCTATTTAAAAATACTTAACCAAATGGCACTTGAAGACGACTTTACAAGTGAGGGTATCTTCAAAATTGTATAGCCAGGTAACACAGAGGTGCGACTGTACCACTAAAAATATTTATCCACAAAATTACGCAAGCAGATGACAAGCGAAGGTAATTGTGCTTCTGACACCAACTAATTAACACACACTGAGTCATAGGTAGGATGTATACTACAGACCCAGTCGCCATATCATCGGTAATTAAAGAGATACGTTTAGAAAAGGTTGACTCTACCAATGATTTGTATTTTAAACTCACAATAAACGTTTAGAGTAGATCCGTTTATTACAAAGAAGATCCTGTATCGCCATATAGAAAGAAGATGGTTGATTATCAATAGAGCCCGGATTTTATCCAAATCATATTAATTTAAAAGTAAATTTTCACTCCTAATCATCATCGTCTCGCCGAAAGAGTCAGGAGTCGATATAAAAACGTGGATCTTCTTGTCTCTAGAGTAAAGAATGTGTGCTGTCGCCGATTAGAGTTAAAAAAATTCATGAAGTCCTTCCAAATTTGTCTTTACCTCCTCAGCCAGTTTTAACTCGATCGGGTTCTTGGTTAAAGTCTGTGACATTCTACGCAGAACATTTCGATGAAATAAAACAGTGTTGTACTCCTTAGATGCAGAAGATACAAGCAACATCGTCACAGAACAAGAATGTTTTGCTAATACTGACATTCAAGATAAGATAGAGCATATCCATAACCGTTTCTCCAAAACACCTGCTCTTATAACACAGTTGGAAACTCGAAATGATACCTTGAAGCATTCACTTGCATTGATATATGAACTCTCAGTAGCGTTGTCTTCAGAGATTCACAGTATTGCTAAAACTGCCTTTGAGAAACTCAGTAAGGTATCAATGAAAAATCCTGGTTACGAGACACTGTAAAATGTCTACAAAACTTTCTGGTACAGGAAATTCATTCAAAAAGAACTGTGGTGCTTTTCGCATGTTCCAGTAACGTCATGCGACGTTGAGAGATCCTTTTCACAGTATATCAATTTTTTTCACTAAAAAACGCAAGAGCTTCCCACAAGAAAATCTCAAAGGGTTCCTGGGTTCGATTCCCGGCTGTCGGGGGTATTTTTCTCCGACCAAGATAATTCCTCATCTACCCCAGAGTCTGGAAGTACGAATGAGAGTACGAATGTGCATGATCTAATGATTAAAAGCCAAACGAATACGAGTTAACACTTTCGATATGTTCCAAAGGAGAACGGCTGCCATTCCCATTGGAGTTAAGGGCGAGGTATAAATGGAACAAAAAGATCTTGCGGCAGTACTACCTCTCTGCCTCCCGGCTGCACGTACCTGGGTCGACGTCGGGACTCCTTCCTCGGTCTCCACGTCGTCGTTGGCTGCTTGCTTCACCCTAGCTCTAGCGGCTTCTCCTGCATGGATTCTTTTTGGGTTCTCAGGGGTTACAGTTGAGACAACATAAACCAACGATAATCTCTTAACTGCTTTTATTCGTCCTTGCATTCGTGGAACCCGGGCACTTGATTAACTGCACTTCCGGAGGACATTTTACAGTACATTTTATTAGACGCGGTACTTCGTCGAACACACCTGACGAATGTATATAATACTGCAGTGAGCAACACTGAGTAGCAACTAAGTAGCAACTGAATACAACTTAGATAACAACTGAGGGATAACAACTGAGGGAACAACTGAACTGAGGGATGAGTAGGGGTTACCACCTTCTTATATACACGCAGCACCGCGTCACTAGCGAAAACTAAGGGTGTATTGACCTGTATAACGGTAACATAGCTAGCATACCATTCTATTGTCCAAACATCCGCTCGTTCTAGGCTGTCGTCCGGGAGTGCAGGGTTTCTAATGTATGTCTGCCCAGGTCCATCACAATGTTCTTCAAGACTACAATTTTGTTTTAACTAACATAATTATTTACAATTCTTAAATTTATGAGTAGTCATTAAACATATTAATAAATAATTGATCCAAGGACCAAAGTTCCTGTTTCAATCTCAAGATAACTCTCTCGTGTACTGTAACAAGCGTGAATACGGTAAAAATTCTACCAAACAATATGTTTTTGATTAATTTTTTTTATTTGCTTATTTTTTGGTGCTTATTTGTTTCATTTTTCGTGCTTATTTGCTTGCTTATTTCATCATTTGATTGTGCTGACAAATCCAGGCTCTAATTATAAATAGCAAAATAGTATTTCACAAATGGTTTGTTCCAGAGGTCCTGAGTTCGATTCTCGGTCAGGGTGAGTTAACTGGATAAGGGTTTTTCCGGGGTTTTCCCTTATCCTGAAAGACGAATGTCGCGTAACTCTAAGCTCTATGGACCCTGGGCTCATTTGAGCATCATTTCACCCATCCCGATATGACTAAACGTTGGAGGATGTAAATTACAACAACAAAATGGTTTGACAAGCACAGTAAATTATTTAATTTCCAAGTATTTGTATGATATCCTGCATATTCGGAAAAATACAAAGTTAGTAAAACTGTAGGCTTTTAGCTCAATATTCCTGAGAGACATCAAAGTTACGCCGCAAATAATACAAGCTTTCTAATGGAAATGTCCATGTTTGCTTTTTAGATGCGCCCAGAAACCGCAAGGTACTCCATTATCTCTTAATGTTTTAGATAACTCGCGGACCGCCACTGACTCTCGAACCACCAATTAGTTCGAAGCGTGAACCACTTTCACCTTTGTGTTTTTAAGTGGTGTATCAGGTGCTAGCCCATGGAAAAGTAAACAAGTTCAACTTTGCTGTTTTATGTCTTGTTTTTATAACTCTGTTTAATTTCTCTGCTGCCAAAGCGGTTCGAAACTTCGCACTCCTGTTTGTGTTTTCTTTTCATCGTAACTTACCGCTTTATTGTGAATTGGAACACGCAATTGTGGCACACAAGAGATATTTAGGATTAAATTACTTTGTATTAACTTAACCGTGTAATTCTTTCGTTCGTTTCATTCTTTTCCACAGTAACCATCGTACTGTAAATGCCATCAACATTTATCTTTGTACGAGAGCTGTTCAATAAGGAGTGATCACAATCTTTTTTGACAACGTACCTTTCCTCATCCTCATAATTTTGATGGCCGTTCTCAAAATAGTTTCTCCTGAATGCGATGCACTTGTTCCGGCGTTTCTGCCAGTCTTCAAAGACATGCTGGAAACCATTTTTGAGAGATCCTTCAAAATCGCCTCCGCAGCCTTCACCACTGCTTCTGATGATGGATAATGCCTCCCACGAAGGCGTTTCTTCAAGCTAAGGAATAGAAAAACGTCACATGGGGTTAAATCTGGACTATATGGAGGGTGAGGGATGCACTTCAGTTGATTTTTGCAAGATATTCAGCAACAACATTGGCAATATGCAGCCGCGCATTATCGTGGTGCAGCATCCAGCCTGCTTCAAGGAAATGTGGTCTTTTGCACCTGATATGGACTTGCAATGTTTTCAGGACATCCCTGTAGTATTGTCCAGGTACTGATGTGTGTGCAGGTACAACACACATGAATATCAAACAATGAGATGACCATATCTTTCCCAGCAGAAGCAACCACTTTTGCTTTGGGGGGGGGGGGTTTCGTGATGAAGGATCAAAGTGATGTAGCCAAGTTTCTTCAGCCGCGATTAGGTTTGAAAGAAACTCGGGATCTTCCTCTAACATCAACTTTAACTGCATGTTACCTCCATTGCAGTGGTAGACGATACTGAACATGTCTGAACTTACCCGGTTCTCACAGGCGGGAACCAGGAGTACCAACACTGAAACTACTACGGCGTGTTTGTTTCACATTAAGCTAACAGAATATAATAAGAGTGAATTTTAGTGCAAAAAATTATGATCATTCTTTATTGAACAGCCCTGGTACATGCGCTCCTTAATTTACGTGCTCCACAGGCTCCTAGAAGTTTCTGTTCTTAATCACTGGCGTTATATGCTAACAATCTTATAAGTGCTGTCTTTTTGCATTTAGACATTCTTGACATTCCTCGTAGTCATGAGGTCACTCTGTGGGTTTCATTGTTAAACCATTAGCAGCTGTGTGAACATAAGCTTTTGAAACACCCACTTGGTGTTAAATATAGAGCGTTGGGATGACACACCAATGACGTCAATTCTTCCCTGCGTTAGAACATGTATTTTTCGCTTCTTAAATTTAACGATCTCCTTTCCCTAAAATTATTAACCGAATATCTAAAATTTTCTCTACCTGATACTGGAATACCAGGAAATGTTCCCTAAAATTGTCTATACACCTGTCTATATAATTCGATTTTTAGTAAGTATCGGATATAACAAGACGTGAATTTTTTGTATGATTTCAGTGGAATAATAGAATAGCCTGAAGTAATCCACAACCAACATAGGCCTTGAATACTCTTTCATTTATCAGATAAACAATGAACAAATTCTGGTATTTCCAATTCGAACAGAAGATGCTGACAATATTATGATAGCTGATGACGTAGCTTTGAGCGAGTTATCCATGTTAGCTCAACGAAGTCACTGCAGTGCAAGCGAGCTACGTGTATATGCGATGTATGGCCCAACTGCAAATGAAACACATAGTAAACTTTAATATACATACACAATAGTTACAAACGTCCTCTAATAAGCTTTATTTTATTAAACTAAATATGTTTAATAACTATGTCTGGAACACAATTGCACACTTTGGTTTAAATGTGTCTGTTGTAGTGGAATCTTAACTTTTTTTTTTTTTTTTTTTTTTTTTTGTAAGTTACGTCCTCCATATCGGACGATGAATGGAATGGTTGAAATAATGCTCAAATGAGCCCAGGGTCCTTAGAGCTTAGAGTTACCTGACATTCGTCTTTTAGGATACGGGAAAACCCCGGAAAAACCTTATCCAGTTAACTCACTCTGACCGAGATTCGAACTCGGGACCTCTTGAAAGTGAGGAAGACACGCTACCACCGCGTTACCGAGGCGGGCGGAATCTTAACTGAAAATTACAAGGTGATTCAATGAAATTGTAGTAAACATTAATTATACTAAAAACGTAGAATCAAATTGGAAATGTTAATGCCGCAGCTAGGATTTTAACCTCGGATCTTCGATATTCCATTCTATAAGTTACCATACTAACCGAGTTACCATCGCAACCTGTCGGTTCGAAATTAAATTACCTGCTTACTCGATATTTTTTCCGGCAAATGATAAGAAGTTTTCAAATTAATCTTGTGATAATATACTTCATTAGCAACTCATGGTCAAGAAGTGCTTTAAGTATCCGGTTTATAGCTAACAATTTTGGGTAAATCAATAATAATTAACTACTCTTTCAGAAAGTCCGGTGTAGGATAAGGTCGACATAAAGTGGGTCATTTGTACTTACTATCTTCAGGAGGAATAACGAGATGAAAGAACCGCAGGAGACTATAGGCCGCAGGGAGGCCGGAGTCGCGCAATGCTCTCTAAGCTTGATGACACGGTTGCTTGCGGAATACCTCTCTCTGGCGGAATCGGATAGAACTGGACCCACCTAAGATGGCTAGAGAAGACTGCCATCAACGAGAACTTTCTAACGAGCAAACATGTGCGCCATCTGTCCGACAGTCTCTTAATCATAAAAAGGAAATCGATGTGATAGGAAATTAATAATATATTGCAGCTTTCTCATTATTCTCCTTGCCAGTTAGGGTAAAACACGAAAATCCATGGTTGTAATGGCTGGCTCCAGGAGCTGAACCCATTACCTCTCGACTTGATCCTCGTCCGTTTACCGGGGAGCCAATTCGCTCGGAAAACAATGGAATGTCTTGCAAATTTTCAAAACATCCTATTACACAACATACATCGTACATGCAGGTACACTTGGACACGGATGTATAATGAGTTATTTTGGTATTATTTAAATTATATGAAAATAAATGTAGAAATGTCAGAAAATGCTGTTGGATTGAATTGGATTTTTTTTTCGGATGGAATTCGGCACTGTGATCAGTCTTGGTCTATTGTACCTTATGCCTCTAAGTGGGCCATCCCCGGGAGGAAGGATGAAATGAGAGGAGACAGAGAACGGCCGTCTCAAGAAGCCACGATAGTACAGAGGGCAAGATCCCTACACTTAACCAGTTGGAAACTCCCCGGCAGGCCAGTAAAACCGGCAGCTCACCCGACTTCTGTCTGGAAACGGCACCACCAGAACGGGATCGGAGTCCGGAGGTCCTCCTACCGGAGGAGGAAGTTTTACTCAGAGCATATCATCCTGCCATGCACCACCGAGACTCCGGCCCACACTTCTACCCTGAAAGAGACCACCATATGAGAGATGATGTGAAATGATAATGGCAATGTAATGGAGAGACTGGAAATTCAGGGGATGTAATTAACCAACCCAGCATTCAACTGGCGACCCAAGAAAACTCCCGAAAAACAGGTTCAAACAGGTCGGCCACGCGAATCGAACCCGGACCTCCCGAATGCAGGTCACAGACGAAACCATCTGAGCCATCCCGCTCGGTTAAGCAGATGACACTGAATGCAATTGGTTTAAAAATAATAGAAACTAATGAACAGAAATGTTAATGTGGACAGTTTACTAGAAATATGCCAATTTTAGGGTTGCTTCTAAAACGTCTACCAAATACCAGCATATGAAATGTTATATGCATATTTACGAACTTGTCAAGATGTATATGGTTTGTCTTTCTTTCTTTCTTTCTTTCTATCTTTCTTTTTTATGGCAGAGTTAGTACCTACTGTAGAGGGCACTGTTGTGATATAGAAACTCTTTGGAGGATTAGGATTACAGGAGGCATTGTTAAAAGCAGATAGTAAAAAATGAACAGTTGAAAAAAGATTAATAAATATCTTGTAAACGTATTTTGTTATAATTATATATTATATATAATTAATAAATATTAATACAAGAGAGCAACAAAATATATAACAATAAATTAATAATTATTAATTAATAATTAATATAATAATTAATATCGGTAACATACCAAGGGAATAATACATTCACAGGTAATCTGCACGTTACATAGATGCATTAAATAAAGGGGCAGTTGTTTTTCTAGTATATAATGAACCTTAGTAAAGAAGAAGGCTCATGTTCTTTAATGTTTAATGTTAAATAGGACAGTTTTTTCCTGCTAAAAGACGTGACAACGAAAGAAGCAAAATGATGAAGAGAAAACTCCACCCTTTTCTGTTTGCTCATCGATTATCGATTATCTGAAACTGATACTTCACGCCAAAAGACTTGTGCGATTAGTTTCCTTTACGCAAGTGACTCACCAACTTCTTCAATTTTCTTGCTGGTTCATTGGAATATCATTTCGTAAGCGTTTAACTTAAATTAGTAATGCTTATCATAGAATCATAGAGAGAATTTGCCTTGCAATTACATGCCTAGAATGCACAGGAGCTGAGAATGAATATTCCTTATTTTACTACAGTGACTATTTAATGCATGTGACGTTATTCCACTTTTGACTAACGAAGTATATAACGAAATGTTGGATTTAACTACTCGCGTCATGTTTCTCATTAATTTTTCCGGTTTTATTTTATTCGTATCTTCCTTCTTTTGTTTTATTACCTGGCTAACCATGAGTAAAAATGTACATACTACGAAAACACAAACACATAGTACTACAGGGTGGCACACGAAATGCCATACATTGAAATTGTGTAATAAATATGTTAATTGTGGGTTGGCAACACTGGAATGATGTGACAATTAGCCTTAGTTTGTGCTGGTTCAACAGATTACCAACATCGCGCATGCGTGATTCCACCGCTCCAGTTTAGTAAAAAGGCGGACAAAGGCCGGTTGACGCTACAACAAAAAGTGAAAACTGTGTTTTACTCGGAAACGAAGAGCTTAGCAGAAACGCAACGACGTTTTCGTGTTCATTTTCGTACAAGGTGGGCCTCCTGCAGGCAGACAGCATATAGACTAACCACACAATTTGAAACTGACGACCATATTTTAGAGACAAAGCGACCACGTGTCAACACAATTCGTACTCCAGGGAATATCGAGGCTATAAGAGTGACTTTGACACGAAGTCCCAGGAAATCCACAAGACAAGCTTTGGCCGAAATGGGCATCTCACGTTGTTGGTTTTAAAGAATACTTCATGCTGACTTGAAATTATTCCCATACAAAATGCCACTGTTGTACAAACTAACGGAACATAACAAGGTACGGCGATTACAGTTTGTGACTTCGGCTCTTGCAAATGATGATGCTGTGACACATAACACATGGTATTCTGATGAGGTTTACGTTCATTTGAACGGTAGCGTCAATAAAATAACTAAAAATAAAATAAAATCTGCATATTTAATAACCCGGTTTCTAGAATCTATACCAGGCCTTATTATGCAAACTTCATTTTTAACTTTATTAACTTCTGAATCAGATTTCACAAAAAAATTTACAAATTTTGCAGATATAATCTACTTTCTACCTTAACGAACTAACTAAACCTAAAGATTACTGGATTCCAGTAACCTTACAAGTTTAATCTATCTAAAACTGTATTTTTTTCTATTTTACTTCTACTTCAACAATATAAATCAAATCTACATTTGAAGACATGCCCGGAAAAATGGTTAACCCACATTTTTTAAACGGAGAAAAACAGTGTTTTGTGAATGAGGCTGAAAGAAATCGTTAACATTATTTCATTTCATCTCTGAGAATACAGTATATTTTATCAGTGTTATTCTTAATAGACCCCAAAACATGAATGATGTAATAAAATTAATAAAAATAAAATAAGAAAAATAAAGTGAAAACCTTTGTCCGCTTTTATTCAAGTTTTTTTTCTAGATACATTTTACACACATTTTAGGTAAAATTAATAATTAAATATGTCTTTTGGCTTTTTAAACATCATACACTTTGGATTATTCCACTTTTCAATAAGTATACCGTTTTGAAACGTAAGCTTTTTAGCTGCAATCCGGCTGATAAAAAAAAAAAAAAGTTCATCAGTAATATTCTGAGAAACTGTGGTCTCATATTTAAGAGTTTTTTAGTACTCATGATAAATTGGTTAGACATAATTCATCAGATCCTGTAAGTCCTATAATTTTGCAGGATTTGTAGATCTTTGACCATTCTATTTTGGACGAAATATCATGTAAGCGAAGGTTTGCCAGATATTTTCCTTCTAAAGTCCAAAATGCCATAATCCTCAATAGCACCGTAAGTGTATTTAAAATATAGCTTAAAGAGTTGGTCTTTAAATACTTTCATTCATGCCACCTCACTCAGGAGCATATTTTGCCCTGATTCTGAAACTGTTCTCTTCTGTAGTTCATCCAGAAGAGGCTTTGCAGAGATGAACATATTAGTTGTCATTTTGACAACATGAAAAGGATTCTTTACCCTGGTTTTTTTTTCACTAGATCCATTCACTGATCTTAAACATAAATATAAGCTGCTAGCCCCCCCCCCCCTTTTTTTTTCTCTCCTTGTCACGGTCACAAGGTAAAAATCTTTGATCCGCCACTAAATGGCAGGCACAGAGGATGAATAAGTTAGTCCATTTTTGAGATTATACGAGTAGCAAATCACGAAACGCAAGAACTTCACCGCTATTTAGCGTTAATATTGCTGGAGGATATACCAACACAAGAAAAGATAGCTCTCTGCCGCAACAACAGAGGGCAGCGCTTATCGCAAAATACTTTATTTTCAGGGTTAGCCCGTTTTTCCTGGCATGTCTTCATTTCTACCACAGCTTTAATTCTTATAACAAGCTACGAAAGACTGTTTCCTACAGTTTTAAAATTTCCTCTTCTGCAACTGCTATCCAAAGCTTCCTCCTACTGTTATTCATCTCCTAAAGGAACTGGCATCAGTAGTTGGAGCTGGTTCGTCAGTTCCAGACATCCAGGTAGTCATCTCTCCAGCAAAGCCAACCGGTTGCAGCAGAACTTCGTTTTACGGCGCTGTGGAATCCCATGGGTGCAAACGGCGAAGTATCTCGGAGTGACGCTGGACCGCAAATTAGCTTACGCTCCGCAAGTCAAAGGCAAGGTCCAGCTTGGACACGTCGCGCTCAGGAACCTATTCCCAATATTCCGTTCAACCATTCCCCTCCGTCTCAAACTCCAGCTGTATCGGACGATCATCCCGCCCATGATTTTGTACGGTTGTGAGATCTGGGGAACAGTGGCAAATACCACTTTCGTCAGACTCCAGACGCTGCAGAACAGGGCGTTCAGAGTGATATACGATACAGACTGGAGATTTCCAGCCCAGATCCTACATGAACATTAAAAAATCCCGTACATTGTCGATGTCATCCGAGAGAGAGCACGATCAATGTACGACAAAATCCAAACCCATGGCAACCCTTTGGTGAACTCCCTGGGCAGATATGACCAGAGGGAGCAAAGACGCTTGCCATCATACAAACTCCCCAGAGACGTCCTGGGGCCCCTTGGTTGACCCGGGGTGGGGCCCATTGGCTCCAAAATTCATTCTACGCCTAATGGCTCAAGCGTTAGGCCACCCGTAATCAAAACGGGGCAAAAACACTAAACCGATCCCCCCCCCCCCACAATGGGAGAGTGCAATAAAACCGCTAAGCTGCTGCCTTCTGAGATTACTCAAGGGCATCCAAACAAAAATTTTTAAACAAAACTACAACCTACCCCAGCAGAACAATAAAAAACATTCCTGAGTCACTTAGCAGGTTAAGCCGCAAAGCGGCTAGGTACTGTGGCAGAAGACACCCGGACGGGGAAAAAGAAAAATTGCCCCGCCCGACCAGGACTACCTCTGGATCTCTAGTCATCTCTCCGCTTCTGCATATCTGTCCGCTCTGATACTCTCCATATATATCTCCAGATATTCTCTTTCTATCTATGGTCTTTCTGTCTTTCTGTCTTCTTTCTGGTGTCCATAATTGGCGTCTTAAATCAGGTCTTCAAGTCTGGTAATCTATATCTTCAGTTTCTCTTGGTCTTATTTCCCTCCGATGATCTCTTAAGTTATATTCCTTTCTCATAGATTGAAATGTTCTTACATTTCTTTCTTGAAATATTTTGTCGCGGGTCATATATTCCTCCAACGCCGTAACGGATATTATTTGAGACATATTTTCTAAATGTACATAATCTTCTGCATCTCTTAAGATGTTCCATAAACATTTTCCTTGAAGTTACCTTCGACCGTCTTCTATAGTTCACTATATTTATTGCACTCAAAAATAACATGTTCAGGCGAATCTAAACAGTTACACTGCTAACATAAATCTGAGCTCTTCTTCCCTATTCTGCGTCAATAGGCAGAATATTAGATTTTGGGCACGAGAACCTCCTGGTGTAGTACGCGAGATTGAAAATTACGGAGAAAAATTTAGTGTATGGGGGGACATATCCAGCCATGTAATCATTGGGCCAATCTTTTTCAACGACACAGTTAACAGTGCGCGCTACTTGGACATGTTGTAGAACAATTTTCTTCCGCAGCTTTATGCAACAGGGTTACCAATGAAGACTCAATGGTTTATGCAAGATGGAGCTCGTCCACATACAGCAAACGTTATTCTGGATTTCCTGCACCAACATTTCGGGCTCCGTGTGATGTCCCATCGATATCCTGAACGTTTTCAGGACGCCTCAATATGGCCGCCACATAGCCCGGTTATTAATCCATGTGAGTATTTCTTATAGGGATATTTGAAGGAGACAGTCTACCACAACAATCCACGCACTCTAATACAACTGCAAGCGGCTATCACAACCTTTTTCCAGGGAATAACAGAAGACATATGTCGTAGAGTGCTCGGAAACGTCACGGTTCGTCTAGAAGAGGTGTTACGTCAACAAGGTGGACATATTTGTACTGCATGCTCACTGAGCATACAAATTCTGATGATAAATGTAAAAAAGATAATATTGGCATCCTTTGGTTATTAAAAGTTATATCAACAATTTTCAAAATATGACATTTCGTGCGCCACCCTGTATATTTTCATTGCAGCTTCAGTATCACGAAAAGGTTGAGTATCATAAATATGCATTAACATTTGTAACTAAATTGTATTTTATTCACGAAATAAATCCGCTTAAGGACCTTAGCTTTCCAAATACTTACACGAACATAGTAACTGAATTTGTTGGCAATCAGGCCGTAGTTGTGAGCGTCTTTCGACTAATCGACGAGCTCATTGTCATTCGATTTACCAATGGCAATCTAATTATGCGAAAATCAACAACATTGCGCTGTAAAACTAAATGATAATGTGTTTTTCATATGTTCATTATTCCCATCAGATCTGCATTGATTCGATTACGGAGCGAGAATGTACGTTTAACTGTATTGACAGTTCGTATTTTATAACCTCAAATGTTGAATAATTATTATTAATGCATGTTTATTTTCTAAATCCACCCAATGCTACACAGAATGAAAATAATAGAATTTTTCAGACAATGTCCCAGTTGTCGACGAGTTCATAAGCTCCACTCACTCAGCCCCCCTAATAAAATGTTGCGTTTTTTATTAAGAAAGGTTAAAGATTTTATATTTAAAGTGAAGTAATAGTGCTTTCCCTGCTACAATTATATCGCCGAATAAAATACAATTCGGTCGGCCGTTCTCCGGCTCTGATATTTCTCGAGAGGGGGAAGTAGGCTGTTGCCAGTTCTTTAGCGTGAATTTCAAGCAGAAGAACAATGTGTATTTTAAATATTTCACCAACCAGAGCCATATTAATATAATAGTAAAAATAATATGATATACAAACACTAATAATCGAAATTCACGCACGTATAAAATAGCAAACAAACTTCACTAGTGCAAGCACCAAAAGCAACTGTAGCCACGTGGTCCACACAAATTTAAAGTGGCAACACGGTGTTGAATTCGGAAGCCACGCCTAGCAGCGTCTATGCTGATTGGTGCTAGCAGATAGTTTTAACCTCCTGACCACGACACCGGATGCACAGACTCCCAGTACTACCAACAGAAGTAGTTAGCACGCTTAAAATGTGTGAAAAGAATATTCGAATAGAATAGGCGCTGTAATAAATTGTAAGTTGGATTTCAATGTTCTAAAGTAATATATAGTCCATTGCTTTCATTCAAAGGATAATTTTGATGATATGCTTTTAATTTCTCATTACTGTATGTTGATATTATTAACCTTCCCCCTCCGCCTCTTGCAACCGCAAAACGTCAGAGCCGGAGATCCAGCGGCCGTACTGTAGTAACGTTGATCAAGTCCTTTAGTAATATAATTTCGTTTTGCGTTGTTAGATATTTTTGTTCTTCAATTTGAAAATAAATATTAACATTTATCTTAAATGTTAAAGGCTGCAAAACATATTGTAAATATTTTCTTATATTTCTTGGCATTTAGTACGTCTTGCGCTGTGGTGTATTGTACTTTGGTTCCCTTCGCCCGGAATGTGGCCCCTGTCGGGTGCGGATTGTAAGTTCCGGTTATAAAATTAAATTAGAGCAGAACATTTAGTTATAATTGCGAGAAATTCTCACTGGACTTACGTTAAGTTCTTTAGCCACTACGTTTATGAATCTCAAGTTATTCCTTCTTCTTTTTAACTTCCCTAGTTGTACCACTACCGTGGTGTTAGGAGATTCCTGTTCCTCTATCCCTTTTTTGAGGTCGGGCTTGAAGAACCGAAGCTTTGGATCCAGGTTAGAGAACCAGGATGGGTGATCAGCTCAATACCTGGTGTGAAGGTGAAGGAAGTGGATTATATACACAGTGTTCATTTTTATCTGAAATTTTACCACGCAAAATTTGACGTCATCAATAGCATCGCTGATTCCCCTAGCGGCTTGCGATCGTATTTGATGTGCTGACAGCAGCTTTGATACCTCCTTCTACGAGCAGGTAAATATGCGATTTGAGAGGTGGGTTTGCCCGCGTAATTTCGCCGGGTGCGTAGATATAACTGTTTAAAAAACTATATACTGCAATGAATGCACTGCAAAGCTAATTATGCAGCCATAAAAGTATATCATAAAGAATATACGAAATGATAAGTCAATGAAAACTTATTTCACAATGAAAATCTGTTTTTCTGTTGTAGTTGACATATATGCATATTGTAAACTTGTCACTTAAAATACAAATATTTCAATTTGATCTCAATTCTTTTCTGTCACCTACAGTTTCCCCAATGTAACCTCATTACAAACCAGAAAATTAGCAGAACATGATCTGGGAATGAAAAATAAATTAGAGTTACAATGTGTACAAAGCTTTTATCTAGTTCTAGACAAGAAAATATCTCTAGTACATAGTGTTATGTGTCCTTTTTCTTATATTTAATTTCTCTCTTCCCCTTAAACTCTGCATTTTGAGAAGGTATGCTTGAGGCCTTTCTGTCGTAACATTATTTATTGCATCTAGATTGGGACCAGTGTCTCTCTTTTTGCGAGTAACTGATCCTGTATCTTGGAAAGGTTTGATGCACCTATTGGTTTTTAAAGACATAAGGATACCAACATCAATGGAAATTTGAATTAAGCAAAGTATGCCAATTTCACGGTACCTGGATACTTTTGACAATATTACGCTCCAAGGGACTTGTCTGAATGATGGATAGCGTTGCGTAACTCCCCTATGCAGCGGTTTAAATTATATTTATATGTCGCACCAATTTTAATGCCGCTACAAAAGTAGCACACAACCATGAAGACGCGGTGTTCTGCATTCATATCCACGGGAAGCTAGTTGTATTAGTTACCAGCGCAAACACACTCAGAGCGCTGTAATTTGCTTACTGTTCCGTAAAAATTACCGCTTCTTCTACGTAGAGCACACTGTGATTTCAAGATAGACTCGCCAGTCAACTATGACGGCTTTCTTGCTCAATCGGAGGATAGGAAATAAGGAATAAAAATGAACATCGTGTATACGAGAGCGAGATGAATGATAGGAAAGATTATAATGGAGCAACTGGTGTAATGCTGACGGGAGAAACCGGAGGACCCGGAGAAAGCTTGTTCCACGCCATGTTGTTTACTACAAATCTCACTTTGTGGTCGCCTGAGATTGAACCCGGGCTGCCTTGGTGAGAACCAAGCAGTCTAACCACGCAGCCATGGCGCGGGTTCTAAGGTATTCCTACAAAACCATATTTTTACCTATTTCAAGTTAACCGGCATAAACGTTTCAATGAATGGTTTCATTACCTATCACTTTTAGATTCCACGAGGAATACAGGAGATTGGAGCAATAGTCAAATCTTAAATATGGTTCGCTATCGCTGACTAAAATTCCATACTTAGTGTATGATATATGAGAAACACAGCATATGCGACAGCACTTAACATTTCAAAAAGGATTAGAAATATTAAGTTTATAGAAACAAATATAAGGGTAATTGTATTCTACAAGCAATATTTGACATAAATGTTATGAGATCCCTCTTATTGGGCATACTTCTTTTTCTTCACTCCAAGGGCTAGGCAATGCTGCCTATTCCGGCTTAAAACATGTCTGACCATCGTTTTCGTGGTCTTCCCGGATGTCTCTTTCCTCTAGGTTTATAGTTTATAACTCTTCTTGGGATCCTATCTCTCGGCATTCTCTCAATATGCTCTCTCCATTCATTTCTATAATTTATTATTTTTTCTTCTAAAGAACTTATTTCTAAACCTTCTCTTATTTTTTCATTTGGGATTTTTTCTTAAAAAGTACATCCCTTTACTGCTCTTAAAAATCTCATTTCGGCAGCCTGTATCTTGTTTTTGTCTGCTTTTGTTAACGTCCATGTTTCAGAACCAAAAAGAAAAGCAGGCACAGCCATTACTTTATAAAATTTCATCTGTGTTTCTTTTCTGGTTTTAGTTTTTAGGCTTCTATTTATTATGCCGCATATTTGTTGAAACACTGGTAATTTATTTTTAAAATCATTTCCATATTTATAACTGACATATGTTCCCAAATATTTAAAACCCGTAACTTGCTCTAAGATATCATGAATAACTATTTTGGTTCTAATAGTGTCTTTACCTCGAAACGCCATTGTTTTTGTTTTATTTGTGGAAATTTTGAAATTATAATTCTTACATAACTTCTGTAAAATATATACTGCTCTTTGCAGCTCGTCTTCAGTTTTACTTATAATTATTTGGTCATCCGCAAATATCATTGTCTTAAGAATAGAATTTGGTGGAAGATGAATGCCTCCGTTAATCTTAAACATCCACTCTCTAATCGGATCATCTATATAAATTATGAATAAGATAGGAGACAAACTGCAACCCTGTCTTACACCTTGATTTGTATGTATCCATTTACTATACATCCCATTTCCAATATGTATGCTGATTGTTGTATCCTTATATATAGATTTTAGAACTTTAATGGGATGATTTGGGTGGGCATACTTTAACTGTATTTTAAGCTACTTAAAAATATATTGTCGCCGACCGCATTTGTTGCGAGGAAGCGCGGCCGACGCACACAAAAAGACAGATAATGCCGCCAGGAGATAAGGGACAGATAGGGCAGCGCGGAGATAAAGAGTTTGCCGAAACAGATAAAGTTAGTGCGGAGATAAAAGGCTTGCCGAAATAGATAAAGATAGATAACTAGAAGATTCTAGTGCCGTCTTGCTCATTCTAGAAATATGAGTAGAGGTATATATAAGAAATCGTGACACGCCAGGAGAGAGTCGTAATTAGAGTCGAATTGGAAATTGAGAATCCTCCGCGTACAGCTGTGTTTTGAAACACAACTTCCTTTAGCATTGTATTGGTGTATGTTACATAATTCTGCTAGTGTAAGAGTTGACCAAGGTGTATTTCTACGGAAATAAAGAGCATATTGAAATTTCTGCAACTGGACTTTTATTTCTATGAAATCACAAAGTCACAATATACATTGATTCTGAATAAAAATTACTTCACAGGCTATTGACATAAAGTGCAAAAGATACAGATTTCCCTAGTTGTTAACATATGTCATTTTAGTCAAAATCACGTAAGCTATTTCAGGTAAAAGGCAAAATACACAACTTCTTTGGCAAAAGCTAACTAGGGGTGGCATTTCCTTGAAAATGTTCATGTATTTTTCGAAGCTGGCATTAAATAGAAATTCAGATATTTATCTGACTTTTATTTCTAGAGTTGTACTATTTATACACAGCCAAACGAATTAGCATTTTTGTGAACAAATGTTTTTATTCAGAGAATCTCAAAATATGTATTTTTGGTGTAATCTCAGTATCGACTTTGAAAATGGGGGGAGGTTAACGTCATTGTCAATGCCAGCGCCACCAGTGTGCCAGAATTTCATCCCACAGGTGTTCTTTATATGCCAGTAAATCTACTGACATGAATCTTCAAATTTTTTGAGCACAGTTAAAAGTATCCGTCAGGGCCGAATTTGAATCCGCGATTTGGGACCAGTAGACCAACGCCTAACCAACTGAGCCACCCTCTCACCGTTCAGAGTTACATTTCCAAAAAATGTCGAACCGACAATTTATGATCTGTTAGTGTGAACGTTGTGGTATTTCAAGAGCCTAAGTTTAAAAGATTACAGTATAAAGAGGAGGATTAAACTATTTTTCTACTTTCATGTATCTTCCAAATTTAATGAGACTACAAACATGACTTTCACTTAATGCAACAATTTCCCTTAATTATTATGGAGTTACGAATTATAAAATTGATTTAAAAGTTGTTCTATCCAACTTAAGTAATTCGCCTTTTTTTTTTTTTTTTTTTTTTTTTTTTTTTTTTTTTGTAATTTACGTCCTCCAACTAGTCATATCGGACAATGAATGAAATGGGTGAAATGGTGCTCCAATGAGTCCGGGGTCCATGGAGCTTAGATTTACCCGACATTCGTCTTTCAGGATAAGGTAAACCCTCGGAAAAAGCCCTTATCCAGGTAACACCCTGACCGAGATTCGAACTCGGGACCTCTTGAACGTGAGGCAGACATGAAACCACCTACGCTACCGTGGCGGGAAAATTCGCCATACCAAGAAATTATTTGAAAATAAACAAGTGCTTCGTTAAACACATTACAAAATAGCATTCAAATCAAACAGTTAGATCGTTTTTGAGAAACTAAGTACTTTTGAAATGTTTCTCATCCACGGAGTGTTTCTTCATGTCGCATCCCTTGACGGTTTCTGTACTTAAATATAATTTTATTATTTAACCGATGTTTTATTTTTCAGTTATACTGTCGCGCTCTTGAACCTTTTTGAGAACGACTTTTAATAGATTCAGGGGTCCCAAAATATATATTTCCAGTGAATCTCGATATCTAATTTTTGGGTGATATGCATCGCTTTTCCTACTTACTTTATGTAGTAGACGAAGTAAAAATGCGTTTTTGGATTGTGAGAACCTCAGAATATATATTTTGGGTCAAATATCTGTATCAAATGCAATACCCTCTCCTCTTACTATGCACTACACAGTAGATAAAATAAAACGCGTGGTAAATGACTTTGTTCAATGTGAAAACCCTCGCAAATCAAAGAGCACTCTGTGCAACTGGACTTGCTTCGAGCCCGGTGTAATGACCAAGGCAATTAGGAACAGGGACGTGTTGAAGTGGAAACTGCTTCCTTCTGCTAATGATACAGCTAGCTGCTTTGTGACTCAGTAACAAGCCGGCACCTGGCATTTCTGCACAATGTAAATATTTAAACACAAAGCTCTAAATGTAAGCGTTTTGTGGGATGAGATTCATCGGAGAGTGCGTCACGCTCCTATATCCTGACTAAGATGGGGCCTGAGAATGTGTCCATTCTCGGGGGAAATGTGTAATCTTATTCTAGCAGAGAGCGGAGAAACAGAAAACAATATTTACCACTACAGTTTCTGGGAAACTGGATGTAATGTTGGACATTACATTCCGGCCGTTGTATCTCCGGTTCTGACGTTTTGCGAGTGCAAGAGGTGGAGGGGGAAAGTTAATAGTACCAACACACAGTAATGAGCAATTGACAACATATCCTCAAAATTATCTTTAGAATGAAAATATAGTACTATATTAGCTTTAAAACACTGAAACACGACTTACAATTTCATTATCATGCAAGATATTTATTAAAACACCACTCCATTCGAATATTTCGTTCACACTTTTCACACACACTAGCTGCTTCTGTTGGTAGTATTGGGAGTCTCTACATCCGGTGTTGTGGTCAGGAAGTTAAAACTGTCTGCTAGCGCCATGCTAGGGTGGTTCCCGGACCCAACCGTGTTGCCAGGTTAAATTTGTTTGAGCCACGTGGCTTTAGCTGCTTGCACTGGTGAACTTTCTTTGGTATATTTTGCGTGCGTGAATTCCTATTTTTAGTGTTCGTAAGTCCTATTATTATCGCCATTATAATAATGTTACTGGTTCGTGACATATGCAAATACGTGAAATATTTAAAATACACATTGTTCCTCTGCTTGAAATCCCCGCTAAAGAACTGGCAACAGCCTGCTTCCCCCTCTCTAGAAATGTCAGAGCCGGAATAATGAAATGTGCAGTGTTTAACGCCCGCTTTTACTACATACGGCACCGCAGGCGGTGACACTGACGATACATGAGATGAAGATGGAGCACCGGTGGAATGAGATGGCGGGGGAAACCGGAGGTC
Source organism: Mantis religiosa (assembly GCA_030765055.1). Taxonomy (NCBI): domain Eukaryota; kingdom Metazoa; phylum Arthropoda; class Insecta; order Mantodea; family Mantidae; genus Mantis; species Mantis religiosa. The sequence goes on along the minus strand of CM060955.1, from coordinate 108,389,803 downwards.
CCGGAGAAAACCCGCCCCAACGCCGAGTTGTCCACCACAAATCTCACTTTGCGGTCGCCTGGGATCGAACCCGGGCCGCCTTGGTGAGAGCCAAGCGGTCTAACCACTGTCAGAGCCGGAGATAGAGCAGCCGAACTGTAGGTTATACAACGGAGGAGTATACTGTGGCCCACAAAGATCTATTGAATTATAAGATAGGTATAATGCAAAAGGAATCACAGGAGGTTGTACGTCGCAAAGATCCGGAGCTACCTAAAGAAAACGATGAATGACCCGTCGACCAAGCAGGCCTCCAATGTCCACAAGGAATATTCTTTCATTTGAGCAAACATCGGACACCGCCATACCCCGCGGAGCATACTTGAAACGGAACAAAAAAGAAATAATGCAGAGTATATGAGTAAACAAGAAACCACTTCAACATTCCCCTGTCAACTTGGAAAACCATGAAAATCCCATGTGTGAGGCAGTGGTTGATGGGAATCGAACCTGGTACCTCTCAAGTGCAAAGCTCCAGTAAAGCAGAGAACAGTAACGATAACGTATATGCAATTAAAGTAAATAAAACACAGTTCATAAACCTTTATTATAGAATCTAAACCAACTATAGTTGGTTTATATTTGTAATATTAATTAAAAGTATTTTTCAAGTAGAGGATATATTTTAATTACCTACCACAAGTTACCCTGGACCCATTTCCCTCGGTTCGTGAACTGCTAAGACACTAACACTGGGAAAAGAAAACTACTTGATATGCAGAACGCTAGAGAGGTGAAAGTAATTAAGAGCGTGGGCTCTATTGCCTTTAAGATTAAAACACTTTGAATATTTAATATTAAGTTTGTAAGTTCTAATAATTTTAATACATTCATACTCTTTCTGCATGTGAGATATTCGATTATTCTCTGTATACTTTATATCCATAACAAATAGAAAAGTATTGCATTTCATTCAAAAATATAGTACAAAAATTACACCGAAAAAAAAACGTTTTAAAACTTCCACAAAAAACATTTTTAGAAAAAGGGATGTGGTGCAGGAAAACGTTTGTGTAACTAAGAACATCTCTTCAACACACACCGAGCTATAGTATACCACAGGAGAGAAAGTCTTCGGGAGATGGGACGCAGGGCGGTTGGAAAAGGTTCCTATACCATTACTCGGTTGCTTATGTCACCCCATGTCAGTTCAGTTACAGATCATCCAAAAACATTCTGACGGCTGGGACAGGAATTTGGGACTATTCGTCGTTAATTTGTCTCCATCTTCATCAGCCACACGTTCGGGCGCAATTTGGTACGGGATTTCTATGTTTAAAATGGGATGCACGTTGACTTTTCGAAAATCCACGTCGAGAAGCCAGAAATAACAAATTCGTTGTATTTTGATTTGTTTCTTGATGATTGTGCTTGATTAACTAAGAGTCATGGGAATCTTGATTTTAAGGCGTGGTTCGGAATAAAGTTTCGGAGAAGTCAAATTTTGTAACTATTTAATTGTATTATTTAGATTGCATTTTACTTGAACTTACTTTCCCAGTCACTTCCAACATATCGATAAATTCTTACTTTGTTATATTTAAACACATTCAAACTATTACTTAAATGTTCTTGATCTTGCACCACTATTCATCACACTCACCATTACCAAACATCTCTTTATACTCAGATTATTGATTTTTCGTAACTATCGTTACTCCTATCTTAATTTTGTGATTGGCCGATTTAATGCCACGTCACAATATTGCGTCATACAATTATTACTACGGCCAATCACGAAATTACATATATTTTTACTTATTTAAATTACCAAATATATTTACATAATCATTTTTTTATAAATTTATAAACTTTTCATAATTTTTCTGAACATATCCCAAAACTCCTGTTACACGGCTTCTACTTTTGTGAATGAATCTTCTAGATTTTAGTGTACAGAGTGAATAGGGCGCATGTTTTCTTTTTAACCGTTCTGCTCCTTGTGTAGCATGCGTTCTCTTTCACACACATTCGCTGTCCTTCTCCCATTGTGGCAGGGGGCGCATTCCTTTCAGGGAGCCTCTTTGCGTTGCTGGACAGTATGTGTATTTCAGACATATGGGATAACTGCACATGAAAGCATGAAAAACATTTGCTTGCAATATCATTACTTTCCATAATATCATTGCGAAAAGCACGCTGTTATTGGCCTAGTAGGGACTTCAAAACAACCGTACTAAATTGCTGTAACAATAACTATAAAAATCTTGAAATATATTCCGGCCGTAGAGTGTGTACATATTGTCAGTGTGACTTAAAGTAAATAAAAATAAATACAATATTTATGATAGTTTCTCGGGCTAATAGCCAAGTCAAATTTATCATTCCACCGCTTTCTAGCTGTAAACATTACTTCAGTAGCCTAGCTTCATTCCCCTGAGGATGATGGCAGAATTAGTCGCTGAAAGCTTGGGCAGTTACCTAAATTTGACCATGAGTAACCAAAGCCGGGAAAATTTCACATCATTAACACGATACTCTGTTGACATGCCTTTTATTTAAATGAAAAATAATTTTGTTGCAACTATGCTAGCAACATATCACTGAAATATTATTCAATAGGCCAGTTACTGTTTTCTTTACGTGGGTCCTTTGTTAAAGACTTGGTTACCCTCACAAAGGTAATTCAACACTAGCCTACCTTCGACATTGAAAATATGGTTAATTATGCTCTACTGTTTATCCAATAACATAAAAGCAGACTAACAGTTTTTAGACACAAGTAAATAGCGATGTGTTGCCTGATTTGACTATTTTTATGAAAAAAAAATAAGGAATGAAAATACAAAGTTTGGTATGTGTCAAGGATATAACACTGGCATTTCGTGAGAAGTCTTATCATCTCAAACAAATGATTACATGCAAACATTTTGTTATGTTTTTCGTCAAAATACCTCCAAAGTATTATATTGTGGTGCGTGCCTCTGGATGCTTGTCGTCTTTGACATGGAGTGATTTCGGCGTCAGCTGGCACTTAGTTTGTTAAAAGGAGGGAGGAAGAAGTGCTTTCAGTTTAAAAAACTGTCCTGAACTTCTAAGGGGGAGGGAAATTTCTGAATCTGAAATATATTCCTCCCTTCTGATATCTTCTAACAGACTCTGTTCTAGTGTATAAGACTCCTGGTTTCCTTAACGAGCATGCGAGCATCTATTAAATGTCTGAGCGAGGAGAAGAGTCCCGAGTTCGACACTTTAGCGAGCAACCTGAAGAGAGAATTGTGAACTGCGGAATAGAGTGCTACGTGTCAGGAAAATAATTGTGAGAGAAAGAGCGGAGTAACTCACAATATATTTGGAACCTTCACATAACGAATATAATATCAACTTTTATTTTTTGTAAATATCCTGTAACGTCACTTTCATTAATTACGACGATCGAGGGATCATTTCTTACAAAAGATACCGCTTGTTGACATTATTTTGAACTTTTTTCTTTGAATTTGCTTTGAACGTATGTCCTTACAGGCTGCTGATATCAAATTTGATGTATAAGTAAAGAGGTTTTAAATATATTATTTCTAAGGCAAAAACTAAAGGTTTGCTAAAAATGCTCCTTGAGGTATAATCTTTAATGTTTTTTTCATTAAATTTCATATTTTAGAGGTATGCTGATGAAACTAAAAACCTCTAGCATACATCATTGTCGCACAAGGAAAGTGTTTCGCCTTCGTTTTGCGCATTCTTAGCTTTTAAATTGTATGAACATCCTAGATTTTAAAAACTTAGTGAAAAATGGCATACACCTTCTAAAACGATCATGTAGTAAGTGTATTGGTACATATTTCCATGTATATTGTCAGCGATCACATTATTTCGTTAGAGCCACGCAAAGCCGGAGCTACGCGTGGGCAGACGGATAGTGGCGCGCAGCGCTAAACGCTTGACGAGAGAAAGAAAGAGGCAGAGATAGTTCCATTGTTCTCTCGTGTCGTGGAAGACCGTGAAGCTTTGGCTGTTGTTAATGGAGTTGCGAGTTGAACTGTTAATTGTGTGCAGCAAGTGCATTCTTCCGTTTGTTTACGTGTGGTGAAGCAACGAGAGACCTCCAAGGCTGCTGGTATGTATGAAACGTCATTTTAGAGCCTGTAGGGGGTGTACAAAGTGTCTTTTCCCTCAAATAAAAAGCATTTTAAGTTTCTGGAAACTGAACTTTTAATTCTACGAACCCACAAAGTCACAATATTAAACCATCACTTCCAAAAAAGGAGCAGTTTTAGTTCTTTTAGATATTGGCAGACATTTAAAAATGTAAAACGCAGAAATATATTCAAAATTTAAGAACATATGCTGACACATGTTACAAGATTTTTAAAATATCAGGTAAACAGCTGAATTATGGTGGAACTATGTGAAAATTTTCCCAAAAAACTGTTTGTTTTGTTACTGTTTAAACCATTCAACTACCTTTAATTTACAAAAATGGAAAACTGTAGAATATAGATAAAAGTTTGCCTCTGAAAATATGCTTATATCATAAAAACATAATACCTAGAATATGGCGAAACATTTTGAATTAATCAGTTCCACCATTTCTCGCCAAAAAGACTCCACAGAGAAAGAAAAACTGGTTGTAAAACAGTTTCAAATAATACCTACCATTTCAATCATTTCAGTCCTCTCTAACCAACGCACTACAAATTCATGTTACTAAATCGCAGAAGGTAATTATTGAGAAATAATTGTTTAAAACGTATGTGTATAATTACACAACTTTTCCTATTCATTATGAATACACATGCACTCGGGTAATATATGTATTTAATATTCATTAAAACGTGATTTATACTAGTCACGACTCATTGCTTGATTGCACACAATATCAAGAAGTATAATTCAACTATTTATAGCGGAAGCATGGCGGAATAAATTCAGAAGTTGTAGGAACAAGTTCTTGCACAGGAATCAAACTTTCAAGCTCAACTCTTCAGATGATGTATGGGAAAATATAATCATTCAGCATGGACTGTTTCTAAAACGATTACGAATATAATATTCGACATAAATCAGATATTTATACGTCACAAAAAAGATGATACAATCATACATTAGTGTCACTAAGTGATCTTAATTAATAACTACTCATGAAAATTTTCCTTCTTTCAATCATTCCGCTCACAAAAACACTCAAGTACTTTTTAGATGGTGTCAGAGAACCTCAGAATATGTAATTAGAAACTTGTATATAGAATTTTTGGATGAAACGCAATATATTCTCTATGTGTACTGTAGGATAAGTAATAAATACCTTAAGTTTATCTAAATCACCTTATTGCTGACGTAATTTAAGTCACCGATAATAATAACTTGTGCTAAAAGTAAATAGTTTTGACAATTACGTCACGACAGTGAGTTCGACAACTTCCACAAACGTCATATTAAGATTATTCACGATTGGATGCAGCAGTTGGTGCAAACTCAGCATTAGAAAATTGTCTATAGCAAATAAATAATTAAATTATCCGGCATTTACAGCTGACATAAGTGAGAAAATGTTCACGTTTTGATAAATTTTCGCTCCCTGCATTTCATTTATTTTCTGGCGTAATGAACCAGTAAAAAGGATAGCCAGATGCATGCATTCCCTTCCAGTGAGAAAAGTAAGCAGGTGTTACGGACTGTGATGCAACCTGTTATAAATTTAGATATTAATTAGTCTATATTTAATAATGTACATAGGTGTTTGTTGCATCTTGTTGCTCAAAGAAAACAATGCCACAAAATGAGTTCATCTTCTCTCTAAAAGCCGTTGTAAGTCAGAATATCGATATTGCGTTATTTCTATAATAAATATATTATTATTAGCACGCGTACCACAATGAGGTAGTTATGCACGATATTAAATACGGTAAGAACCTGTTTATTATTATAGGGTTGCGTCAGAAATTCGATATCTGTGGGCAAATTGTCTTCGAAATTATGTATATGAAATTTCTGTTCCCTACACACCGTGATTTATATGATGCTTACTAACGGACAGAAGAATTGGCTGATTACAGTAGCGAACGCCAGTAACAATGCTGCCTTAATGCAAGGATATTTACTGGAAACAAAGTTAACGGGATGTCAACATGCAATGCGTGGGTAGCGTGATAAATTTCATTACATCAAGATGGGCGTCATAAATCACTTTACACGATACAAAAGTTGGGTTAAGGAACCCCATTTTTATCTTCACCTCTGGGAATAGACTCCGTGACGCTGGCTGGCAACTGTAGGTTAACAGGTAGCCATCCCTTTTGTTTTGTGTGAGAGATTCGAAATATGAGAAAGACCTATAGTTAATGTTCACATCACCTTAGATGATCACCACGTATCACTATGTCAACTATTATCTATTAAAGAGAAGGCTCAATTTTGGTTGTTTTAATACCAACTATACATAATTGGAATTGAATTGTATACGTTATGCCAGACGTCATCCGAACCCTCTCGAATAATTAATAAAAGTGTATTAAATTAACTCATGAATTGCTCTATGATTATTTTTATCTTCATGTTTCAATATAGCTTGCAATATCGCAGTGCTTTAAATATTTAAATTCTTCTGTGTTTTATTTAAAACTAATTTTATTGCTTCGTTGTGTGTTTGGGTTCGAACACTACGAGGTGTGATTCACACATTAAGCAGTTGGTCATTTGTTTGTTTGCGTAATACAAGGAAGTCAAAGGATATCCTATGACTTTCCCTTTGGTCCAACCCTTCTTTTTCAATATTAGATTCCTAGTTATATCATTATGTCATGTGGTAATTACTCTGACAATTTCGAATGTTGCTAAACTTATTTTTTAAATTTGCTATGTTATAAAGAAACAAGAATAGGTGTATAAGTGATTTGGAAAACTGAAAGACTTGGAAACTCCAATGCTACTGCAGGTGCCTATGGGGAATGAGATAGATATGCTCTTTTGAGTCCCTTTTGGTTAAGGCATTTTTTGACACTTCTTTTCAGTGAAGGAGGGTTTATGTGATTAAATTACTCGATTCCATGGGAAGGGACTGACATTCTTAGGTGCGTAAAAACTGAATATATTCAAAAACATTAATGTTACAGATATTCTATCTATTGAACCAAAGGTAAAACAAACATGCATGCAAATTATAACCAAAACAAATAAAACACGCTCACAGCAGTTTTCAGTTAGCAGTTTGGATCAGTTATTTTACTGCCTCATCATTTAACAAGAGCTGAAACACACTTTCATTGATATTCGGACAAGCAGTGCATTGACGTGCCATACTTTCTCGTGCCCTTTCAAAGCCGCAGGCATTGCACGAGAGTTTCATAAATCACAGACTTCATATAGCAGATAAGGAGAAGTGAAGTGGAGTCAGGTCAAGGGAGCGCGCCGGCCAAAGAACCGGCCCAGATCGACCTATCCACTGAACATCGAAAGCGTAATTATCAAGTGGGTATGTACTTCATTCTCAAAATGAGCTGGTGGTTCATCACGTTAAAATCGCATTTCTTGTCTTATACTAAGAGAAAGAGGGTGCAGTAGCTCAGGTAAAACTTATTGCAAAATTACTAGGAGTTAATTTAGTCATCACGACAAAAACTGTGCTCCAGAAGAAAGTCATTCATAATCCCTGTCCACACTTGAAACTAAATCTCATGTAATTTGACGTACAAACTGACATGAGTGATTTAGAAAGCCCAAACGTGGAAATTATGGGATTAAAGACTTATGTTGGAAATGTGCTTCTATTTGCGAAGTCCACTTGGACTGCAGTTTGGCTCAACTTTCAATTACAAATGAAGTCATCTGGAATAGTAAGGTAGACCTTCTGTAGATTATAAACAACTATTCCTACAGACACCTCCAGAGTGAAATGATTAATCAGAAATTGTTGAGCGATAGCTCATGTACTCACCAAAGGATAGTTATGTGCAAACCTTATCTCAGCTTCTTCGGCCTCAGCAGTTTGCACAAATACCCGAGTTTTTGGGCCACTGTTCGTCTGTGTAATGACTCCAGTTCGTACAGTCTGCGATGAATGCTGGCAAATACCTGAGGAGAACAGTTCATGGTTGGAAACCCGGTAAAGTCTCTCAGCTGCATGACTAGAACCAGATGTTACCTTGTACGTCATATGTATGTCTGTCAGTCATAGTTATTTCACTATTCTGCATGTAAGCAAGGAAGAAGAATTGTTCTGCATTGAAAAAAAAGAGGTCAATAGAGTGAATGGCTGAAGATACAGGGCAATGAACCCATTGACCTCACATAGTATCCAAATACAGCAAATTCGTAATTTCGAGCTCTATAAGTAATAAAAAGGTAAGCAAACAGTGTGACAAAGCCTTCTTGCCTTCTTTTCTATTACATTGGTATATTTGATAGGTATTTTTTCTTTTGGGATCATTAAAATGGCTGAAATATTAAAGATTTGTTTTTTAAGTTCCACATAACTAATTAATTCAATTAGGTCGATCAATTTTTTCATCTCTTGTAAAAATGGAAGTGTCGCAGCCCATGGGTACCTTAATAAAAGGTGTTCCAAAGAAGGTTACGTGTCTGACAGATCAAATTTTAGAGTCAATTTGTTATTGATAGATAAAGTGATTTGAACATGTATTAAAATTTGACAATATTTCTTAGGGTTCGGTAGATATCAAAATACAAATTTTCGTTGAAATCAATATATTTACATAATTTGTATTTTGAACATGTTCCTTTCTGTACCTAGAGATGGAGTTGTACGCAAACACTAAGCTACTTCCTTATAAAGCTTTGGGGATAAGAAAATTCTCTGAAAGTATCCCGCTACATCGTCTTATTACTCAACAGAGCGTTGGGGCGTACTGACCTTCAAGTGACCAGCGGTGCGATCGTTGCTTATCAGGTCTTATCTGGTCGATTAGAAGAGAGAAATATTAGTAAGTTGACGTACAGTAAGTTACGAAATACAGCGATTGGAAGCTGTGTGTGTCTATATGATATAATTTCTCGCGCCTGCCGATGTATGACACATTGCTGTCCAGAAGACATGATTATGTCTGAACATACTATACATACACTGGACTCGCCGTGTATGTCCGATAAGCTCAGGTCAACATCTCTGTGTCGCTTTGCCATGTAGTCATTCTGTATAGAAACACTACAGAGAATTTGAAAACGCGAATTTTTTATGAAAATTCTTTATTGAGATATTTGGGTGGGATACAATAATGATAACAGATAAAAGTAGAAAAACTAACAGCATCTTATTGGGCCCAAATGACCTAGCTGCCCTTAAGTTCCATACACTCAGTCACCCCAGTAGTGTTTGTTTAGTGAAAAGTTTCATAACATTCAACATTTGGATTTCTTTTAGAAGACATTTTATACAAACTCTCAGACTTCATCCAGTCTAAGTTAATTAAGGATGTGAACAACCTGTGTAAATGATAGATATCGTGTAAGCGCCATTAACTGAGTAGAAACCATTCTCTTGCTTTACCAAAAGTTTTCCCGTTAGTACCAGTCTGTATATATCTTCCAGATGTGCGGGAGGGCGCGGACATCTTGATGGATTTGCCAGAGCCATGCCTTCAGCTTGCTATAAACTATCTTGACGAAACAAGTGGTTTTTATTTATACTCTGAGCTAAAGTCAGTTGTGGTCTGCCGAGCATTCTGAACAGTTCCACACTTTTAACACGATATGCTATCTTCATCTATTGCGGCAGTGGAAGCATTAACGACATGCTGCGTGATCTAAACAACATGGTATGTCATCTTTTCTCTTTTTTGTGACTGCTGTTACATACAAAGCGAAGTTCAAAGTATTCATTTGGCAAGTTATTTAAATAAAAATATATTCTTCATTTATGTCTTTCACTAACCATTACCTTGTCTATCGTATACCTTTTAATATTTATTCTTATGAAAAAACGTTTACAAACTTCGTTGTAAATACAAGGAAAAGGGATATAAGCAACCGAATCAAAGCCTTATCAAAAGCATGTGATAGTATGCTGGCCTTGAAATCTTTTCGAAATTACAGAAACACCTGAATAGCTATAACGCCTATAAAAGTGACAAAGTGTTGAGAACATCCAACCAATAATAGCTCATACCTCGGTCTGACTTTATAAAATAATTATTTTAAATATAGGTAAACTATGTTTTAAAGATTTGTACACCTTCTGTCCATTACTGTCTTGCCTAACTTAATATTTACAAGTTATACAGAAATAAACATTCCTTTCGAATGAACACATTTAAATTGTCATGTAAATATCTTAAAACTACGAAAAATCGTCAGTTATTAAAAAAATCGAAGAACCAGAACCAAGTTTGGATCTTTTTTTACATTTTTTTTCTTTTGAGTTAAGTTGTTCACACATACAAATATCTTTTTCTAAAAATGCTTTGTTTTGGATTCACAGAGTTACAAAATACATGTTTCCACTGAAAATTGGTATCGAATTTACAAGTGCAATGCAATACGTCCTTTAGTTGCTCTTAAAGAAAGCAAAAATACTTAATATTTCTAATTGTTTTTTGATATTTTAACCATGGTAAGCTGGTAAGCTCCAAATGTCAACATTTATCTGTATGCGAAAGTATGGGATTTCCTCAAACTCGTTTGGTCAGGCACATGGCCTAATAAGTCACATGTCAGCTAGGAGTATAAGATAATCAAATCAGTTAATCGGTTCAGATAAAGGGTGATAAGTGGAGCACTGTAAACATGATGGAAGAACTTTCAGATACAGATGATCCGTTTCTGGAGGACTTTCTTCGTCTTAAAGAATTCGAGGTAACTTTTTTAACAGCATGTAGTTCGTGTTTGTTTATAATTATGTAGCTAGCGAATGCTATCTCTCCGCAACAGGTTCGTTTCCCAGGGTATGTTACAGGTAGGGAACAGAGTAAATGTTGGTACTGCGTTATCTCAGAATATGTGATGGTTGGTACCGCGTAAATCTGTTAAGCAATAATTACTTTAGCTTCAACAAAATGTTTTATTGTATTATTTAAGCTGAAATGAGGTAAACTGTATTAATATTGCTTATTCCTTCACTTGCCCATAACAGGTAAAGGAAATAGTGAATTTCACTAAAAATTCAATATTATTATTTCATGTGCATACGTGTAATGAAGTACACTTAGCCCAAAATAAGAACTTTTTAGGAAAATATGTACATATGTATGTGAACGAAAACCCATATAAATACCAAATTTGTTATTTAAGTTAGCATCTTCTTAGGATTAGACAAAATGATTTTCAAGAAAATCCGCCACCCCAAACTACACTTTACATTAAACTTATTTCGTTGTTTTAAATTTTCTCAAAAATGATTAAGAATTTTTATCTTATACCACACGTTTAAAATATTTGCATGACTAATAGAATTTATATATTGACTTTTTTCGGCAAAGATTTTTTTTTTCCTTTTTAGATTGCAAATAAACATTGTGTATTTGTTTCTCAGATACTTTTACCAAAAATGTAACTTTTCGTAGCATTGGTCGTTTTCGAAATATGTTGCTACATCTTTAAGTGTTTTCAGATTGATCTACAACAAGACATCTATAAATATCTTACATAACTTTTTAGTATGAGTTCATTAGAAATAAAAAATTTACTTAAGATGTTTTCCTTTCTGCCCATGTAATTAAGTCATTTTTCTTAGTTTAAATTATTTCTAGTCAAAATACGAGGGGGTGTCATAAATTTTTATCACCATTTAAAAATGTGATACAGGGTTTGTGTTGATATGTGCTTGTTAGTTCTTCTATACGTAGTCACCATCCAGATTTAAACATTTTTCCCAGCGTTTCTTGACCTTCCAAATACCTTGATTGTAAAAGTCTGCAGAATTCACTTTAAACCACTCTTTCACTTCATTAATGACGTCATTTGTGTTGTCAAATCGTCAACCACGCAACTTATTCTTCATTTCCGGGAACAAGAAAAAGTCACTTGGTGCGAGATCGGGCGAATAAGGCGGAAGCTGTAAGGTCTCAAAGTCACATTCCCTTGTTTTGTCAACTACAACTTGAGATGAATGAACTGATGCATTGTCAGCCAGAAGACGAACACCTTTGGAGAGCATACCGCGTCGTTTCTTAATCAGAGCTGCTCGTAACTTGTCCAGAAGAATGCAGTAGTATCTGTCAGTGATGGTTAATCCTTGGTAAGGTAATCTGTAAGGATAACTCCACGACAGTCCCAGAAAACTGAGAGCATGACCTTCCCAGCTGACATTTGCACCTTTGCCTTTTTGGGAGGGGAGAATCAGGATGTTTCCATTCCATGCTCATGGTTTTTGCGTCTGGACCATACTGATAGATCCATGATTCATCCATGGTTACCAGACGATCAAAGAATCATCTTCATCCTGTTTCAACAGCATCAACATCTGCCTTGAAAGGTCACGCCGTGTTTGCTTTTGGAAAGGGGTTAGTAAAAGTTGGACACGTCATGCAGACACCTTAGACATGTGCAGTTCGTCATGAATAATTTTCTACACACTACCATAGCTAAGATGTGTCTCATTCATGATCATTTAGAAGGTTGCTCGTCTGTCTTCCAGTATTAAACACTCCACTTTCTTCACTGTGACAGCTGACGGTCTACCAGCTCTTGGCTCATCTGTCATGGACATGTGACCAGTTTGAAAATTCCTTTCCGACCTCACAATAGTGTCATACGATGGGCAGTCATTTCTATAAACAGCCGTCATCTCATCATGGATTTCGCAGGCAGTTTTGCCCTTCAAATACAGGAACTTGGTCACACTTTGAGCCTCAATTTTCTCCATCTTACACCTCAGTCACTTCTGGCACTCACTGTATATAAAAAAAAACTAAAATCATTGAAACTACCAATAATATGTTTCAAGGGATCATGACACTAAAAAATTGACATCACTCTAGCATAATGTTACTTTGTGGGTTCCTGAAATTAAAATTCCAATTGCACAACTCAAAAATGTTCTTTATTTCCACGGAATTACAATTGAAACACTTGCGGATTTCACAGAATTACGTAATGTTCACAATTATAATTCACCAGTTCATCTGTCACAGGTCCACTGCACGCTCACAGTTACGTACAACTCCTCTGATGCACGTTCATAGTCTTCCGGTCCGTTAACTCACTCAGCGCTCCTCACGGCTGCTCGCCAAGAACTGACTGACTCGCCAACTGCAGCCCCTTTTTATAGGAATATCGCTGTTTCAGTGAATCACCGCGAAGGTTCCAGACGGCAGGGGGAGGGGAAGGAGACGGCCAGTGATGTTTTTCCAACCATCCCTTCGTTAGCGCTATAAGACAAATGGGTAGGCGTGAGCGAATGCTTCCCGTCTGGCCCTACTGCCGGCCGGTTCTATCAGGAGTTCCGACGTTCGGGTGACAATAAAAACTACCGCGTCATAATTAAATCTTTACGTCACCCCATCGTATATCTTAGAAAGTAGTGTGGAAAAGGTTTTGTTGCAATTTATAAGCAGTATATGGATGGAGAAAATTTTAAGAGTGTCATACATTAGTACTCCGCCTTCTGAACTATGAAAAAATGAAAGCTGCTTACCATTTATCTAAAAACGGTTGCAGCAGTTGGAATTTGTTTCTTGATCTATGTGCCTGTTAGCTAAAACATACAAGTTATCTGCTCGCAATTACGTAGATTGAATGTAGAGTAATATTAGGTATAAATTGAAGCTGCTTTACGTAATGTTGCTGCTTACACTTCTTAGTTTATTGCTGCATTACGTTAAGCGATGTCGTCATGGTGGGTAGACAGTTATAAACAGCAGCATTACCCTATTTTGGTATTTGAACACATAACATGCACTTTGTTATAATCACAAACATCGTGCAAAATAATTCTTTATCTTACGAAAGCGTATTCTTCCTCTCCATTATTAATAAGCTACGTAGCACTTCCATAAATGAGCATTTTAGAAAGGGTCGAGTTTTACATCCTCCTGTATTTTGATGAATGTTTATTCCAGTGAAAGTTAGTATTTATTCTCTTGTGTTGTGAATTAGATTTTACGAAAAAGTGCTTTAACAGAGTGGTTCGGATTTTAAACTTGGTTATATCTAACTTAACAGGGAGCCACGAGCTATATAGTACGAGGGCTGTTCAATAAAGAATGATCACAATTTTTTTTGACAACGTAACTTTACTCATCCTCATAATTTTGATGGTCCTTCTCGAAATAGTCTCCCCTGAATGCGATGCACTTGTTCCAGTGTTTCTGTCAGTCTTCAAAGACATGCTGGAAACCATTTTTTGAGAGATCCTTCAAAATTGCCTACGCAGCCTTCACCACTGCTTCTGATGATGGATAATGCCTCCTACGAAGGCGTTTCTTCAAGTTAGGGAATAGAAAGAAGTCACATGGGGCTTAATCCAGACTATAGGGAGGGTGAGGGATGCATTTCACGTTGATTTTTGCAATATATTCAGCAACAACATTGGCAATATGCAGTCGCGCATTATCATGTTGCAGCATTCAGCCTGCTTCAGGGAAATGTGGTCTTTTGCGCCTGATATGGACTTGCAATGTTTTCAGGACATCCCTGTAGTATTGTCCAGTTACTGATGTGTGTGCAGGTACAACATGTTGATAAACCATTCCATGAATATCAAAGAATGAGATGACCATAGCTTTCCCAGCAGAAGCAACCACTTTTGCTTCTTTGGGGGTTGGTGATGAAGGAGATTTCCACACTGAGCTTTGCCTTTTGCTATCAGGATTAAAAAGATATAACCAAGTTTCATCAGCAGTGATTACGTTTGAAAGAAACTCCGGATCTTTCTCTAACATCAACTTTAACTGCATGTTACCTCCATTGCAGTGGAGGTATAAAATGGTTATTTTATAGTATAAAATGGTTATTTTAAAATCAGTACATAAGTATCGATCTGTGTGGCTCAGTTTGTTAGGCGCTGGCAATTTTGGTATTAGTCTAAGATATAGATATAGATAATCACTAGCTCGAGATGTTTAAAATATGAAGTGGAAAATGAAATGTTCTACATTATATCGTTTAAATAATTCTTATATATGAGACCTCGAATAATTTTGAGCGAAAGTGCATATTTTTAGAAGAATATGGTTCAAGATTTACTTAATATTTAAATTAACGCTGTGATTACAGAGCGTGATGGCTTCACAGTGACATGTCCTATTCGGGAGGTCACGAATTTGCTTCTTATCGGAGCGCCACACTGACTTGGGTTTTAGCGTTGTTTCGTCGGATCGATAGGCGAATCTCGAGTAGTTACTCTGCTACTGTTGTCCCAATAATTTTCTTTCAACTGTTTCGGGCTCGTAGGACCAGCCAACACGATTGATGTATTGCAGATGTCCGGTGAAAGTTGCGCTTTGTAAAGATTTCTCTGAGGTAATTGGTGGGGTTACTACGTCCCCTTCGTTCCTGAGAGATAAAAATAAAAAAAAAAGATGGCTCGATTATTCCAAGGATGTGGATGGTTAGAGTATGATATCATGTGCGAAACGTTAGGGACCCCGTCGTCTAGTCGCCCTTCAAGATTTCCTTCATCCATCCCTCATTTGAACATTCCTAACTCCTGTTTAAATAAATAAAATAAATAAAATCTTAAAATATAATCCCGGTACCTAATTTCTTATACCGGGACATGATTTCCAAATTCTAATTTATTAACTACCAAATAAATACAAAAAATATAATTTAGACAATAATTTGTCAACTAATAAAATGAAAACAATAATCTAAAAAACAAATAAAATAATACAAAAGCTACCAATTTACAAATTTACAATTCCTCTAATAAAAATTTACTGGAATCCAGTATACAAATAACTGACAACCAGCTACAATTACAAAATAAACTACAATACCGGAAACCGATACTTAATATAATGGTAACCAGTGCATTTAAAACTTAACAATTTACCTTTTCAACGAATAACCTTTTAAAAACTTTCAAAAAAATTAACCAAAACTTGTATCAAAATAATTCATAAAATTTACATTACAAAAGGTCACAAAATTTGCAAATGTAAAACTTCTCCAAGTTTTTTAAACAAATTATACAAATTTAAATACATCATATCAATTTTATACAAACAAACATAAATTAAATTATTATTCATACTTCTACTCATATCAATACTTTTTTTTAAATCTACTTTATATCACATTAAAAATATAAATTTCAAACCTTAACAATAAAACAATTCATCTATAATAATAACCTTCAAATATTACAATACAATTCAAAAATATTAAACATACAATAATCATACATTCAAAAGCTTTCATATTAATTCAAAATTAAACCATTACATTAAACAACTTTAACTATCCAAACCAAACAATTCAATTTAATTTATTTATAATTTTAATTTATTTACCTTATTAACACAAAAATATAAAAATTTAACATTATATTAAACACATTTCAACTATTAAATCTACTAAATCTTTAACAAAATTATATCAAAAATAATTCTTTTCTATAATTTCTCAAAACATACTATCTCAAAATTTAAATATCCTCAATTTAAACCAAATTTATATTAAATAACATAACTAAATAGTTTGTCAAATCAACTCCTTAAATCCAATCTTCCAAATATCCACTTCTTAAAATAATCCATTCAAATCCTCCTTCACCTTTCACTCAAATTATCCATAACTCAATTCATCAATATCCTTCACTACACAACAACCATACAAAAAGCTTTCCTCGTCACTTTCTAAACCACATCACTTATAACAAACACTTCTCTCATTATAAAAAAACATATTACTCCGGGGAGGTAAAATTCCCTCCCCAAACTAAACCACAAATAAACTCCTTAATTCACTTTAAACCCCAAAGTATATACCATTGACACTATTCAAAATTATATTTAATTTGAGGGTAGGGCAATCCCTCCCCTAAAAATTTCACAAGAAACTATTCCTAACTCCTATTGTATAGTGATATTCATTTAAGTTACAGGATACTTATTTTTATGAATTTCGGAGAATTATTTACAACGCCTATAACTTTGTGGTTGGCCATTCCACCAGAACTTCGCTATAAGACCAGTGTTTTAATTAAATTTTCATCCTGACTTTTTTCTTCTTCGTCTGGTTATTTATTGATGTCTTGAGATATCAAAATGCTTTAAGGTCTACATACAATATTACTCAATTATTTCATATATTGAATTCTCGTTTTTATAAATTAGATCTATTAAATTTTGTTATACATTCATCGGTTTGATTCTTTTTATATCATGAAAACCATTTTCCTTCTATTTCGTTTATTTCAACTCTTATAATTTGCATTCGTAAATCTATGCAGTAGTATTCTTTTGGACGTATGTTATATCTTCTTTATTATGGATGTCTTTTGTTTAAATTATATCTGTAAGATTATTATTTCTTACGTAACATATTCATTTGAAACACTTGACTTCAAACTTAATAAATATGAATTTTAAAACGTTTTAGTATACTTATTACTTTTTATTAAGTATATCTGATGACAAATTACGCATATTTTTAGATTATTAAATTTCACACTCTTTTCTTTGAAGCAAACTATCCTAAATCATTTTTTCCAGGTTTTATCCCACAATCCCTAATATTTATTTTCCCCATGTTAAACATACAATTATTATCTGAAATATTGCATTTTATTAACTTCGATGCCTAAATAGATTTATTTTAAACATTTTTCTTCCAAATCAATAACCTTACTTTGCAAAATTTTCTTTCGCGCTCATCCAGAATTTTTCAAGTACATTAAATGGCTATAGCTTAAACTGTCAATCTTTAAGAAAAATTACTAGAATCAATTTTAATACTTTTATAAATTGATTAAAATATGCAACTACTCCTTAAATCATAAATTTCAAAAATCATAAGAAAATACATTCATTTTCGTCAACAAAGGAAAGTGAAATATGATCACTTTTACATTTCCAGATTTTATCCATATTCAGCTTGCAAGTTTTATAAAATTATTTTCATTTAATCACCTAGATCTGCTATGTTAGTAGTAGTTTTTTCGGCCCATCTCTCTCAATTAAACTGACGAACTGAATTATTATTTATAATGTATTTGTGTAATAATACACATAAATACAAGCTCCAGGCCCTCAAGACAATTTCTTCAACTTTTATTGTAGTATTAGCATTTACTATTGTAAATGCAGTTTTAGCATTTACTAAACGTACTTTAAATGCTTTGGAAGAACACAACTCAACTGTAGGCAGCTTTTTTGATTTAACCAAAGCTTTTGATACTATTTCTCATGACATTCTCATCTCTAAGTTGGAATACTATGGTTTCTGTTCTGAAAGTATCCGCTTTATTGTATCTTATTTAAGTGACAGATACCAGTCCGTCTATATCAATGGTTTTAAATCCGAGTTTATACTCGTCAAATATGGTGTCCCACAGGGTTCCGTTCTCGGCCCAGTTCTTTTCTTAATATATATCAACGATCTACCTAACTATGTTCGAGACGATTATATTGAAACATATTTGTTTTCTGACGACTTTGTTTGCTGTGTGGATGATGACAAAATACAAGGCGCCTTCACGAAAGTAAAAAAGTGGTGTGATGTTAATAAATGAAGTATAAATCAAAGCAAAACAATAAATATTAATTTTAATTTTAATCGCCTTTCAAATGGTCTTGATGACAGGACAAAATTTCTTGGTATATACCTTGAAAAGTATATGGGCTGGAAATCACACATTGACTACATTTCTAATAAAATTACCAAAGGAATATTTATGTTACGAATTTTAAAACAGAATGTGGATAAGGTAGCATTACTGAAGGTGTACTATGCTCATATTTATAGCCATCTCAACTACGGAGTTTTACTGTGGGGCAACCATGCTTATGCCAACAAACTTTTAATTTTACAAAAGAGGGCTGTAAGGATTATTTGTGGAGCTCCGCCTACTTCCCATTGTAAACCACTATTTATTGAATTAGGAATCCTTACTCTTCCTTGTATCTATGTTTTGAGTTGTCTCCTCTATGTGAAAGAAAATTTGCATGAATTTACCTTTTGTAACGATGTTCACAAATATCCAACAAGGACCTCAAAACAGTTATACTTAAGGAGGTGTAAGTTAGCCAAGACTCAAAACAGCTTTGATTCTGTTTCATTAAAATTATTTAATAGTTTGCCTGACTCTGTTAGAAATATTCCAGCCAGCGGTTTTAAACGGAAGGTAATCGGTGTTTTAAGGTGTAACCCTCTTTACAAGGTCCAGGAGTTTCATTCTATTGTTTGGACATAAATTACAAGTTTATATACTCTTGACGTTGCTATACATGTATATGTCTTTGGCAATAAAAAGTCTATCCATCTATAGATACTTAATTGTAAACTAATTTACACATTTTTAAATAATGATAAAGGCCCGGACCTGGATGAAATTTAATTGTAATCGTAATTTTTGTCATTTTTTGTTAATGTTAATAGAAGAATTGTTCATTTTGTTTTTCCGTCAAGTAAAAATCTAATTTTGTAATATTCCATATATTCCTTTCTTTCGTATGTTTCTTCAATGCAGCTCACATAATTTCACTCTCTTTTTCCTCTTAGCCCCTGTATCTCATCTTTCTCAAGAAGTGTTAGTTTCCATACTCTGCCTAACAAGATAAGTGTACCTGAAATTTAGAGATGTGGAAACCACCATAGAGTAACAAAAGATCGCGTTAAACGCTTCAAGAGCTACGAGAGTACGTTTCGCGAAGCAACATCTTTGACAATTGTAGTCTTTTGTTTTCATAGAAGGGTTGTTAAGGTAACGCGGCAGGTTACAATTTGTGTGCAGTGCTTTCATGTAACCTCCGGCCTCAACTATAAATACAACTCCCATGCCCTTTAAAATAGAATAGTTTTACTTTTTTCGTGACAAATGAAATATGTACGTTGAATTGTCTGGAAGTGTACTAAATAGTCTTCTTAACTCTGATTGACTTTTTGTATAACTGGTAAACTAAGATACAGACAATATATCGCAGAACATCAAACTAATGTGCAGATTTTGTCATGGATTTTCAACTGACCACATAGTGACGGTTTTAACCCTTAGTTGGTAACATGTGAAAAATTGGTGCTTACGGTAACATCCGTCTGGGAGACTAACATTATCCAATTTTGCATTTTAGGTGCACCTTAATGAGTATATGTGATAAATAACTACATGGAAATATTATTACTGATATTTGTATTCAGTTTAAAATATTTTTCTATGAAATATGCAAAAAATACGAAATTAAATATCGGTATTTCTCATGAAACAGTTCCTGAAGTTGATTATACTGACGTAAAAGTCACAAAATTGTATATTACTGGTTTAAATAAAATAGCCTCTAAAGCTGACATTGTTTTGAGATATATCTTGACCTCCATGCAAATAAGATAAACCATTACATACTTTCTACACACATTTTACACATTTTCTTGGAACACGGTAAGCAATTGGGTTTATAATACTTCACGCATTTGTACGCCGTCATTCTATTCAGCCTGATGGGACAGTAACGACGTTTTTTCTCTTTTCTAGCTTGTCGTTTCTTACTCTTCTTACTCTTCGCCCAGAGTGTCCGAAATGATTTTCCTCAGATCATCCGGTAAATTAGGAATTTGGAGCCTTCTCTGCATATGCTCTCTGATTAGATTTATTCCTATGCTCACGAACTCAAATCTTTACATCTTACCTTTGTGGGGAATATATAACATAGGCATTAGTGCAGCTCACTGATATTAGAAAGGAAAATATTGCGAGTGACCATCTCCTTGTTCTTCGGATAGCTGAGTAGTTGCATTTACTCCAGATTTTGTGGTATCATGTGAAACAGTTCATCTTGCCATGATAAATTCTGTCAATTTCGGTGTCATCATTTTCCCTATTCTGAATAGAGTCAACACCCCCTCTTCATTCTAGGATATTCTGAAAATCTATTTACGAATCTATGTAATGGTCTGAATCTAATACGTGATGATCTTCAGGAACATAAGAACCCTCCTAATCATTGCTCTCATTAAACTGCTCTAAAGTCAATTACCATTTGATACCGAAATAAGGATTGCAATGAGAAAAGAATCATAATGTATTTCAAAGGAATGTTAGATCTTTGTTAAAGTCTGTTTAGCCAACGTGTGTGCAGTTCCCAGTCAAAGGGACCTCAAAGGACGGGACCTCCCCGCCCACTAATGGCCGTCATAAATCTATCTCCACACTTCAGAAATGGAACACTGACGGGGACCAATAGCAGCCCCCATTTGTTGAAAATGACAGTTGCATGTCTACTCCGCGTGGAGTCTCAGTTGCCAAATTTCCAACTTACAGTTGTTCTGTTTCATTAGGTGCAAGACGGTGATGTTAAAATGTTGCAACATTGTAGAAATGACCGTCAGGAGGAGGGTCCATGTTGTAAAACGATTATGAGGGTTTGTCAAAGAAAGCGGCCGCCGTGCACTTGCGTTGGGTAGACAGACTTTACAACACGTGCAGGGGCATTGGGTTGAGTCGTTTAACAAAAGAGACGTAAGAAAAATGGTTTTCTTAGCAGGAATTATAAACGGTTAACACTTGACTCCGTTTGAAAAACATTGTTCGGACTCTTAATAACGGCATGACCGAGAATAACAATCACAATGGACATAATAGTCACAAAGGGAATTTTGGTGTGAATAGACAAGGCTTTGAGAAGTGAAAGTCACACACACACACGCAGCTGTGAGGGAGAGACAGACCGTGGCTGGCTTCCCATTAAGACGGTCATCTGCTTCTCTCTTGGGCGAAGGCAGACCAACAGCGATGAGAGAAGATATCTGTCGGTTCATACGTAAATAACGAATTAAGTGTTATCGAGTAATAAGCATTCCACATACGGTAACTCTAAACAGTGAGATTGATAACCCTTGGTCAGCAACTTCGAGTTTTATGTGATGATATAAAGAAGCAGTCCTTAAACCAGTTTGAAACTTGCATTCCAGTGTCATTAGAACCATCCATACTCCCATCCTGAGCATAAAAGTGCTCCTCTCGGCTCTACCCTGCTCTACCCACCAAACTTATTTGCTACAAACTGTCGCGCCAACGTGGAACTCTTTGCTCAACCCGGCTCCACACATTGTTTGATTCACATTTTACTGCTTCTTTTGAAACGTGAGGTATCCCTCCACTAGTATAAATCTATAAATAATAAAATATTTGAAAAGTAAGAAGTATAACATCAGAAAACTTACGTTTTTAAAGTATTATCCGTCAATCAGATGGAGAAACGAATTACCTGTACAGTAATATCCGTCTGAGAGACGATGTGGGTGACGCATGCGCACGAGTAAAACAATACTTTCGTGAAAGTAAAACAATGATGTTCACACAATACAAATTTGAGCTCACAAATGAAGCATAGCTGGAATATCAGATCACATTACACTGGGCAACAAAAAAAAAATAATGTTTGAATGTTTCGAGCACTTCATGAAGCAATTCCTACTAATTTTGGGTTGAGAAAAACAAATATGACAATGAAAAATTTTTATTAGCTCTAGTTTCTATGACAAACAGAAGGTGGAAGGATTACATATTAACGGATTGAGATAAAAGGATACATTTTAATTACATACATGATAACAACAATGAAAGTGCATTTGATTTTTTAACTAGTAATTACATGCTAAGATTTCTAAATTTCTGGAAAAATACTTCACAGATAGTGGTGTCTGAAGAGAATCATGTGGTGGCCTATTGACTTCGTCGTCTTTTAGCTTGCCTCTTATGATGGAGTTCCGCAGAATCCCTATACAAAGGCCAACAGTAATCCGCAAGCATCACTTCATTCCAACGGCCCTGATATCTTTGTTCCATAACAGAAATGTCCTGATGGAATCTCTCCCCATGTTCATCACTAACAGCTGCACAACTAGGAGGGAAAAAGTCTAGGTGGGGTGGAGAAAATGGTCTTAAGGAACATGTTGCATCCAAGGTTACGGTATTTTTGCAGGAGTACTGTCACCAAATGCTTGTAGTTGTAGCTTCCTTTTCTTTCCCCTCCAAAGTTTGGTCAAATGCAGGATCCTTTACAACTTCTTTTATTTTTGGTCCGACAAAAATGCCTTCCTTAACTTTTGCATCACTTAATTTTCAAAATTTTCCCTGTTTGTGTTTTGTTATTTGACAGGTGTGCCAACTCCCCCCAAAATTCCCCCAAATTTTAAATCTTAACTCTAAAATATGAAATGTCACTTTATCTTCAAAACAAGAGCTAATCTATCATTTTTGTGGTGATTTTTAAATTTAGCAGATGGAAATGCATGTAAATTCACTATTTTTAAACCCGAAACATTTTCATTGTTGCCCAGTGTTATAAATGCACATGTGCCAGATATACGTTGAGAAATGTCATATCCGCCTCAGAGACGGATGTTACCAACTAAGGGTTAAAACGTTTGACTGTCACTTAAAGTCAGCTAAATTTCCTTGTCCCTACAACAATAAGTACAACAAGATCAAGTTAATTTTATCATGAAGTAACTTCTCGCCGAATTGTAAACTTATAGTTGAATATAAAGCATTTATGGACAAATTACCCTGAAATGTTTAGTTAGAATTTATGGTATAATAATAGCTTAATTTATTCATGATTGTCACTACTTTAATAAACCAAAATCTCAAATACAAAATATAAAACTTTATTGATTTTTCTTGCTATAGGATGTGTTTCTATACCAATTATTAAAAAACGTACAACTATAAACTTGTGCTGCCATCTTCTGTTGATATATCTGGAGTGAGTGAGTGTGTGGTGTTTTAGGGCCCGTCGACAACAAGGTCATTTGGGCCCGGATATATCTGGATATAGCTTAGAATTTTCGTAAATGGTGTGAAGCATCCATTGCCCTCTTAATTTTCCACTCGGTTACTAAATCCAAAGCCGCTAGCAGCAGCACAAATCTGGCAGGCTGTTTGGAACAGCCCGAAGGGTGGTCAAATCGTGTACCTGCTCTGGGAAGAGCTTAACCACGTAGTGGCGGGGTGTGGATGTTGCAGAATGACGGGTGTAATTTAAGTGGGGTTAGTGTAGGGAGGTAGCTTTTTGCTCCTCAGGGAATGATGAACCGGGTGCTACGGACAGCGAGCACCGCTGGTGGGTTAGTTAATAAACTAGGAAGGAGGTGTGAATAATTTTGAATATTCCATAATAACAATTTTGGAGTAGCTGAAATTTAATTTAGGCTGGAATGGAGATCATGTGGTTACCGGTAGTGACCGCAAGACATGCGGGGTAACCGGTATCGCTTATAGCGACGCTCACGAGGAACATAATCCCCAAGGGATCTGACTAGGGCGCTCTGATGTTGGGGCAAACCCTCGAAGAATTTTGTCGCCCGGCGTCTAATTTCATCCTCCACATATCGGAGGGATGAAGCCTCATGAAGTAATCTCACGGGGAACCTTGTACAAACAGAATAAATAATCCGAAGACATTTATTCTGTGCACGTTGGAGCTGAACTAGATGTGAGCCTGCGGCCATACCCCAGACTTCGCACGCATAGAGCATGATAGGGAGGACCAGAGCCATAAAGAGGCGCAACTTTAGGGGAGCAGACATCGCAGACCGAAGCACAGGGTATAGTGATGCCACGGCACCACACGACCGATGAGCTTGCTCCTGGATGTGCTCCCGAAAAGTTAGGCCCTTGTCCAGCTTGACTCCCAAGTACTTGATTGAATTCTCCCACCTGATCCCTTGCCCGAAGTAGGTAAATTGGGGGAAGTTGGCGGGAAAGCGGCGCTTGGTGAACAATATCGCTTGGCTTTTCTCCGTATTAATGGACAATCGCCAAAGCGTGCACCATTCCTGGAGGAGGATTAGATATCTTTGGATGGGGTTGAAGGTTCTGCGTGGGTGTCTGTTTGTTGAGAATAGCAGCACGTCGTCAGCATACTGTGCTATGTTGACGTGCTGTTCAGTGGGAAGGTCAGCCACATAGACGTTGTACAGCGTCGGGGATATCACAGAACCTTCGGGGACTCCGCCGCGGATAGACCTTCGTGTAGATGTTTTTCCCGCCACTGTGACAGTGAAGAATCTATGTTTTAGGAAAGAGTGAAGAAGGTGTATGACTTGAGTGGGTAGCTCCAGTTGGATGAGTTTGTACAGAAGACCCGCGTGCCAGGTCGTAGAGAAAGCCTTTTCCACGTCCAGAGAAACCGCCGAGGTGAATGCCTTGTCCTGGAAACCCAGGACTGCAGCCTCCACCACGCGCAGCAACTGCTGTGACGTGGAATGCCCAGGACGTAAGCCAAACTGGTGAGGAGGGATAGCTTGTATGTCACCCAGAAGGGGGGACATGCGGGCTAAGAAAAGTCTCTCGAAAACTTTCGAGAGAACAGAAAGGAGGCTGATGGAGCGGTAGTTGGCAGGATTAACCGGGTCTTTCCCTGGCTTCAAGATGCATATCACCCGAGCCTCTCTCCAACTACGTGGAAAGTGACTCAGAGAGAGACACATATTGAAGACTTTGGTTAGAAATAACACGGCCCTGAAGGGAAGGTGGCGGAGCATGAGTGGCGTTATGCCATCAGGTCCCGCTGCCTTTTTTGGTTTGAGGCGCCGGAGTACGCCCTGAAGCTCACTGGGCCTTATGACTGGGAGTCTGTCCGCCTCAGCCGGGGGTCGCCGAAAGTATCGACGTACCTCCTGCCTAACGCGGTCAGAGAAGGCAGGGTCCTGGGGGTCTTATCTAGGCCTCATGGTCCTCTCAAGGTAGTCGGCGAACACCGTAGCCTTGGCCTGTGGTTCGTAGGACAGGCCTTGGATGCCCTGGAGTGGGGAGTTTGGTGTCCCTTGGCGGTTCCGAAGTCTTTTAATGACCCTCCACACGTCTCCATCCTCGAGGTTCATACGAGACATCGTGTCCTCCCACGCGCGCACTCTGTGCTCACGGAGGCGGGCACGAACCTCTCGGCACAGTCGCCGATGAAGCCCTCGATTATGAGGCGTGCGGTGTCTTTGGTAGAGCCGCCTTGCTGCCCAAGAACGGCGAATGAGAAGTAGGATGTCTAGGGGAAGAACATCCGGATGAAGGGGGGCTGGGGTGATAACTGTAAGGTTGCGGACCGTTCGCTTCACGACTGAGGTGAAGGACGAGACCGCAGCCTCAAGGGAGGGAATGTCGGTTATGTTGGGGTTGGGAGGAATGGAGTCATTCAGGCAGACTTTGACGCAATCCCAGTCCACATCCCGGTTTTGAACCGAGACGTCATGGTTGGCAATCCGTGTATTAGCCTCAGCAAGTACTGGGTTGTGATCTGAATGTAGTGCGTTAAGTGAAGTGAGTGAGAGATGAAATGGAAAGCATTTGATGATAGCGAAGTCGATATGAGATGGGCGACCCCGACCACGCGGGTAATGAGTGGGTTGCCATGGGCCCTCAACTCGAAGGTGAGGGTCCGCATCTACCATGCGGATAATGTCACTGCCTCTCCTATCCGCTCGGGGACCATGATGCCAACGCTGATGTTTGGCATTGAAGTCCCCGGCCATAATGACATTGGGATGTAAAGAAAGGATGGATTGGTAGTCATTGGCTATGAACTGTGAGCGGGGAGGATGGTAGGCTGATACTACCAGGACTTCAGAACCGCCAAGGTTCACGCAGGCTGCCGTGGCTTCTAGTGTCTGGAGTTGTGGAAGCTGGACAGCTCGATGGACCACACTTCTCCTCACCAGGATCGCTGTGCCACCTCCACGGCGACCAGCGCGATCCGTTCGGAGACAGTGGTACCCCGAGAGATGGAAGGGGATCTGGGGGCGGAGATGGGTTTCCGACACCAAGATGAGGTCCAAGACATTGGATCTTGCAAAATGTAGGAGCTCGTCCCGTTGAACCGCCACTCCAGCCGCGTTCCAGAACGCGAACCTGAACGAGGTGCTTGACCTAGTTCGTGCTGCCATTCTGGGCCGGGGCGGTAAAGGAGGTCAGAAGGGCAAGCCCCTCCATGGCTGTCACCATGCGGGTTGCGGGGTCTGTAGCGGAGGTATACCTAACCAGCAGTTCACAGAGTCGCTCACCGTGGGACTGTAACAGCTGATACAGCCACGTCAGCAACTCCGACCGTGGTGAGGTGGAGGGAGTTGTGTGTGAAGTTTGGGACTTCGAAGGTGAGGAGTGTCTTGGGGCTGGCCTACCTTTGGTTTTCTCGTCCCTAATCTGTCGAGCGGGCTTGGGTTCACCAGACCCGCTCCCAGCCTCGGAATCCGAGTCCGCCCTTTTGGCCGCCTCACGACCCTCCTCCCTTCTGGGAGTGGCTCTAGGTGGGGCTGGAGCTTTGTGTTGTTTTTTAGCTTTGACTGTGCGTGTGTGTGTGTGTATCCTTGGGGGGTTGTGTCTTGCCCCGCAATGTCGTCGAGTCACCGGCTGGTTTGCGCACCACCTCAGCAAAGGATGGGGCACTGTTGGAGTTAGGCAATTGTTGCCGTGGTGCTATGGAAGAGGTTGCCCTCTCCGCTTCTGGCTCAGAACGGGTGTTCTGGGCTATTGGCCCTGGAGCTGGTCTCCTAGAGGCAATAACCGCCTTCCTGGTAGGGCAACCTCCATAGCACGCTATGTGCCCTCCTTTGCAGTTGGCGCAGGTTGGATCTTCCGTGATGGCACGGGGGCAGTCCTCTCTGAGGTGGGTGCCACCGCACCTCAAGCAGCGAGGATTACGGTGGCAGAAGAGGCTGGAATGATTAAATCCCAGGCATCTGTAGCACTGTGGGGGCCCGCCAGAGCCTTTGGCTGGTTCCAGAGTGACCCGGAGGTAGCAGATGGTGCGAACATCATCCAACTTGACCTCGGGGTCGTTTACCCGCTCCACCACTACTAGGAACAGGGGAAGGGGAGCTTTAGTTCCCTGGCGATCTGGAGCAGGTCGAGTGAGCTGCTTCACTATTCTAGGGGTGATGCCCTGGCGGGTGAGGTCTGCCCTTATGTCATCCACGGAAGTGTCCGCGGGTAACCCTCGGATGACTCGGCGTACATCACGGGCCTTATTCAGGCCAAAGGTAAAATGAGGAATTTTCCTCTGCTTGAGCTGTAGCAGTATCTTGGTGTAGTCCCCCTCGTTCTTTGCGTGGAAGACAAATCGGCTTTTATTCCTCCTTACTGAGCACTCATTCTCGAGGGTCGGCATGACCTCCTTAAGGAAGCCTACCGCCCCCAAGAAATTGTCCACGATAATAGGCGGTATGTGCCGCCTTTGCCTTCCAGCCTGGTTCTGACCGGAGGTGGGTCGAGAAGACTGGCCAGAGGGCACGCCCTCTGCAGCCAGTCTTGCTGCTCGCTTGGTTCTCCGTGATCTTACCTCACGGAACTCGTCACCCTCGCCATCCGACGAGAGGTCCGATGAGCTGGGCTCCCGGCCTCCCTCGGATGCCGAGGAGTAAGCAGAGTTGTAGGAGAGCACGGATGTTCTCCCACTCCTTGATTGAAAACTGCGCACACTATTGCGCTCGTTGTCGGAGTCAGACCCCAAAATTTTGCCTGCACGAGAAACAGCTTCCCGTGAGACGCCCTGGTCAGTAGGTTGTTCGAGTAGGACTACCTTGCCCTTTCCGCCGTAGCGTTGTTGGCGAGGTTTCCTCTTCCTTAATCCTCCAGTGGAGGTGCTTTGTTTGGCCATAGCAGCCGGTTCATCAGACCCTGTACGGGTCGAGGTGGAAGGAATGGCAGTAGCTTCTGCCATAGTGGAAAATTGGAAGTGACAAGAAGAAGAGACAAAAAGAAAGAAAAACTTGTGGAGGAGGTACTGAGCAGGAACAATAACAGCCCTGCACCCGAAGGTGCAGTGCGATCAACCGCCCTACGGGTGTTCTTACCTCTAGGCAGCGGGTGCTGAACAGCGTGAAACTCAGAGGACCGGACACCTGTTTAACAGAATGCGCCTTACCCAGTCACAAGGACTGGATGGCTCAGGTCGTGAGTCGCCCCGCTACCTTTGTAGTTTTCCCTTCTTGAAGATGGAGAAGAAGGCAGCTGAGTGTTGTCCCTCAGAAGAAGGCAGCGTTTTCTGCGAGGTCGGTAGAGTAGCGCGATTGCCGGGAGCTTCCCTAAGGTCCCTCCCGATGTTGGCAATCCGCTTGCTCTGCCGCTGCGTAGTCCTAAGCTGGTCTCTCTGAAGAGGCGATGTTGACTCCTCGGCGTCTCGAGGAGAAGTCGAAAAGCCGCTAGATGGTAGTAATGTGCCATTTATAGCTTTTGCCGACGTCATTAGCATCAGAAGTAAAAGTATGCATGCATTCGACTCAAAGTTGTCATTCTAAAATAAAGGACATTTCCTCATAACATAGGATTATATTCATATATTCATATTTATTGCAACTTAATACAGTGTTTGAAGACAAGTAAGCCATGTCACTTATAATACATACTCTCTCTTAAAAGTAAACGATTAGAAATGTCAAAGTTATTCATCTTCTCTCTCTCTCTCTCTCTCTCTCTCTCTCTCTCTCTCTCTCTCTCTCTCTCTCTCTCTCTCTCTCTCTCTCTCTCTCTCTCTCTCTCTCTCTCTCTCTCTCTCTCTCTCTCTCTCTCTCTCTCTCTCTCACACACACATATGCATATACAAAACATAATTATTCAAAATTATCGAAGTTGTCATTCATCTATACTGGGATAGGCTCTGCTTAACAAGAATTTAGTCAGTTTAGATTTAAACTTAGCAGCTGACACAGTATTTTTTAGGCTTTCCGGAAGCTTATTAAGTAGTCTTGGACCAAAGTATTGGGACTTATGTTCAAAAAATTTAAGTCTATGACCTTTAACTATATAGTTATTCTTTCTCCTTGTTTCGTATGTGTGGACATCGGAATTTGAGGAGGTTATATTCATGTTATGTACAAAAAGTATTGTTAGCAGAATAAATATGCAGGGCAGAGTAAGTATGTTTAATTTTTTTAAATACGGACTGCATGAACTCGTACGTGTTATTTTTTGTCAGGTATCTGATAGCTCTTTTCTGTAGGAGAAAACTTGTGTTAAAAGTTTAATTTGGAAGTGTGAAAGCTCGATGCCATAAGAAATGTGTGAATTAATATTAATACTGAGAGAAATTGGCTAAATATCGCAACACAAAAAGTCCTGAGCTTAATTTACTTTCTAGTTTTTCAATGTGGTTGTTCCAAGTTTCAATTAGAATTACTAATGAGGGAATTCGGCACTGCGACCAGGCTTGATATATGCTATCTATGCCCCCAAGTGGGGCATACCCGGGAGGAAGGATGAGGCGAGATGAGACAGAGGGCGGCCGTCCCAAGGAACCACGACAGTGCAGAGGGCATGGTCCCTACTTTACTTAGATGGACACCTCTACCGGTAGGCAAGGACAACGGACATTCAACCACATATTAAACATTAAACATATTGTGACTTTGTGGGTTCGTAAAATTAAAAGTCTAGTTGCAGAAATACAAAATACTTTTTATTTCGTAGAAGGACAATTTGTACACTCCTTACAGTCTCTAAAAATGACGTAACACACACGAACGCAATCTTCCAGGCCGTCTGCACACTGCACAATTAACAGTTCTCGACTGCTCACTAGCAACTAACTCGCGACCGACCGACCAACCGACCGACCGACCGACCGACCGACCGACCGACCGAGGTGCTGGCTGGCTGTATAAAGCCACGCACGCTTTTGCTGCGTGCCCACCCGTTAAGAGTTTTACCGCAGGTAAGGTATTTCATTTCGGGATTTTGTAAGATGTGATGTGGGTTTTGAGATCGAAGATTCTTGTGAGGTTACAATTTTGTACCTATGGGTTGAAACTCGCGACTTGCTGTCTCTCGTCTTTTAGAAACGGCCATAGTTTCTCGAAAGTTGCCGAAACTACACAATCTTTCATGGCGTATCGAGTCAAGGGGAGAATCATCCATACATCTCTATCTCTTTCTCGCTCTGTTGC
>CM060955.1:108118994-108357840 GCA_030765055.1 Mantis religiosa | reverse complement strand
TGGCATGCGTACCGCCAATATCTCTTTACTTACACTGTCCCATTTCTTATCCCATATTTTTCTCCTGTAATTTGTTAGCTCCTTACGTTCTATCAGGTATTGCATAGTGCTTTCTTCATCTCTACAAAATTCACATATTCCTACCTCAATTACTTCTGAACCCTTTTAAGTATAATATTCCTACTCTCATTCATGCTATGTCTTCTCTTCCAGTTTTGCCAAATTGATCTATATATTTTTCCCTACCCCATTCTGTATTTAATTGCTTATAAAATTTCAAAGATTTCTTTTCTTCTATACTTTCCCATATCTCTTGCCTATGTATGTCTTGTAGTCTAGTTCTCACTTCCTTCCAAAAACTGCTGTAATTTGTCTCCTCTGCTCTCCATAGATCTCCCATGCCTATCTTTATTTCCAATTCCGACCACCAACTATTTGTATTTCTACTGCTTTTCTGTTGCTTCATGCACAGATTCAATAATTCCCCTTTCTGCCCTTTAATATACTTATACCAGAATTTCTCTCTATTATTCTTCCCTCCTTTTTTGTATTACCTAGCTCTAGTAATACCATCTCTCTTGGTGCCGATGTTGGCAGACCTAGTAGTTCTTTATAAGCATACTGTTACTGCGTTCAATTACCTCATAATTATCTTAATATGGCACGTGTGCCAATAATATTAATGTCATGTGCCATATACCAATGACGTAATACCGGCAATCCGATTTGCCTAGCTTACAAAGAGAAGATGCAACTATTTTGATACATTTATTTTTCTGAGAATTTGATACAGAAACCTCAATGCATTATAAAGCATAGAATAGTGTGACTTTGTGGGATCGTAGAATTAAAAGTACAGTTGCACAAACTCAAAATGTTCCTTATTTCCACCGAATTATAGTTGGTACACTTGCCGATTACATAGAATTACGTAGCGCACACAATTACAATCAACCAGTTCGTCTGTCACAGGTCCACTCCACACTCACAGTTACGTACCGCTCTCTCTAGAGCTGACTAAGAACTCCTCTGATACACTACGCAATCTTCCAGTCCGTTCTCTAGCACTACGCTCTTCACGGCTGCTCACCAAGAACCGAGAACTGACAACTACCCGAGTCGTCTAATGCGCCGCTTATATAGCCAGATCGCTGCATCTCGAAGCTTCGTGGCTCGGAACTTCATCCTGATTGTTCCAGACGTCAGAGGCAGGGGAAAGAGGCGGCACAGTGGCCCGCGATATCCTTCCAATCATCCTCTCAGTTAGCGCCACAAGATAAATGGGTAGGCATGGTCTGAATGCCTCCTGTCCTCCACTGAGCTGTCAGTTGGTCGTGCCTTCCAATAATTGGGTGACAATAACAATATCTGAATTTGCAATTACCTGCCATGCTATGCTGATAAGAAGCTGCATGAACAACCTACTTACTTCACTCCCACGAATGCATAAGTTGCTTATCGCCTCAACACCTTCTTCTTCCTCTTCTTCTTTAAGTTCCCTAGTTGTACCACTGCTGTGGTGTTGGGGGATTCTTGTTCGTCTTTCTCTAAGAGAAATATCGGGTCCGAAGAACCAAAGCTTTGGATCCGATAGAGTACCAGGATAGATGATCAGCCCAGTGCCTGGTGCGAAGATTAAGGAAGTGGATGATATATATGAGGGCGAGATGAATGATATGAAATATAAAGATGGAGCAATTAATGCAATGCTGACTGGGGAAACCGGAGGACCCAGAGAAGACCCATCCCAATGCCATGTTGTCCACCACAAATCTCACTTTGCAGTTTCCTGGGATCTCACTTGGTGAGAGCCAAGCTGTCTAACCACTCAGCCAGGACGCCCGCCTCGTTAGCGTGGATGGTAGCGTGTCTGCCTCACGTTCAAGAGGTCCCGAGTTCAAATCTCGGTCAGGGTGAGTTACCTGGATAAGGTTTATTCCGGGTTTTTTCCTTATCATTAAAGACGAATGTCGGGTAGCTCAAAGCCCCATGGACACATTCGAGCAGCATCTCACACTTTCATTCGTCGTCCTATATGATTTAACGTTGGAGGACGTAAAATTACAACAGCAAAAACTCATGCAAGGGCACGCCCACCTCAACGCTCAGAAAATGCAGGAAAGAAGCTAACTTTCATAACATACGATAACTTACGCCAGATGTGGATGCCCAACTATTTCTTAATAATTTCCTATAATTTTATAATGCTAAATTGTACATGTATCCCCTCGTACGTATTCTTAATATGACACTTATAAAATTGTCAAATTCAACTATATTTCCTGACAAACATTTACTCATCTATAAACATCACTATTATTCATTTGCATAAATCACCTTTACAGCAAGTATTAAATCAACAATACCTTACCAACTGAAAAGCATTAGTTTTCCCAAAGAGTCATTGGAACAACTTTCAAAAGCTGTTATATCTTTATTGTAAACTTTTTCCATGAATTAGACCTTAGCGCCACTACCTTCTAGATCCAAATGTACTATAAGTATCGTGGGTTACGGCTCCTTTCTGCTATTTTTGTGTTATGATTATAAAGTTTATTCTTGTCCATCTAATCTTATTATCCCTTTTGGTTCTTGATAAACTGATTGTATTGCTTCAATAAAATTCATAGGTACTTTTTTGTTCTTTAGAGCTCTCCAAATTTCTTCCCTAGGTATTGAATCAAATGCTGCTTTCAAATCTAAGAATCCTAAATAAATACCCTTTCCTCTATCTATAGCTTTCTCTATTATCATTCTCAATGAGAAAATTTGGTCTTGATGAATAGAGGGGTTAAACAAGGAGATAGTCTCAGCCCACTCTTATTTATTATTGTGATGGATGAAATATGGAAAATTTGCAAAAGAAAAACAGCAAGAACTATGATAGGATATAGAAATTTAAGACCAGTTTGGGCACAATAGTTGATATATGCTGATGACATCATATTAATAGCAAATAGTAATAATAATTTACAATTAGCGCTAAATGAATGGAAAGAAGAATTAACTAGAAAAGGTTTAGAATTAAACATACCCAAAAGTAAAACCATGTATATAGGAAGGAAAGAAGAAGTTAAAATTAAATGTAATGATGAAATCTTAGAACAGGTAGACAGTTATGAATACCTGGGTACAATTATAAATAAGGATGGGAAAATAGAGCAGGAAATTTTAAACAAAATAAGAAAGGCCAATTCTGTCTACTATCAGATTAATAATACTATTGTGGGGAAAAAAGGAAATAAC
Organism: Mantis religiosa; assembly: GCA_030765055.1. NCBI lineage: Eukaryota > Metazoa > Arthropoda > Insecta > Mantodea > Mantidae > Mantis > Mantis religiosa. Next base: position 108,354,594 of record CM060955.1, on the reverse strand, counting down.
AAAAGATACAAAAATTATAGTATTTAAAACAATAATACTACCAATTCTATTATATGGAGCAGAGAGCTGGACTCTCCTACAGAAACAAGAAAGCAAAATAACATCTATGGAAATGAGATATTTAAGACGAGCTGTGGGGAAGACAAAAAGAGATATGATTAGAAATGTAACAATAAGGGAAAAGTTGGGTACACACTCCGTTAAAGAAATATTGGAAAAAAGACAACTTAAATAGTATGGACATGTACTCTACATGTCAGAAGAAAGAAAACCCAAACAATATTTAGAAGCAAGACCAGAAGGTAAAAGAATTAGAGGAAGGCCACGCATGTTGTATCAGGAATACATTGAGAAGTTGGGGAAGCATAGAGGGAAAACCATGACAGAAATGAAGAGAATGATGATGGACCGAGAAAAGTGGAGGAAATGGGTAGAAGAGGCTTGTACTTCACGCTTAACAGCACAAAAAAGTTAGAGAAAGAAGAAGAAGAAGATTATAAAGTTAAAACAATATAAATAGAGAACGATACTAAGGTAGAGCTGAATAAAGGTTTAAAACAATGAATATTAACTTCCAGTGCACTAACGTCGCAATCTGAAATATTTGTGATATATGTAGTGCATGACGTAATGATCTGCTGATAGCTGTCATGCCGCTCCAGTATTGATAGTTTATCGCGGTACTTCGCTTTGTTCAGAATGCTAGTCTCCACACTGTTCAATATTGAAACTTATTGATACCAATGTAACGCTTTCATGCGTTAAGTCTGTTGGCTGTCAAAGTTCGCCCATACTAACAACTTGGTCCGTGATATAATGTGACAGTCTACAGGCTGTCACCGTGCACACCTGTTAACCACAATGTAATGTTTTATTGCGTTAAGTTTGCTGGCCGACAAGCTTCGCCAATATTAATAACTTAATCAGTGATATGAATATTTGTTGCGTTAAGCCTGCAAGCTATCACCGTGAACACCTATTAACCTCATTGTAGCATTTTGTTACGTTAAGTTTGTTGGTTTTCAAGCTTCGCCAATATTGATAATTTGATTGGTGATATAATGTTTTGTTGCATTAAGTATACAGGTGTCACTGCATACACCTTTTAACTACAATGTAATATTTTGTTCCGTTAAGTCTGTTGGCTGTTAAGCTTTACCATAATTGATAACTTAGTCATACAATGTGTGTTGCGTTAAGTTGCAGGCTTTCACCGTGCACACCTATGAACTACAATGTAACGTTTTGTTGCGTTAAGTCTGTTGGCTGTCAAGCTTCGCCAATATTGGTAACTTAATCCGTGATACGATATACGAGGCATGTTTTTTTAAGTCAGTACCGTTTTTCGATTCCGCCACCGCAGCGCAACGGGGGGCGTTCCGCGCATGCGTGCTGGTTACCTACAACTATTTTCTACGCACTGACGCCATTACAGTCTGATTCTTTATTGTATACGTTGGTTACTGAGTGTTTAAGATGCCTCTGACAATCGTGAGTCCCACCGATTGTGAAGTACGGGCTGTTATACGATTTCTTAGTGCTAAAGGCGTAAAACCGATCGACATTCGTCGTGATATCTGTGAATTTTACGGACAAAACATTATGAGTGATGGAATGGTAAGGAAATGGTTGAGAGCACTTAAAGATGGCCGCACAAATGTGCATGATGAAGAACGGAGCTGGCGTCCTTCGGTCGTTACTGAAGATTTGGTGCAGAAAGTGGACGAAAAGGTGAGAGAAAACAGACGCTTTACAATTTCATCATTGTGCGACTATTTTCCTCAATATTCTCGTAGTGTTTTGTATCGCACTGTGACCGAGAGCTTTAAGTACCGGAAATTGTGTTCACGTTGGGTTCCGAAAATGTTGACGGATTTGCACAAAACCCAACGTTTAGACAGTGCATTGACTTTCCTTGAGCGGTACCACAATGAAGGTGAAGATTTTTTAGACCAAATTGTTACTGGTGACGAAACATGGGTGGCCTACGTCACGCTAGAATCGAAACAACAATCCATGGAATGGCGACATTCCTCATCACCCACAACAGTGAAGTTAAAGCAAACAATTTCTGCCCGGAAAATCATGTGCATAGTTTTTGGGACAGAAAAGGGGTATTGCTAGTGGAGTTTCTGCCTCGTAATGAGACAATCAATGTAGCGTCTTATTGTGAGACATTGAACAATCTCCGCCTTGCAATCCAGAACAAAAGACGTGGCAAGTTGAGTAAGGGTATCGTTTTGCTGCATGACAATGCCCGTCCGTATGTGTCTAATCGGACCAAAGATCTCATCAAATCTTTTCAATGGGAAACTCTAGATCATCCTCCATACAGCCCTGATCTGGCGCCCAGCGACTACCATTTGTTCCTGCACTTGAATAAACATCTGGGCGGTCAGCGTCTTCAGGACGATAACGAAGTCAAAACAGTTGTGATACAGTGATTAGCACGTCAGGCGGCAGAATTTTATGATGAGGATATTCAAAAACTGGTGCCACGTTATGACAAGTGCCTCAATATTCACGGAAATGTAGAAAAGTAGAGTAAGGTACAGGCTTTCATGTAAAAATAAAATTATTGCGGTATCTATGCACGTATTTTTTTAATTCCAAAACGGTACTGATTTAAAAAACATGCCTCGTATTTCGTTGCGTTAAGTCTGAAGGCTGTCTCTGTGCCTGTTAAACACAATATAACGTTTTGTTGCGTTAAGTCTGTTGGCTGTCAAGCTTCACCATATTGTTAACTTAATCCGTGATATAATGTTTTGTTGCGATAATGCCCGATTTCACCAACAGATGTTAAGACATAACACGAGTTTAGCAATAGTTAAAACAAAAATTACATTTCGCCAACAAGTGTTAGCGTAACACTCGTGTTAAATCTCTTGTTAAACTAACAAGCCAAATGTCTGATGTTAAGTCCTTAACAATTGTAAATAGTCAAGATGGCGGGCGTGACCGCAGCTGTTGTTGTCAATTTGCTATATTTAAGACCGTCTAAATGGCATTCGTAATAGAGTATGGCCTATGAGGAGAAATGATTTTGAGGAGCTTTCCGAAGAAAATTTTCTACAGAGGTATAGACTCCAAACAAGTTGCTACGAAGATTACTGTGGAAGTACAAGAGAGGTTAGAACATGCATCGAAAGGAATATGCCAATGTCGTCTTTGCTACAAAAATTAATAACTTTGCTATTTTATAATTAAGTGAATTATGTGGATAATACATTGTCCACCGCCCTTCTTGAAACGTTCAAGTCACTAGTCCTTCTTCGCTCCTCGTTTTAAATTTACGTAATACTGAGTTAGAATATGCAACGAAAGGAATATGCCGATCTCACCTTTGCTACAAAAATTAATAACTTTGCTATTTTATAATTCAGTGAATTATGCGGATAATACATTTTCCACCTCCCGTCTTGAAAAGTTCAAGTCACTTGCCCTTCTTCGCACCTCGTTTTAAATTTACGTAATACTGACGAAGTTGTTTGGTGCTTGTAGTAGTGACACATTCATTTGAATTAAATTCGTTTCCAATATTTTCCCACGTGACATCTTCCTCTTCTACATTCACCGCATCCGTCCACTTATTTTCAACAATGACCTTACACTTCATCATCAATTCAATTAACAATCTTTTCTCCATCGATGAGGAATTTGTCTCACGGCTTTTATTTACGATTTTATTCACCCGCCACTTTTTTTCAGCTGTTGCAAACGAAAATGAAAACAAAAGCGCATCGCAATACGTTCAGAAAATAAGGTACGTCCAGAAAGTAAGTTCTGTTTGGTGATAAAATTAAATTGTGTACAGATACAGAAAAATTATTTATTGGACAAAATTTTACAACTCTTAAACTTCATAAATATTAAAAGCAGAAGCATTATTAACAGTGAAGTATTCTTCATATTTAAGTAAACCTTATGTTAGACAGTCCAGAATATGAAAAAATTCCAAAAAATCCATTATCCAAAAGTATCACTTCTGTTAATAAAGCTTTATCAATTACAAAAAGATTAAGTACATCTGAAAAATACAACTTAAAATCTTCCAACCCCACACTACCAAGGTTGTACTGTCTGCCAAACACCCACAAACAAGACAACAGCATGAGACCCATCATCAATGGCATCAATTCACCTACATACCACATAGCAAAATGGTTAGTAAGAAAATTAAAATCATATGACAAATTTCAAAGTTTGGGAATAAAAAACTCCTTAGAATTGATAAATCACCTACAGAAACACAACATCCCGGAAAATCACATACTAGTTTCTTTTGACGTTAAGGCACTTTTTACAAGCATTCCAGTAGAAAAAATACCCACATTCCTCAAAAAATGGCTAACCCAGACTACAACGGACCCCAGAGAAATATATGACATTATCAATCTTACAGATCTATGCATAAGGAATAATTACTTCATGTTTAACCAAAAATTCTACAGACAATCAAAAGGATTAGCAATGGGGAGCCCACTTTCGCCTATTTTAGCACACCTATACATGAGCTATTTTGAAACACACATAGTAAAGGCATTCCCACAGATTTATAAATTTTGGCAGAGATATGTTGATGATGTTCTTGCTATCATTCCGGAAAAACTTAGAGAAGATTCTCTAAAATTACTAAACCTGCAAGATAACTAGAAATCGTCATGGTGTAGATTTTGGAATATACAGGAAGCCCACACACATAGATAATTACATAAAGAAAAATGAATACAACCCAGTTTCACATCAACTAGCTGCCTTTAGAAGTCTAATTCACCGGCTATACAACGTCCCACTGAGTAAGGATGAATTTTTGAAAGAACAACAACACATAAAAGACATAGCGGTATTAAATGGTTTCAACCCAGCCATCATAAGGAACATGATGAAGAGGAAAGAAAAACTGAAGATAAGATCAAAAAATACCACTCTCACACCACTTAATAACACAAATTGGCAATATAGAAAATTCACCTACCATCCATGGGCTTTTAGAAAATTTGAACGAATCTTCAAAAGACTAAACTTAAAACTAGCACCCCAAAACAAATTCAGTCTGAGGAATTTGCTAAATAAACCACTGAAAGAAACAATCCCCAACAATTTGAAATCAGGAATTTATCAGATTAATTGTGAAACCTGTGAAAAAAGGTACATAGGAAAAACTAAGAGAAACTTGTTAACCAGGCAAAAAGAACACCAGAGGAACATTAAGTTGAAACAAACAGAAAAATCTGCAGTTTCACACCATTTTTGGCCAGAAAACCACAACATTGGCCACAACATTAAACTGTTAAAATCTTTAAGTACACCCATAGAATTGGATATTTGGGAAAAATTATTCATAAACAAAAACCGTGATAAAGTTATAAATTTTGAAATTCCGGCATTAAATGAAGTATTAAAACTTAGTGCCCCTAACACCAGATGGCAGAGTGAACTCATAAATTCAAACTTAAACTCTTAAACTACTTTTCCACATAACTGCCGAAACTTTGCAGGCATTTGTCATAGCGAGGCACAAGTTTTTGTATACCTTCTTCATAGAGGTTTGCCGCCTGTGTCTTCAACCAGTTGGAAATATTTTCTTTCAGCTCTTCATCATTGTTGAAGTGTTGACCGCCAAGGAAAGATTTGAGATGCAAAATTAGAAGAAAGTCGCTAGGAGCGAGATCAGGGCCGTAAGGGCGGTGGTCAAACACGTCCCAGCCAAATCCCTGTAGGATGTTTTTCGTCGCATTTGCAGTGTGTGGTCGTGCGTTGTCATGAAGAAACACAACACCGTTTGACAGCCGATAAATGTCAATTGGTTTCACTTTCCTAGCATTCAGAAAACGAATCACAGATCTGATTTCACAAACGGCGGGATTTTCAATCAACACCGACATTGTAAACAAGCACAACAAAGCGTATGTGGCTGACAGCGATCTCACAATGGCTAACGTTGCTTCTCCTTGATACAGAGCGTCTACTGCGCATGTGCAGCGCTACAGCGGAGATAAATTGAAACAGAACTTACTTTCTGGACGCCCCTTGTTTTACGACTCATCCCTAGCCTTCTATAGCTGTAATATTTACAAGCTTCTCGGCGTCAACACGTGTTGTTAACATTTTCAGAAAACAGGTTGGAGAAATGCAAGAAATTTAACAGTAGTGTTAGCGCTGTGACAATTGTTACGTTACATTTGTTAACGTCGATTTTAACAGCTGTTGTTGAAATCGGGTATAAGTCTGCTAGCTTGTTGCCCACAACGTAATGTTGTGTTGGGTTGTCACTCCAATATTGATATAATGCTGACTTGCGTTGAGTCTGCAGGCTATCACAGTGCACACCTGTTAACTACCATGTTATATTTTGTTGCGTTAAGTCCATTGATTATCAAGCCGCACAGTAATGATAACCATTATATGTGGTGATGCTGTTTTGCGTTAAATCCGCTGGCTGTCACTCCGCAAACTTATACACAGCCAATGCCTGATTTCACCAACAGATGTTAAAATCGACGTTAACAAATGTAACGCAATAATTGTCACAGCGCTAACACTACTGCTAAATTTCTTGTATTTCACCAACATGTTTTCTGAAGATATTAACAAACACGTGTTGACGCCAAGAGACTTGTAAATATCACAGCTATATAAGGCTATGAATGAGTCGTATTATTTTCTGAACGTACTGCGATGCGCTTTTGTTTTCATTTTGGTCTGCACACGGCTGATAAAATGGCGTATGAACAAAAACGTAAACAAAAGCCGTAAGAAAATGTCTCATCCATGGAGAAATAACTGTTAATTAATCGGTGACGAAGTGTAAGGATATCGTGGAAAATAAGAGGACGGATGAGGTGAATGTAAAAGAGAAAGATGTCACGTGGGAAAATATGGAAACGAATTTAATTCAAATACATGTGTCACTACTACAAGCACCACACAGCTTCATCAGTGTTAGGTAAATTTAAAACGAGGAGCGAAGGACAAGTGACTTGAACTTTTCAATTCGGGAGGTGGACAATGTATTATCCACATAATTCAGTGAATTATAAATTGGCAAAGTTATTAATACTTGAATCAAAGATGAGATCGGCATATTCCTTTCGATGCATGTTCTAAACTCTCTTGTACTTCCGCAGTAACCTTCATAGCAACATGTTTCGTCAGTCTATACCTCTGTAGAACATTTTCTTCCGATAGCTCCTTAAAAATCTTTCTCCTCATAGGCCGTACTGTATTTCGCATGCAATTTATACGGTCTTAAATATAGCAAATCAACAGCTGAGTTCATGCTCGCCATCTTGACTATTTACAGTTGTTAAGGAGGCCAGCCTCAGTAGCGTAGATGGTGTCTACCTCACGTTCAAGAGGTCCCGAGTTCGAAACTTGGTCAGGGTGAGTTACCTGGATAAGGTTTTTACCGGGGTTTTCCCTTATTCTAAACTACGAATGTCAGGTAACTCTAAGCCCTATGAACCCTGAGCTCATTTGAGCATCATTTCACCCATTTCATTCATCGTCCGAAAAAAAATGATCCAACGTTGGAGGACGTAAATTACAACAACAAAAAATTGTTAAGGACGTAACAACAGAAATTTGCCTTGTTAGTTTAACAAGAGGTTTAACACGAGTGTTAAGCTAATACTTGTGTTAAGCTAATACTACTTTTTGTTTAAATATTGCTAAACTCGTGTTAAATCTTAACATCTGTTGGTGAAATCGGGCATAAATGTTTGGTTGCTTTAAGCGTATTGGCTGTCAACACTGGATCAGCTGTTATTCTTTAAATAGTTTTGTGACAGTTCTATTGTTTTCCACGCCAGTTCAGTATTGCCACAACCTGTTATTCAGCAGCTAATTGTTTTGTGCTACAAAATGGACATAGCTAATATTGATATATGTTACCCACGACGTTTTGTTGCGTTAAGTCTGCTATCTGCGCCAGTTTTGATTCTGTTACCCATTGTGCTTAGTTGCGTTCAGTCTACTAGTTGTCACATAGCGCTAGTATTCATACCTGTTACCTATGAAGTTTTGTAGTATTGAGTCTATTAACTGCCACAGAATGTCAGTTTTGTTACTTGTTAGCCACGATGTTTTGTTGCGTTAAGTCTGCTATCTGCTCCAGCATTGATACGATGCTTGTTATACAGTGCGATCCATATAAACCTGAACCACTTCAATAGGCCATAACTTCTGAACCAATAATAGGACACACGTGCAACTTTGGGAGAATATAATACACAATGGGAAGATTACATTACACTATTTACATCTCAGAGCAAATGTTGGAACTGTCCTCCACCAGCATCTATACATATTTGCACTCCTCTCACCATATTCTCTGAAGTTTTACGGAGAGTATCCTCGCCAATTTTACTTATTTCGGTTCGAAAGAATTCCTTCAGAACATAAATTGTCCTTGGCCTATTCTTGTACACTCTATTTTTCAAGAAAGAATCCGGTGAGGTTAGGTCAGGTGATCTGGGGGCCACAGACCTTTTGAGATTATTTGATTATCAAAGAAACTGGTTACAAGTTCCATGGTGTCATTAGATGTATGACACGTCGCTCCATCTTGCTCAAAATAACCTTCTCTCAATTTGATATCATCCAGCTCCACACATGTCTTGAAGATACCCATATAAACTGAAACAGGAAATTTGGTCCTTGGATAAATTATTCATTTACTTATGTAATATGTTTAACAATTATTCATAAATTTAAGAACTGTAACTAGCTCTGTTAATGAAAGTAAAATTGTAGACTTTGATGTAAAATATTGTAACGAACCTGGGCAGACATACGTGAGAAACACTGCACTCCCGGACGACAGTCTAGAAAGAGCGGATGTCAGACAATAGAATGGTATGCTAGCTATTTTACTGTACCGTTACACAGGTCAATAACATCTTAGTTTTCCTTGTGACGCCGTGTTGTGTGTATATAAAAGGGTAGCAACCCCCATTCAGTCCTCAGTTGTTGCTCACTTGTGACTCATTGCAGTATTGTATACATCCGTCAGGTGTGTTCGACGAAGTGCCGCGTTCAATAAAATATATTATAAAATGTCCGCCGAAAGTGCAGTTATTTAAGTGCCCGGGTTCCACAAACGCAAGGACAAATTAAAGCAGTTCAGAGATTATCGTTGGTTTGTGTTGTCTCAACCTTAACACCCTGAGAAACCAAAAAAGAATCCATGCAGGAGAAGTAGCTAGAGCCAAGGGTAAAGCGAGCAGCCGACGACGACGTGGAGACCGAGGAAGGTGTCCCGACTTCGTCCCAGATACGTGCAGTCGTGAGGCGGAGAGATAGTACTGCCACAAAACTTCAGCGTCTGCAGTCGTATAATGTATAGATGCTGGTGGAGGACACTCCCAAAATTTTCTCTGAGATGTACATAGTGTAATATAATCTCCCAATTATGTATTATATTCTCCCAAAGTTGCACGTGTGTCCTATCATTGGTTCAAAAATTATGGCCTATTGAAATGGTTCAGGTTTATATGGATCGCACTGTAGTAGCCGTACATGCATAAAGTCCCTGGCAATGTAGGCGATTCCAGTAGGAGAGCCGTCCAGCCGTCACATGAGTAAACTTGTATACGCAAAAGTTGGTATTTTGCTGGTTACAGACCTGTACTGTACGGGACCAAGCTCTATGTGCTTGTGGGATGTGAGGATTACGGTTAAGGGGCCATAAACTGGTGACGTAAGGCAATGCTTGAATAAACAGAAATTATCCAGTGAGATTGTTATTGTTTCTTACATGAGCGAAGCAAACGATGATTTGGATGGCATCACAGAGCTTCCCCAATCCCCTTAGAATAACGCAGCAACGTCACACCTCCTACCGCTGCCACTGAACTGGATGGTCCTCGCTTCTCAGCTTAGCACCTGTATATGCAGGGACTATATGGAAGTACGGCTACTCTACCCACGATGTTTTGTTGCGTTAAGCCTACTATCTGCTCCAGTTTTGATACTTGTTATCTAAGATATTTTGTTGCGTTAAGTCTGCTATCTACTCCAGTTTTGATACTTGTTATCTAAGATATTTTGTTGCGTTAAGTCTGCTATCTGCTCCAGTTTTGATACTTGTTATCTAAGATATTTTGTTGCGTTAAGTCTGCTATCTACTCCAGTTTTGATACTTGTTATCTAAGATATTTTGTTGCGTTAAGTCTCCTATCTACTCCAGTTTTGATACTTGTTATCTAAGATATTTTGTTGCGTTAAGTCTGCTATCTACTCCAGTTTTGATACTTGTTATCCAAGATATTTTGTTGCGTTAAGTCTGCTATCTACTCCAGTTTTGATACTTGTTATCTAAGATACTTTGTTGCGTTAAGTCTGCTATCTACTCCAGTTTTGATACCTGTTATCCACGATATTTTGTTGCGTTCAGTCTGCTATCTGCTCCAGTTTTGATACCTGTTACCCACGATATTTTGTTGCGTTAAGTCTGCTATCTGCTCCAGTTTTGATACCTGTTATCCACGATATTTTGTTGCGTTCAGTCTGCTATCTGCTCCAGTTTTGATACTTGTTACCCACGATATTTTGTTGCGTTAAGTCTGCTATCTGCTCCAGTTTTGATACCTGTTATCCACGATATTTTGTTGCGTTCAGTCTGCTATCTGCTCCAGTTTTGATACTTGTTACCCACGATATTTTGTTGCGTTAAGTCTGCTATCTGCTCCAGTTTTGATACCTGTTACCCACGATATTTTGTTGCGTTCAGTCTGCTATCTGCTCCAGTTTTGATACTTGTTACCCACGATATTTTGTTGCGTTAAGTCTGCTATCTGCTCCAGTTTTGATACCTGTTATCCACGATATTTTGTTGCGTTCAGTCTGCTATCTGCTCCAGTTTTGATACCTGTTACCCACGATATTTTGTTGCGTTAAGTCTGCTATCTGCTCCAGTTTTGATACCTGTTACCCACGATATTTTGTTGCGTTAAGTCTGCTATCTGCTCCAGTTTTGATACCTGTTATCCACGATATTTTGTTGCGTTCAGTCTGCTATCTGCTCCAGTTTTGATACCTGTTATCCACGATATTTTGTTGCGTTAAGTCTGTTATCTGCTCCAGTTTTGATACTTGTTACCCACGATATTTTGTTGCGTTAAGTCTTATCTACTTATCTACTTGTCACCCACGATATTTTGTTGCGTTAAGTCTGTTATCTGCTCCAGTTTTGATACCTATTACCGAGGATGTTTTGTTGCGTTAAGTCTGCTATCTGCCCCAGTTTTGATACCTATTACCGGGGATGTTTTGTTGCGTTAAGTCTGCTATCTGCCCCAGTTTTTATACCTGTTACCCACGATATTTTGTTGCGTTAAGTCTGCTATCTGCCCCAGTTTTGATACCTATTACCGAGGATGTTTTGTTGCGTTAAGTCTGCTATCTGCTCCAGTTTTGATACCTATTACCGAGGATGTTTTGTTGCGTTAAGTCTGTTATCTGCTCCAGTTTTGATACCTATTACCGAGGATGTTTTGTTGCGTTAAGTCTGCTATCTGCCCCAGTTTTGATACCTATTACCGAGGATGTTTTGTTGCGTTAAGTCTGCTATCTGCTCCAGTTTTGATACCTATTACCGAGGATGTTTTGTTGCGTTAAGTCTGTTATCTGCTCCAGTTTTGATACCTATTACCGAGGATGTTTTGTTGCGTTAAGTCTGCTATCTGCAGTTTTGATACCTATTACCGAGGATGTTTTGTTGCGTTAAGTCTGCTATCTGCAGTTTTGATACCTATTACCGGGGATGTTTTGTTGCGTTAAGTCTGCTATCTGCCCCAGTTTTGATACCTATTACCGAGGATGTTTTGTTGCGTTAAGTCTGTTATCTGCTCCAGTTTTGATACCTATTACCGAGGATGTTTTATTGCGTTAAGTCTGCTATCTGCCCCAGTTTTGATACCTATTACCGGGGATGTTTTGTTGCGTTAAGTCTGCTATCTGCCCCAGTTTTTATACCTGTTACCCACCATATTTTGTTGCGTTAAGTCTGTTATCTGCTCCAGTTTTGATACCTATTACCGACGATGTTTTGTTGCGTTAAGTCTGCTATCTGCCCCAGTTTTGATACCTATTACCGAGGATGTTTTGTTGCGTTAAGTCTGCTATCTACCCCAGTTTTTATACCTGTTACCCACGATATTTTGTTGCGTTAAGTCTGCTATCTGCCCCAGTTTTGATACCTATTACCGAGGATGTTTTGTTGCGTTAAGTCTGCTATCTGCTCCAGTTTTGATACCTATTACCGAGGATGTTTTGTTGCGTTAAGTCTGTTATCTGCTCCAGTTTTGATACCTATTACCGAGGATGTTTTGTTGTGTTAAGTCTGCTATCTGCTCCAGTTTTGATACCTATTACCGAGGATGTTTTGTTGCGTTAAGTCTGTTATCTGCTCCAGTTTTGATACCTATTACCGAGGATGTTTTGTTGCGTTAAGTCTGCTATCTGCCCCAGTTTTGATACCTATTACCGGGGATGTTTTGTTGCGTTAAATCTGCTATCTGCCCCAGTTTTGATACCTGTTACCCACGATATTTTGTTGCGTTAAGTCTGTTATCTGCTCCAGTTTTGATACCTATTACCGAGGATGTTTTGTTGCGTTAAGTCTGCTATCTGCCCCAGTTTTGATACCTGTTACCCACGATATTTTGTTGCGTTAAGTCTGCTATCTGCCCCAGTTTTGATACCTATTTCCGAGGATGTTTTGTTGCGTTAAGTATGTTATCTGCTCCAGTTTTTCTACCTGTTAACGAGGATGGTTTGTTGCGTTAAGTCTGCTATTTGCCCCAGTTTTGATACCTGTTACCGAGGATGTTTTGTTGCGTTAAGTCTGCTATCTGCCCCAGTTTTGATACCTGTTACCGAGGATGTTTTGTTGCGTTAAGTCTGCTATCTGCCCCAGTTTTGATACCTGTTACCGAGGATGTTTCGTTGCGTTAAGCCTGCTAGCTGCGGCAGTATTGATACCTGTTATCCGCGAGAATCTCTTCAAGAGGAACGTGACGCAAGAGCTGTGGCTGCTGCCGAGTCGAGTGCTGTTAAAAGTTTGATGTGTCGCAGTGTGCCGTGTTACCTCGACCCGTGCAGCAGCCATGACTACATGATGGAGCCCTGGTGGAACAATAGACGTGGCATCAACAAGAAGCATAAACACCCGCAGCTCAAGAAGAAGAGGTGGGAAGATAGATTCGCAGATGAGCTGCCCCAGAAGACGCCGGTAAGGTACCCTAACACCGAAAAGGATTCCCATCACCATCAGCGCTCCAATCAAAACAGCTGCCTCTGCTTCGTGATACTCAAGATCCTGCGCTTCGGATGTTGTAGATACTAGGTTCGAATACCATCATAATGTGTGGGTGAAGGCCAATCTGAATGTGCTCGCAGTAACGCAAGTGTTAAAACATCATTACGGCAAGGTTAGATTTGAAGGTTCTAGTTCTCAACACTGTTGTGTGGTTTTATAACTGTAGCTTTTGTATATATTATTTTCCTCGACAGTGTCTGATTTTCGTTTTTTCAGCAATAAATTTTATTTTACCTGCAGGACCGAATTTAACCAAAATTTCTGGAGTATGACAAGTTGGACGTGTATCTCATTCAGTGTGAATATCTGATTCCTCTTCGACCAAGCAATTCAAAACAGCTCTTACACTCTACATCTAATTTATTTATTTTATTATATTCATACGAGGGACTGATATTTTCAGCACTAATACAAAAAATTCCGAAGTGCTGTACACTTTGTTCGGGACGTTAGTGCAAACACGTATACCAATGTTCATCCCGTTCCATGTATAATATTTTTATTTATTTGTGTGTTTAATTTTTACTAAAACATAGTTCACATACTCTTTAAAAATCTACTATTATTAATAGCATGTGTTTATTTTAAAATTTAAAGTATACCATCGTTTGCATATTCAAAGTAAGTATTTCAGTTTTATTCCATTTGTGTTTTTATAAAACTTAAATGCATTAACATATTGCTATAAAATATAAATAGGAGGGAATGTGTTTCTAAATTTGGTCAGCATAATGTATATATGAGTATACAACGGTTGATAAAGTGGCTGGTTATTTTAGAAACATCAATCTTAAAGTGCTATTATTAATAATAAACATCGCAATTTAAGGACAGATGTTAAAGCAGCTGATCGGGTCAACACAACAGGCAATGTTTTTAAATTTATTTAAGGTCACTTCAACTTCCAAAGTCATATCGCGACCATCTTAATAATATAGTACAATTAGTAACATTAATAAAAAATACATTAAATACTCAGGTCTGCAATTAAACAAATGAAATTACATATTAATTTGATTAATTAGGAAAAACAATTTATATTAATACAGATTAGTAAACACAAGATAGGAACATACTCATACGTTAACAACAGTATTTTGTAAAAAGAATTATCATTACTTTTACACCATTGTGTTGATTATGGATTACAATTGAATCGAGTACAGTTTACATATATTTACATTAATTTCCAAAGGGCAAAACAGGCAATTTTATTAAGTGTTAAGGCTGTTACTTAGAAATTTATTACATTTCCTCCGCAATTATCTTGTCCAGCATCTTCCAAGGATACGAGAGGAACATTTAAAAGACATCTTTCAATCGCAAACTATCTTTTTTTTTAGATGGAAATGTTTTCTTACCATTTTGAATTCGTTGAAAATGGCTCTGTTTTTTTTTTTTATTATTATTTTTTTTTTATTAAATTACACGTATATTGAGACATTTTTATGAAAATTATATCTCAAATTTTCTGTGAAGTTCCCTTCTTTTTAATGCATTTTATATAATTTGTAAATCATAAGAGATAAGGGCCGCGCCGTGGCTCAGTGGTTAGACCGCTTGGCTCTCACCAAGGCGGCCCGGGTTCGATCCCAGGCGACCGCAAAGTGAGATTTGTGGTGGAAAACACGGCGCTGGGGCGGGTTTTCTCCGGGACCTCCGGTTTCCCCCGCCATCTCATTCCACCGGTGATACATTTTCATCTCATGTATCATCAGTGTCATCGCCTGCGGTGCCGAATGTAGTAAAAGCCGGCGTTAAACACTACACATTTCATTTCATTTCATAAGAGATAAGACAAAATCTTACTACCTTACATAAAAACATAAATCTCGTTAAAGTACACGGTGTATCTCAAATAATTTAAACACTTTGCTTTTCTTAAATGGGAACCCGAATCCATTTTCCTTCTTGCTTATGCAAAGGAGCGGAATTTCAAAGCTATGACATACTGACCAGTTCATAAAAGATTTATCTGTCGCTTAAAGCTTACTGTATTTCCCCAATACCATTTACTTGCAAGTAAATATGTAGTAGAAGCATTTTCTAAAATGTATATTTCAAACAATGAGAAATAGAAGAGTGTGAGTTATTAAGAATAGTTCGCTGAAGATGTGAAACTGTTTTTACTGGATTATGAATACAAATTAAACCATAGATTAGTGCCCCTTCCTTATATTTGCAGTGCAATGTCATTTGTTTATTGCAGTGTTTTACTACATAAAATTTACGTATGACATAAAAGTTCTAATTTCTTAAATATTGGAACTGTTGAAATGTTTCAAGTAGCAAAACGTTGTAACGTTGTCTTTATATCCCTTTTAAGGATATGTATGACTGAAATGTCATGAACATTTTCAAAAAATCACATTTTCCATCTTTTAGTCTATAAAATAGTGTAAGCCTTGCTGAATCCAAAGAATGCTTAGTTAGTTTGAAAGTTACATGAATATTAGTGTTAGATATGAATTCTAATTCTTTATCCTTGTTTTCCCACTATGGAAAACTTCAGCATTTTTCATCATTTAAGATGCTCCTTGCATCGCAGTTTTAGTGTTGACTAATGAAACTTGCTACACATGTTCATAGAGACAAAGTGAATAGAAATTGCTCTGGGTTTTGTTGTAAGATGCATTTAAGCAAACTTTCTTTACTTCAAAACACAAAAATGTCAAATTTTGAGCAAAAAAAAAAAACATACTCATATCTTTAAAAATTTCTGGAGCCTAAAGTTATTGAGACACAGAGAAATCTAGGGCACATTCAAATTAAAAAAACTTGTTTTGGGAACCTGTTGTTAAAATATTAGACCAAAATTTAAGTTATTTTGTCGCAAGGGACTTGTTAGGTGGCGTAACCAAAAATAGGTCAATTTGACTGTATTTTCCAAACTATCAAAGTTAAATTGATAAAATTTGGGCTGTACCATATTTACACTAAGTTACATCTATGGTATAAATCTTAAAAAGTTAGCGTTATTAGTTCAGGATTTCAAATTTTCAGTCATAGATATCCTTAAATAGAATTAATGAACAGAGAAAGCTGCATGAGATTTTGCATCCCACTGGAACCCCACAATATCGGCAAATTAATTTAGATGTATAGATATTTCATTAATAGGCTAAGGCATGTTAGATATATTCCAATATAATGAGTGAGAAATGACTGCCTGCGTATTTCAAGAGGTCAGCAATTTGACTTATTGCCCAGAGTTCCTAAATTGGTTTACCTACCGTGGGTAGAATATTTTTAATTAAGATTATTCCCTACCTTCCATAGTCTGGAAGTGTGGATTTAAGAGCAAATATACTTAAAAATGATGATGACCTACAACAACACAACCTAAATGAGCGATGATTTAAAATATTGTCAAACATTTCAGGGAAAAACTCTAATATGACCATAATAGTTAAAGGAAACTATGAGGACAAAATTAAGTGGGCCTTTCGTGCTCACGAAACACGTGGAACATTCAAAGATGTAATTTTTAGATTCTGGATACTCACTTTACTGAATATTACATAACATTTGGGAACATAAACTTAACGGCACATCTATCTATGCCTTAGTTTTGACCGAAACCTACCATTTTAAGGGCTAGTAACAAAGTAGTTATCTTAAATGCGGTGCCCTATATTTATTCCATTAATCAGGTGAACCTATGTGAAACTCCGAAGTGCCAATACACCTAACGAGTCCATAACTCCTACATAACTACACTATGAACAAATTGTATGCTCTATCTTTATTATGATGCATTTGTTTGTACTCTTCGTCCTGGTTCACAAAGCATCAAAAGTTTGTATTCGCACTATTTGTAAACAAATGGAACCTGAAACACCTGTTTATTTTAGCTATTACTCCTTTGTTACCAAATTTTATTTCTATAGGCAATACTGTGTTCCAACCAACGTATCGATAATTATTCATTGAAAATTTAAATGTTTAACTTAAGTTTTTGAGCTCCTAAACAATGGTTCTAATGACTGGAACTTCTTTATAAAAATTTGTATAATTTTGAATAACTGGAAAACTTTGCGAAAACTTGTAATTACACAATTGTTGTCAAATAATGTTTTATGGTATTAACAAATTCTGAGATATTTCTTGGAAGTAGTTTGGTTTCAAGCTTCCTATATTTACATTCTTGAAGCGATTTCAGTATTCGTTTGGTTCTCCGATATTATGCAAAATGTGGAATGTCAAATCTAACCTATAACGACAGCTTTTTTAAAGATTTGGCAATCTTCAGGCTCCTGTCTCTGCTTTGTGTATCTACAAAGAATGTACAATGAAAACATTAATATAAACGTTTAACTATATTTTAAAAATAAATATGGTTTAGAATGGTTTTTAGAAGGGTGCGTAAAGAAAGTAATACGGATGCAGCATTTTTAAATTGTTTCATTTATGTAAATGCCTTTTAACTTCTGTTGTCATATCGAAACTTTGACCTGAGAAACACATAAAGTTATAATTTAAAACTGTGGATTAACATTGCCTTTTATTCATTTTTTTCTGTGAAACAAGCTCCCATACACCAAATCGAAAAAAGTAAGGAACTGGGATCATCATTTATGTTAACAATTACTTCAAATCTCTGGCTCCTATTACGATAATTTCTACCCATAGCATTTAATTCGGGATAAAAAGTACAACAAAATTGCAGCAAAATAATTGTTTCATTAAACAGTGTTTCACTTAAGTGTAGATTGTTGTATTTGAAAATACAAAGTTTTACGCTGATTCTAATTTGCGATAATTTCCGATCGCTCTAAACCGTAACCCGTAAACTTTGTTAAAGTTGTAAAGATGAGTTTTAAATACATTAAAATGATTAGTAATGGCACACGCAGTTTACATAAGTTTCAGCTATTGTTTCAAAATTTAAAATTACCAGAAAATATGGTAAAATGTTATTATATAGATAAAATTTTAATTAGAGACCACATATTTGTCATTTTTAGTTGTTGAAATATTTCAATTGACTTAGAGTGATGTTATCTGGCTCTATAGGTTGATTCATTACAAATTGGGAATGAAGTAAGAGACTTTTGCTGTAGTAATAGTAGTTTGATTCGAAATTTACTGGAAACAAAAACAGGAATACTTATCAATAACAACATGAGAAGTCAATAATACTTATTTGGAAGTCATTTGTTTTTCATTGACCAATGGCCCTCACCTGCTTTAAATTCAGCCAACATATAAAAGTTAAACATCTTTTAAATTTGTTGTAATAAACATTTTTAAAAGGTACAGCTTTATGTTTCTGATTCCTTTTGTGAAAGCATCATTCTAAGTTTGTAATAAATAGCATGCTTTCGCTTGTGAAAATTGCTTGGAGGAAAAGAATTAATCACATTGATAATGGTGATTTAAATATAATAAAATGATCCTTAGAGTGACACTAATTTTAATAATAAACTTAAAATATTCAGCGATGCTTTATATATTAGATATGAAAATTAATGGAAACAAATTTCTTTGTTTTGAAGTTTCAGTTATTTATTGTTCTGATTTTACTGTCTAGTTTTGTGATTTTTATGACATCCAGTGGCAGTTTAATCCACGCCCCCTTTAAAGAGTTTGTACTATTAAATATACCATTCCCAAGAAAAGTAAAAAAATGTACCAACTTTTCCATTTTTCACAGTAACTTTCAGTTAACTTTGTTCCGTAAGTTCAAATCGTAATTACGATATTATCTCTGACGTTTTCGTTCGGTTCCCTTTCCTAGTTATTGTAAACAACCGTTCTCCATAGATGGCAAAGCACTTGAATTTTGCATTTACCTGATTTAAAGTGCACGAGTGCACCGTAAAGCACATAAAACTGGGACACTTTTACTAATTTATCCTCACATGTATTTTTTGACAGTTCCTTCATATAGTTTATAAAACAGCGAGGGGAAAATCTATCATTCAAAATGAACATCGATATCAAAACACAAGTCTAAAGAAATGCACAAAAAGAATCGCTAATGAAATGTTTTTCATAACATCACAGCAAAGAACAGAAGTGAGAATGAAAGGAATTCTGTTTGTTTACATTTGAACATGAAAGGGTGTGCAGAAGAACAAAGCAAGATGAAAAGAAGATATTCCTAAAGAATATAGACAATAAAGTAACGAAACAGAAACTTTTAATGAAGCAGCATTCCAAAGAACCAATTGAAACTTTAACACTCCTACTTCCTCCTTTATTTATTTAAGAAGTGTATTGTTCGATAGGTTCTTTTACATGAAAGTAACGTTTCGGTGCACAATCCTGAAATACATTGATTACTAAGATAAGCAAAATTTCGGTTATATTATCCCGTTAACCGCTAAAATACTAGCAGATTTACTTTTCTTAGCATGGGTTTATTACTAGCTCTGGGATAACACTTTAGTATTTTCATTCACCTCCATCACATGGCAATATTTTTATATCGCGTTATTTACAAATCCTACGGGAGATACTATTTTCTTTGGAGAAAAAAAAGTCGGATAATCTACATGTACGAAGTTTAGTTACATTCTTGGAATATTTTCTTACCAAAAATGTCATTTCATTTACCTGATGGAAAGAAGATCAGGAAATTTAATTGGGTAGCTATTAGCCGCGTTTCAAGTCCCAGCTGTGGGACTGGACTTTTCTCTAGATAATTCTGAAAGAAAAGAATTGCTTTCCGCTTGAATATATGTATATGCATATTGCACTCATTAATCCCTTGGAGTTCCTCAAACAATTTCTTAGCAGAGTCTTTCACAGTGGAAAGACTTGTTACTTTTAAATACTTATATTTAGGTAATTTAATTTTAATTTTATAATGCACAAACAATAAAATAGACTGTTTTCTCTTAATTTTTCACGGCATGCATAAGGCAGAGCAGGTAACACTTTCAATCAACAGATCGAATATCGAAATTCAATAGAAAACAGGATTAAAGAGATGCTCAAACTGTATGTATATATATATATATATATTATACTTGTGCTATACTTAAATTTTTTTCAATTATATATTCCAAACTGTCCATTAAATAATAAAACGTCGTTACCCACAACTGTTCATTGAGCTTATTTCAACCATTACGTTGAAAAGAAAATGTATTTTTAAGTGAACATATTTGCAAAGATTTCAATTTAGCAGGCTAAAATATTGTTTTTCATCAATTTTTGTCAATTTCTCTCGCCTTTAACTGCAATGGTCATATCGGCGGCCATTCTCCTTTGAAACATATCTATGGTATTAACTCGTATTCGTTGGGTTGCATCATTAGATCTCGCACACATTCGCACTCTGAATCATACTTCCAAACCCTGGGGAAGAAAGGGAGAATCGTCTTGGTTGGGAAAAATCCCATCGAACCCGGGACCCCTCGCACGGCAGGCAGGTGCTCTACCGACTGAGCTACTGGGCCAGCCTCGCATTCAATTGTCGCCATTTTAATACTGCGCATTTCATAGAAGGTAATCTACCCTTTGAAACTTCCGTCACCACGAAGACATCCTTTTAAAATGGTTTAAATGAAGGGGCCGAAAACTTGTCAGAATGTAAAAAGTTAATAAGACCGAAACGTTTATATTGAAATTAAATTAAAACATCATGTCCAAAACATTTACAAATATTGCAAAATGCACATAGCATCTGTTCTTTTTACGTCCTCCAACGTTAAGTCATATCGGACGATGAATGAAATGGGTGAAATGATGCTCAAATGAGCCCGGGGTCCATAGACCTTAGAGTTAACCGACATTCGTCTTTCAGGATAAGGGAAACCCCCGGAAGAAACCTTATTCAGGTAACTCACCCTGACCTAGATTCGAATTCGGGACCTCTTGAACATGAGGCAGAGACGCTGCCATCTACCTTACTGAGGCGGGCATATAAATTGTGGTATCCAGGAAGAAGTGTAAAATATTAAAATTGCAAAATTGTGTACTGTTGGATAAAGTCAACATGAAAAATTCAATGCCATGGCTGGGATTTGAACCACGGATGTCCGGTTTCCATCCAGTCGCTCTAAACCATTACGCTACCATGACCAACGTGCTGTCCTGACATCAAATTCTTCATTTGACTCGTATATTTCCCCGGTAGACCACTAGGGGCTCTCGCATCCGAGATACACCGTTTGTGGCGACTTACTATCGTAAGTACTTGAGTCCCAGGCTTCATCATTTAGCTCTTATTATTTTAGTTAATTGTAATAATTTCTTCACACTAGCCGTATATAGGCTATGGTTTTTGATGGATAGAGTCAACATGAAAAATGCAATGCCATGGCCGGGATTTGAACCACGGATCTCCTGGTTTCCCTCTAGTCGCTACCCTTGAACTACCATAGCCAACGTGTCATCCTGACATCAAATTCTGCATTTGACTCGTATATATCCCCGGTAAACCACTAGGGGCTCTCGCATCCGAGATACACCGTTTGTGGCGACTTACTATCGTAAGTACTTGAGTCCCAGGCTTCACCAGGAGATCCGTGGTTCAAATCCCGGCCATGGCACTGAATGTTTCATGTTGACTCTATCCATCAAAAATCTTAGCCTATATACGGCCAGTGTGAAGAAATGATTAATTTCCATCAATTAATTAAAATAATAAGAGTTAAATGATGAAGCCTGTGACTCAATTACTTACGCTAATAAGTCGCCACAAACGGTGTATCTGGGATGCGAGAGCCCCTAGTGGTTTACCGGGGAAATATACAAGTCAAATGGAGAATTTGATGTCAGGACGGCACGTTGGCCATGGTAGCTTAATGGGTTAGAGCGACTGGAGTGAAACCAAGAGATCCGTGGTTCAAATACCGGCCATGGCATTGAATTTTTCATGTTGACTCTATCCATCAAAAACCTTAGCCTATATACGGCTAGTGTGAAGAAATGGTTAATTTCCATCAATTAACTAAAATAATTGTGTACTGTTATTTAAAAACAGTGAAAATGCTTTCAGAATGTATTAAAAAGACGTCATTATTCCTAATAATGAGTTTGCACAAAATCTTATTTATAATGTTTCTCCGAAGTAAGCATTGTTTTGTTTATATATGCCTAGCAAAGTTTTAGGTCCTGTAGGCATATTAGCACCTGTTAGATCCGAAACGTACTGCTCGTTATAGAAGAGCTACGGTATTGCCTTCGCTAGAGATCGTGCATGATCGTGCATGAGAAAGCAGGTCGAAAAGTGTACACCTCTAGTGTGAATAGCATATTAAAAAAAACTCATATATATTAAACTTAGCATTTTTAATTCAGTAACTTTCAAGGATACAATACAAAGATTTCCAAGAAAATTCCTACCCTTTGCATGAAAATGTTCATATTTTTATATTCTCTAAAATTTATAAAATAATTATTAAAATGCTAAATATTTAAGATACATATCAGTTAATGTGCATATTGAATGTTGAATAAGTGACAAAAGTCATACGAATACACAAAACCGTACTACAAATTATCCCAAGTTTATCTCAGATATAATTTTTGTAGTATGAGCCATTTAAGAGATGCCAGTTATTTTTATGCAGTGTTTTAAAATAGCTATGCTTTTTTTGTCTTTTGCATAGCTTTACTCCTGGTAACAAAATAAACACGACACCATTGTGCATTCTATGGTTTAAACGCATAGTTTAATACCTCCAATCCCTCGTGTAAATTATATCAAAACTACTTCATGAATGTTTGAAGTTCGTCTAGAATGGCAGTAGATCTTACGTCACTTCATTGCTTGCATGAGAAGCAGAAATGGCGTGGAAGTGCAGTGCAAACAAAAGCGAACATAAATAGAACATTACGAATGGGGGCCCGTGAAGAATCGATTCTTAAACTTTACATTCTATCATTAGAGAAAAGGGAGTAACTAGGACGGCAAATATCGACCATTATTGGCCTGCGCTGTACACACAGAGGTCGGAAGTAAATTTATTGGCCGTATTGCTGCAATGTGAGTGTCGCGACCTCGTTAGGTCATGCAGCGCGGCTGTATTATCGACTAAGCTACGTTCGCCAGAAACGGAATAAAAAAAAAAGTGTGTTGATATAAGTTAGTGTGTGATCGATTTCCGAGCGAGAGAGGCAGAGGTCAAGAGAGCACTAGCAACTAATTAGTGGGTGCACCACACGGCTACACGGTGAAAGGAAGTCATAGTGAGTCTCTCAGTTTTGTTAATGATTACACGCTTAACTAAGGAATATATTAACAATATTGTGTTATTCTCAATATATTTACTGTCTTAATTTACCTATATAATGCAAAGTTTGTAATCCTTAAACAATTGGAATGTTTCTGCAGGAATTGGTTAGAAATGGGAATATCCATGTGCTCTGAACGTCTTTTCCCGCACTAAAACTTTTTTGTTGGAAATTTTTAAATCACAGTTTTGATCTAGGCTTAACAGTGGAGTAATTTCCCGTAATATTACTAGTTCATAGCGGTGGAAAACACCGTAGATGTGTTGTGGATTCTTCTATTGACAGGATTATAACCTGTCGGTAGAAAAGAAATAAGATCACAAATTTAATCATAAAAATACATTTCAGGTTAGTGTTTTGAAGTTTTATACAAATAAAAAGTAGTATTTTAGTTTAAAAGATCTTAAAAACTTTCATATAAACTAGCTTAAATTTTTGTCAATTTAAAACTAATCACATCGGTTAATAACATTTTAACACATTTTGGCATTTACTATATTAATTGATATAGTGTTTCATTACATAACTATATAAGGTTTGCATTGTGTGATAGAATGTTTCTTAAATATGCCATATTCCTTAAGTTTTTATTTACTAGTTGTTGCATTGTGTTAATTTCCGAAGATATTTTGAAATCTGTTTAATGAGTTGGGAAATAATTTGCAATTCGAATTTTCTCGTTCAATTTCGTTTTTCTTTTTATTATTGCCACTAGAGACAATTTAGGAACTGTTCATTCAGAGAAATAAATTTAAAATAAAAAGTATTGTGCAGTTACAGAAATATGTTTAATCTATTTGCTTAATAAGTCCTATCAAAATATTAATATCCGCTGGGGAATTGAAACCGCGTAACAACACAAACTATTACATAAATACAGCAACTGTTTTGATTGAGAATCTATAAAGGGATCATTAAAATTTCCACCATCGCCATGGATCAATTCTTATAAAAATCAAAAATATAAAAGGTGCAAAATATTTTCCCCCTGCGATTTGAAGATAGTAACAGAGGTGTCTATTTCATTGCAGTACTTCCTTTATCTAACAAAATTTCAAATTAATTGCTTCTGTCAGAAAATATTCAGCTGCAACCTATTTCGCTAATTTTGTACCGATTTCAATTAAATTTGAAATATAACAGCACATATTGTTCAAGCACTTATGTGTAAAAGTTCCTGCCGAACGATGTTTCGCCTAAAAATTCAAAATTTGAGGATTACTCCCCGACTAATCTACTCCTAAAACCTATTATAACCAAATTTAATACATGTGAAGGAAGTTTTTAATACCTATAATCCCAGCTTCCTGCTTCCATTAGTGACCTAATAGTTGTTCCATATGAATATATAATGAACTGCAGAACTGTGTTATAATTTCGTGAATTAGCTGACAATTAGCTATAAAGATATCATTTTATTTACTTGGAAGGCCTTTCGAAACGTTAAAGTTTCTAAAGCAGAATCCAGTAATACTTCTAAACATAATAATGATAAATTTTAAACACAGAATGCATTTGTCTCTTGGTAAATCTTTGTATACTTGTTGAGTTTCCAGTTACATGAAGTCTTACAGCAGTGAAAAACACTTTATAGTCAAAGAAATCCTCAAGTTAGGAGAACCTAATTAAATGAAAGTGGTTGAAATCTGTCTTATATTTTACGTACAAATATTTCCCCTATTAAAACATTATGTTTTTAAAATTTATTTTATCAATTCTGTTCAAATAATTTTGATTAAAATATAAATTTAATATAATGATATCAAATTCAATTTTGAGTTGTTTGTTAAGGGACTGAATGCTCCATTAAAATATTTTTAAAAATCTGAAACTAAAAATATATTATTTTAACAAAGTTTTTAAAACTTTTAGATTAATAAATCAAACTCAATATATAAGTATAATATTTTAATGTTTCATACTCATATCTTAGAGCCTTTTAGAACTTTATCTCCTTTAAATTTAAGTTGCTTTAAGATGATATAAAGATTCAGTGATTGATTGCTCTTTTGTGCCTTTTAGTTTTACAGAAAAAATAAAGAACGCCATTTAATATTTAAACAAAAAATGCAAATCGGTTTTGAAAACAGTAATAACAAAGTCTTAAATCTCTATATGTTAGCATTGCAAGTTCATTCTTCTTGCAAAAACAACTGAATGGTGACAGCACTCCAAAACAAATTACCTTAGGACTAGTGTTTTACAGTAAGTACAGATAAAAGCGTTATTCCAAATGATTCAATTACCAAAACTTAACTCGGAATTAAGAGGATTTGCCAAGTAATTATAAGAAAATCGAGGACATAATTTTTATTTTTCATGTAAATTCCTTAAATTTAAGGACGCACAAAATAAACTAAGTCCCTTTCTTTGTTTTGAATTTTTCACCAATACTTTTTAAATCTGGAACGCTGCGAATTTACTTAAATGCAAACCATAATGTTTGTTTTAATGTGTAAGTGTACCACTTATATCTATCAGTAAGCTATGATCCAGAGTTTTAATTACACCAGTATTTGTTGTAGAATATTTCACCAATGCATTATTATGAAAGTTTTGCCAATGAAATATCAAAGCCTGAAAAAACAAATAAATAGTAATCAAAATAATAGAGTAAGTAAATTAATCATAAATACTATTCTTCATAGTTGTCTTTTAACAATAGTAGTTTAATAATAATAATAATAATAATAATAATAATAATAATAATAATAATAATAATAATAATAATAATAATAATAATAATAATAATAATAATAATAATAATAATAATAATAATAATAATAATAATAATAATAATAATAATAATAATAATAATAATAATAATAATAATAATAATAATAATAATAATAATAATAATAATAATAATAATAATAATAATAATAATAATAATAATAATAATAATAATAATAATCATCATCATCATCATCATCATCATCGGCGTTAGACTGCATCATGTTCTTGTAGTCAACGGATCACAAAATTGACTTAAATTTTGGTATAGGCACTGGAACTGAAATATGATTATGGTCCTGGTTGTTGCACATCTTTAAAGGAAACAACAACATAACATTTGAACTGGACTTGGACTTTGTTCTTTCCTTGAACCAGTGGACTTCTATTATTTCCCTGAATCAATGGACTTTGAATGTTCTTTCCAGAATGTAAACAACAGGTTTATTTATTTGAAAATACACATCAAAGTTCACTAAATGTAGGTAGCAAAATATAGGGCTCTTATAAAGTTCATATATTTTATGTGAGGGCTCGAAATAATGGATTTCTGTTGGAATATCGATATCAAATGTATAGGTTGAAAGCATTTAGTGCCCCATCCTATGGAATGGATAGGAAGGAAAGATATTCGATATATATTTAGAATAATAATACGATATTAAATATATACTACATATTAAAATGTTTATTTCCCGCTTACTTCTTTGGTTATTTAAAATTTTGTCGCGTAACGAGATAAATGCATAAGCGAAAGAAAGTTTATAAAGTAATTAACCATGGAAGTGAATAAACGTATCCTTGAAACAGATTCACAACCAAATACAACTTTTGCCATCCCCATAGCTTAAATATTGTAAACATAGAAAATACTTCATCGCACACCGAATTTTTTAACAAGATTTACCGAAAATACAAGTTTTAAAGTAGCCTGAACATAGAAAATCTATTTATAAAACATGCGTTTATGTGTAGAGGGAGAAAATGCTATATTAAAAAAGTAAAAATGGAACAAATGTCAGGACGAAGACTTTAGGTTTCTTCTATAAAATCCAACTCCTTAAATGAAAAAGAAATCTATTTTGAGTACATTTTTATTCAGTAATGACTCTTAATGATCTGAATTAAAATAACATAATTATGTTTGTAATACCTACATGACAAATAAACCCATAGTTTCTTTAAATAGGTCTACATTCTTGTTGAATATTATTAGCCGGAAAACCTCAAGATATATCAAAACTTTATAAAGTAAACATTTAGAGGCTATTAACATACACAATTTAGTTAAACTGGAAGTTGTTCGTAGCATCACTCGTTTCTGAAATATTCACTGTATGGCTTTGTTTTCCCCAACATGAAAGTTTGAAAGAAACATAAAAAGTCCAACTCGTTACATAATCATGGAGAAATAAATACCTAACCTCTTCAGTCATAAACATTTTGTCTAGATTAAGGAACATCCAGAGCAGTGAAACTTTTATATGAATAGTGAATATATAAGCTAAACACTGCAAAGGTGATTTCATGCGACTGTATCACATAAGATTTTTATAAATTTATTGTAGTACTAACGTTAAATTATTGGTGCTTTAACTTGCAAACATCCAATCTAGATTTATGTTCTTTATTTTGCGAGATATCTACTATAGCAATTTAGAATAAATTATTAGGTTCTCTGCCATTTACTGCTCACGTAGTAATAAATAGAGAAAGTGTTATATTCAATCCAAAATTATATTTTCAGATTACACCAGAAACATTCGCTTTGAGATCTCCTAAATGTGAAAATGCTATTTTATAAAATGGTCTGACTGTGTGAACAACATGACCAAAAAAATGTGGATTAAATTCAAAATTGTTGTTAACATTTAAAATCCTCCAAGAATGTGACTTATTTAGCATGAAAAGTATTCATTTTCTTTTATTGTTTCGAAGTACTGAGCGAGATGGCTCAGGCTGTTTCGTCTGTGGCTCGCATTTGGAAGATCTGGGTTTGATTCCTGTGGCCGACCTACCTAACCCATGTTTTTTGGGGGGTTTCCCGGGTCGCCAAGCAAGTCGCTGGGTAGGTTAATTACATCCCCCGAATTTTATGTCCCTCCATTTTATCTCTATTATCATTTCACATCTCTCTCATCTGGTGGTCTCTTTCAGGTTAGAAGTGTCGGCGAGAGTCTCGGCGGTGTATGAGAGGATGATATGTTCCTAGTAAACACTTCCTCGTTCGGTAGGACAGCTTCCGGGCCAGCCTAGTTGCCCGTTACACCCCTCCTTCGGGAGTTGTTCGGATTGGGTTGGACTCGAGGGGGCAGTGTGTTCCCGATACCCGTGGGAATCGGGTCCGTCTCCGGACGGGGTTGAGGGAAGCCATTAATTCTCCCGGGTACTAGCCTGCAAAGCTAGTAGAAGGTGTGCTAGATCACCAGGCGGCCCCACCGAGGTTTTCGGTAGTCTTCACCTTTGGTGTTGGCGCGCGTAAGTGGCGTATCCACTTCCATCCCGTCTTGAGTCCATAGGACCAGATGGGGGGGGGGGGGCTTGTTAGGTATCAAGGTCTTGCCCTATGGAAAGACACACGGAGGACGCCGAGCGCCCTTTGGGACAGCTCGGATAACTCCCTGGTAGCAAGTGACCCGGGTCCTGTTCCTACGGGTTCAGGGCTAATGGGGTGGAACCTCTGGGCTAAACTGTCCGTTACACCCACGGGTAAATGGGTACTTCCGGCCAGGCTACGGCCGCCTGGAGGGGGTAGAGGGTTGCCCAAAAAGTCCCGGGTACTAGCCTGCATAGCTAGTAGAAGGTGTGCTAGATCACCATTCGGCCCCACCGAGGTTTTCGGTAGTCTTCCCTGCGGGGTTGACGCGCGTAAGTGGCGTATCCACTTCCATCCCGTCTTGACGTTGTGCTCAGCGGGGGGGGGGCTTTTTAGACTCAAGGTATGGCCCTATGGAAAGAGCCTCGGAGTATCCATCGCTCCCGGGTAGAAGGAGGCCCGGGTCCTTGGTCCTACGAGTCCAGGACTAATGGGAGTAGATCCTCTGCACTTAACTGTCCGTTTCAGGACCACAGTGTACGGGATGCCGGCTGTACTGACCTGCCGGGGAGTTTCTAAGTGGTATATAGTAGGGGCCCTTCCCTCAGCATTATTGTGACTCCTTGGGTCATAGACAGTGCCTTCGGTCGCATTGCCGAATCCACTCCGTAAGAATCTGACCTATTCTTTCAAAACTGGCCCTAATAATTTTATCATATCATATGCATAAGATACGTTTATTACAAATAAAATATATTGAATTTTCTGCAAATAGTCCATGAACGTTCCTCACACGTAATTAATTTTGTATCTATTTTTTATAACTGATAAACAAAACTTTTTGCACAATAAATTTAGATCTTCTTGAAAGATACAATCTATGATATACAATTTTTGTGGCATTAACTATCATTGTTTTCATTTTTTTAATATATATTTTATACTTTTTGTTCCTCGTGGTCGTTCAAAGAAAGTGATTTCAAAGTCAGTATAGAGCGACCCGCTTTTAAACATTTACCTGTCACTTTTGCTTCCTGTAACCCTCTTTACCTACAATAAAATGTGTAATGAAACCATTTCAGCGAACATTTATCTCAATTAACAGGAACTAGATAGAAAAAAGTGCGTTAATAAGAATATTTTCTATTAGAACTGGTAGAGAAAGACATTGAATTTAACTCTAATTTTTATTGTGTCGTTTCCTTAGTTGTATTAATGTTGTATAGAAGCTAAAAAATGTATTGTACATAAGTACCAGCATAGACGCCTACTTGGGGGCACTAGGCACTTTCTTTTTTTCTTTATATACAAAATTAAGGGGCATTACTTTCTAATATTTTTTTTTTTCTTGAGGAGACTGCGATCACTCTTGGTTTATTGTAGCTTATGCACCTAAGTGGGGTATCCCGGGGAGGAAAGATGAGGCGAGAGGATACAGAGGGCGGCCAAAGAGCCACTACAGTGCAGAGGGCAGGGTCACTAAAGATCTCTAATCCCCAAATGTTAAGATGATCTCCCATTAAAAAAATAGTTTAAATAGACCAAGGGGAGTTACAAACGATTTTATCTTTATTTCATATACAGGGTTCAACTATTAAACAAAGTAGTGATGCTACACACAGCGTGGGTATTGGCTTCAGCTATCAGATCAGAGTCCAATCAAAAATACTGAACTGTTCTTGAGTTCATACATGCATATCCTATTTTAGAAAAGGAATTTACAGTTTTAATGTCTACTTATTACACAGTTACATCTGCACAGTTTTCAAGGTAAGGTGTGCTACAAAATGTTTATTTGTTATGTCGTGAGAAATCCACTTATAGGAATCGCATTGCACCCGTTTCTTCAAGTTCGCAGCTCTCCTCACATCTAAGTAGTAGCAACATAATAAAATTAGGTTATGATTATTGCACAAAATGCCTTGCTGTCTCTTTTATAAAGCATTCGGAAGTTCATACACTGGCAGACGAGTTTATAAATAGGAATTAACTTTTTAGTAGTGTTTTACGCCCGTTATTACTGCATTCCGCACTATAGACGTTGGACACTACGTAATGATTCATCGAATAAAAAGAATGAACGGAAATGCAACAGCTGGAAGACAGTAAGCCAACAAAGAGCATAATTTTCTTCCAACACTAAATTAATGATTCATTTATTTATTTTTCAAGCAATTGAAAGTATCTGATTAAAGTACATTTTACTTTATTAATTGTTCCAAATATTAACACATAATTCAAATGTATAACAAGTTGACGCGAGTACTGGCAATCGATTTAGACAGGCCTTGCCGCATAACGAGATCAAATGTTGAGAAATCTATCATTTTAAGAATGGACTGTTATTGTGCTGTTCACGTGTCCAAACCTCACGCGGCGCTACCACGTACAGTGGCGACTTCCGTGGGAAACCACTGCACTAAACTGTCTCGGGGAAAAGCGGATATTCTGATATTGTACAGTTGCTTGTCGCACAATATACATACATCCGGGACTGCAAAAAGTGTTGTTATTTCACGAGACTGAACAGGAAAATAAGCATCTGGATTGTGAAGAATAACTGCATCGTGAAATACTGCTACCATGATATACACAGCTAAGAAAACAGGTAAATCAAATATTTGGTTTTCTGTGAATTTAGAGTGAACTTTAGGTTCATATTTTCCAGTGCGTTTACTTTCTCTATCAACCTATGGCAGTATTTAAAGGAAGTAGTGTATTTTGTCCAAAATGTTGATGTCCTGATTTCATTAAAAATATATATTTTTAGAGCCTCTGAATCCAAAAACAAAATTATTTTTATAGAAAGAGGAGCATGTGTGCATGACTGCGTGCGTGGGTAGAACTCAAAGACGGAATTTCGATTAATAAATTTGACCAATCTTCTGAGGATGTGCCATCGAGATATTAAAGAAAATACCCCTACTCTAACTTGCTCTTTATATGTAAAACATTGTAGGTATTATTTTTACGTTCCCTAAAATCATTTTAAATGTTTAGAGTTAAAAAAAAGCTTTAAAACACATTACGTTTAAAATATATGCATGATTAAACGTTATATATCAGAACAAATTGTGTATTATTTTGTAGTATAGACAAAGCTTACTTCAACAAAATTTGCATTGAAACAATATGGAAAAATTTTGACA
Source organism: Mantis religiosa (assembly GCA_030765055.1). Taxonomy (NCBI): domain Eukaryota; kingdom Metazoa; phylum Arthropoda; class Insecta; order Mantodea; family Mantidae; genus Mantis; species Mantis religiosa. The sequence goes on along the minus strand of CM060955.1, from coordinate 108,322,661 downwards.
TTCCATTATTAATCAACATAAAAGCTTATCTCGCGTAATCTATTTTTCTGCCTCTTCATTTTAATCTAGATAGCTCATTACAGAGATAGTTACATTACACATTTAATTGCAAATGCAAAGGTTATAGTTTAGACAAATGAGAACTGCACACTATGCTGGTCTAACTCCTAATCTTTTTTTTTTTTTTTCATGTAGTCGCTAGACAATTGAACATCAAGAGGGTTTTAAAAGAATTGAACAATTAAACCCATTAATAATGGCTATCCTAGAAATGGCTACCACAAATAAAAATCTATTTGAAATAAACTCTGTGCTTTGAACAGATTACATTGTTTGTAAAGCACGTTTTCATCTACCACTTAAAGTTGACCAGTTATACAAAATGATATGTAATTCCTTCCGAATGAAGAGAATTCACAAGGCGTTTCCCAAAAAAATCAAGATATAAAGTTTATTTTTCAAGTAAAATATCTTACATATTTTAATAAAAATCGTTGGTAATTTTTGAGAAAGTTATTTTTTTTTTTGAAAAATGCTCAATATTAAGGATTGTTTGCGTATAATTTACTTCTTGTCTTAAGGGCAAATATCTTTTAGAGGGGGGGCAACAGAAATTACTAATTTACTCTCCGCAATCCCATATTTAGGAATTGAATTAGTCCAATGAGTATGAGGAAGCTCTGCAGTAAATAATACCACATTAAATCTATTCTTTAGATTCCATTTTGTATTACATTTTGTTTTCCAGATGATTTTCTTGAAAATCTTCGTATTAAACCTTTTATATATGTGGAATTGAAATACCAAATTTTGATATTAATATTTTGTTTATATTTATGCTGTTCACACACATGCATGCATATTCGCAGAGTTGAGGGAGCTTTCAAAAAGTGAATTTACAGTGAAATTAATGAATTCATTAATTACTTAATATTCTCTGCTAGTGAGTTAAAGTGATTACCTCAGCAGGAAAATAATTTATAAAAATCCAGAGAGGATAGTTGACCGGATTTACATAAAATGCACTTTGTATGCAGAGAGTATATACATATTTAATCATTAATTAAGTGAGATATTCTGTACTCACAAAAATACTATGCATCTGGGAGGTACATAATTATCAGTATTACGTAGGTTTCGCTTTTCGTCAGTGTAGAGTAATATCCACTAGTTGGCTGATAAACATGACGTTCCACTAGTAGCTCATTTTTTAAGGCAAGGCTACGCTGAAAATTCGCCGAAAATGTTGAAAATCAGGGAATTTTCTTTTTTGGCATTTTTGGTAGCTTAGGGTGTGTAGTAATAGATGGCGTTCTATTTACACCATTTTAGGCTATCACTTGACAATTTAAAGAGGCCTTTAACAATCGTTAAACTTTTTTTTCTAACACTTTTCAGTATACAAAATACCTCAAGCCTCGACGTTTTTCATTTAACTTGGTGAAACTTATAGGAAAGTTCCATAATATGTAAATAAGGAACTTCACATCCCCCCCTTTTTTGTTGATGCTCATGTTTTGAAAATTATATGGTGTTAGGGAATAAAAAGATAATATTTTTACACTTTTGAGAGGTAACACATGGAAAATATTTTAGCACAAATGCTACAAGAGTATTACAAAAAAAATAAAAAGTGGGTCTTTTAAAATTGCTCTTTACTGGTCGAAAACAAAAATTCAACTTAAAAGCTCAAATTTTTTGACGCGTAGAACATTTTATATAGCGAGTAACTTTTACAATATTTTCACAAAAGTACTTAATATTGAATAAACTATTTGTTGTAGCAACAAAAAATGTACATGCAAGTTTAAAATGATACTCTAATTAAGTTGCTAAATTTTCATAATGATAGGTTTATTATTAAAGAAGTTGGGCTTTTCAGTGTAGCCTTGCCTTAAGCAATTTCATTTAAGCAAATTGATTTAAACAATATTATTTACCTACCTTCGTATTCTTTATAAAATTGTTGGAGTTCTGAATGCTCCACTTAATATATACATTCTACGTATTATTCTAATAACAGGATTTTGAAATTCCACTGCATTCACAGAAATGTGTATGAATCGGTGTATGTTGTATTTCTGATGTTATTTAGGTCATCGACAACCTGCCAAGTTAAGGAAAAGTGTAATATCTTCAACAGTTTAAAAAAAAGTCGGAAGAGAAGAATAATCTTTATAACCCATGTAGGTGACATTTAAACCGCTGTACCTTTTTCTAAAGGTATTAAGGCTATACGATTTTTCACATTATATATAAACCTCCAAACAAAAAAATTAAAATGTGAAATTGTTGATTTAGAAGACCAACCAATCCCAGACTACTAATGAAATTAAAGAGCATAGAGTTTGTAAACAACGTAAGAATAATCAAGTTGTTAATTATATAAGGACTAATATCTAATGTTACAATTATATATAATGAATAGATTACACGGGAGAAATACAGAAAAGCCTTTTGTATAAAGGATATTAAAAGCGCTTGGTATAAATCACAGAACATGGAGCTATTGCATAAATATCGCCCACAAACCGTATCGATATAAGCAGATCCGATTGTCTTTTGTTTTGCCGTCTTCTGTTTTCCGAGTTGCTAAATCGTGATCAGCTATGAATGTTGCTTGGAATTAAACATCAGAGACTTTCGTCTTATTTTTAGACCTATTTTCTCGAAGTAACAACATATTTTCTGCTCCATGGTATTTCAAAAGAAGCTCAAGACACTCTCAGTCGTATTATGTTATCACTCCTACGTGCTTGTATTCTAATGTCTATGGCTTGTTAAACATATTTAGTATTTTATACATTTAGAAACTTAAATTAGAAGTTATAGCCCATATTTTTTTAAGGAACACTGACTTTCAGAGAGAAAGAAATTAGTGCCAATATCGGTTGAGTGCTTTTCGAGATTACCTTTAGGTGCCGCAGGCCTTTGCTAAAACTCATTTCGCGAAGATCCTAGATAGACAAGTTAACCTAACCTAACTTTATAGAGGTCCCCGTTATATGATATATAAAATGAAGTTGACACCAGACGCCGACTTTCCACTTCTGCTTGAGAGCTTCGAATAAAATTAAATTTAATTGTTTTACTCGTGTTAAAAAATGTTCAGATATGTTAAATTCAATATTTTGAAAAGAACATTTTACATAAATGGAACCAGTTTCGTCCATTTTTGTACAACTGTGACGTCTACATGCATGATCAATGAAATTTTTTCCACACAAAATGTTTGGTTTATATTAATTGTTCACTTGTTTAACGATTTTTTCCACACTATATCCAACTGATAAAACACACTGAATCTTAAATATTTAATAAGTTACTCAAAATGAATCGCATTTACAGTCTGGCAAAGGTTAAGTCGACACTAAATTCCTGTTGAATATGTTCAGTTTTTGCTGTATTATAGCTCTAAATTCTCTCCTGATTCTCCTTTTTATTTTAACTATTATCGTAAACAAAGCCTGCATTTCAAAAATTCCCATAGAAGGTAATCAGTTGGAGAGACATCTAATCCTACAGCAACCAAAGCTTTTGTATGAGGCAAATTAAATATAAAAGATAGGATAACTGTCTTACAGGAAAAATAAAATTGATTTCATCTACATGAAGTGTAAATGCAAGGAATAGTTTGTGGTAGCTATATAGAAAAAAATACACTGGTTAGAGAAAATCATATGAATGTACACATCATATTTGGGAGGTGTTTAAATTCCAAGTACAATTCTAAACTCAGAAAGCAGAATGAGAATATGCTTGCTGTTGTGCAATGAATGGCATGTCTGTAGGCGTTTTCAGGATGATTAAATCACAATAGTATATGATGTGGAACATTGCACGGTTGATCAAGTGTCATTTCTAAGTGTATTTCTATCTTTCTTTAACGGTTACATTGGTTTTGGTGGTTCACTTATTAGACGATTGCTTACCGATCAAGAGGTCCTGGATTCAAACACGGCCCAGACCTATGGTTTTTAATGGTCTTGAATGATTCCTGCCAATTATAAATCATGTTTTACTTCACCAATTCTTTTCATAGTGTCTACTTGTGCCTTACTTCTATTTTTGTAAAATTCCATAATTTGTTTTCTGAGCCTATTTGAAATCCATCGTTTAATATATCCATAAAATTTTAACCTTCGTTTCCTATCTATAGATGTCTGTGTAGTTTATTATTTTCTTTTTACTTCTAAGTCTGTATTCTTGAGATAAAACTTGTGGATCTAAAATTGTTCTACCAATTTTACGTAATAATAATAATAATAATAATAATAATAATAATAATAATAATAATAATAATAATAATAATAATAATAATAATAATAATAATAATAATAATAATAATAATAATAATAATAATAATAATAATAATAATAATAATAATAATAATAATAATAATAATAATAATAATAATAATAATAATAATAATAATAATAATAATAATAATAATAATAATAATAATAATAATAATAATAATAATAATAATAATAATAATAATAATAATAATAATAATAATAATAATAATAATAATAATAATAATAATAATAATAATAATAATAATAATAATAATAATAATAATAATAATAATAATAATAATAATAATAATAATAATAATAATAATAATAATAATAATAATAATAATAGTAATAGTAATAGTAATAGTAATAGTAATAGTAATAGTAATAATAATAATAATAATAATAATAATAATAATAATAATAATAATAATAATAATAATAATAATAATAATAATAATAATAATAATAATAATAATAATAATAATAATAATAATAATAATAATAATAATAATAATAATAATAATAATAATAATAATAATAATAATAATAATAATAATAATAATAATAATAATAATAATAATAATGGTATTATCATTATCATTATTTTATTATATTATTATTAAAACAGTTGTGTCAATAATAATTAGTGTAAGTTTGCTGAAAAAGCTCTAGTGTCCATCCTGTATTGAAATATAATTGTGTTGAAAGATAAAATATAATTGTATACTTCTCTATTGACTTAATAGGCACATTCCGTAATCAAGGGAGATGGATCAGGAATACTGGGTGTGAATCGCATTCGAGAGGTCATGACTTACTGACCTGTGGGTTTTTTCGGGATTTCTCCGGGTCGCTAGACAAATGCTGGTAAGATGCATTTCATTCCCTCGACTTCAGCCTTTGTCTGCTTGGTGCTTTCAGGGTTTCAAGTATCGACAGGTCTCTCGGTGCTGCGTGAAAATGATGTTTCTAGTAACTGCTCTCGAAAGAGAACTGCGTACGGGTCTCAAGAACCCACTGCCCTCGTGGGGGGGGGGGGGATCTCGTACGAGCCAGTAATGGGCCGGTTGTACTAGCCGGCGTCGTGGCTTCAGTCTGGAACTGATATGGACCTTGCTCTCTGCTCTATTATGGCTCCTGGATCCGCCGCTTTCTTATTTCCTTACACCAAATCTCACTCTCCAGGGGGCAGAGGTTTGAAAGGTTTACGAAGGCCTAAGTTCCTCTCAGCTCCGCTCCTGCTCTTACACCTATATTTATCTCAAATGTATGAAAATGTTACATTAAATATTTTTAAAACAGGAGTGAGATGTACAGTATAGAGCAATTCAGTGAAACCAAACGTTTAAAATTGAACGATGAACATTAAAATTACATATTACAGTGTAACGTTAAAAAGGTATATGATATTAATGTCAATTGCATGCCATTTTATCCTTTCTTGAAAATTATTTTCGTATACGGCCTCTATTTCTGAGAAAATAATCTATCATTATCAAACCATGTTTACATCATTTCCATTGGATAATATTAATCTCTCTGTAGAAGTTATCTTTAAAGTGTTAAAGAGTGTTTCCAGTGAGATGATACTACAGCACACATTACAAGAATTTTCTTGGCATCTGTGCATCAATTTGGGATTCGTCTTGAAAAATGTAGACATTCATGTTCTCCATATTTCTCGATGACTACTTTCTTTGATAGTAGACTACTTAAATTGCCCATAAGTCCTTATAGATCTTAAAGGCAACTTAGAAATTAATGATGTTTTTGACGTTATACATCACAGATTGGTAGACTTGTAAATGAAAAAAAAAAATGTCATTTTTGGGATATAATTTTCAAGAAATGAAACTCATCACTTGCATTAATATAAAGGCAATAATTATTAGAAATGTTAAAAATCTGGCTTAATTGTATGCGTGCATAAAAGGCAAAATGTTATAATTATCCAATGCTTCAAATGTCAGAGAACTAATTTTCCTTTTCACGCTGTTGTTAAGTAGTTTAATAATTAGTATTTGTACAAATCAGGAAGGATGTAGGTCATGAAGGCTACTTTCGCGTATATCTTTGTTGTAATTATGAAAGCAGTAAAAGGAAGTGGCGTCACGGGGAAGCAGTGATGTGCGAAGTTTCGGAAAGTCCTGACAGTTGAAGGTGTGAGAGAGACCTGCAAGAACAGTTTACTTTGTGCGGACTGAATGTGTTATATTCCTCATCAAAATGGGCCCGGGGGTTGTTTGACGTACGTTCCTCTCTGCAAATCACGTTTCACGTATTTTGATTCTCTGTATTATAAAAACCCTTTATTTATATGCGAGTATGTAGGCAAAGGCTGTGATGATAATGAGGATTCTAGCGTGTGCTTCGCGTTGGCAGTATGCCAAAATATAACCTCAACATTTAAACTGGCGGAAGATGTGAATTGCTTTTCAGTGAAACTGCTTGAAGTTGGCATTGATGGTGAACCCTGGTGCTATTAAAATCCAAAACATAGGCGGTCGTATATTTATGTGATTTTCTGTTAAAATATCTCAGCTGATTTTTTGCGTGTGTTATAGAATAACCATGTCTTTATATTTTCGTGAGTAATAAGTGATAAAAGCGTGGAAAAAGATAGTTACCTTCATATATAAACAATACTGAATTAAACTACAATAAAGCTTCTGGAAATGGTTCGTATTGAACCGTAAAGGTTTAGACACTTTGGTTCTCAAAATGAACTGAAGTACATAATTTTAAATCTAAGTTTAGTGCGTAATATATTCAGCGCTTATGAGAAAACATTAAAAAGAATAATAGATTCAGCCGCTGCTGTTCTGGACAACGGTTTAACGTAGCGAAATAAAAGTAAACTTGCTCCAGAATCACGGCTAATAGTTTTAAACATCTCAAGGATTGACTATTTGTAATTCTTAAGAGACTTGATTATCTGCAGTGTGTGCACAATAGAGCAATGCAGAGGACATATCGTCGGCACTACAAGAAAGACACTTGTTACGTGTTGGACCTCTACACACTTACGTACGACTCTCACGAAAGTTTGGATTCCATAGGAGAATATGTAAGTTCTGTCATTCATTGCCTTGTAAAGTGTTTTAATTTATCTGTATCTCTAAGTGTGACAGACAGTATCATTTGACGTATAGCAAAATCTGGAGGGAATATTAGCTTTGTGCTTATTATCATGGGATTTCAATGTACCCTTAATCCAGATGCTCTGTAGTTATATAGGAATCTTGATTCGTATAAATTAAGCAGCTCATTTAAATGCAAACCAGTTGTTAAAATTTCCCCGAGGGTCTACGACGCTAGGTACGGGATTGGCGATCCTGAGGTCCCGAGCTGAATTTAGGAAAAAAAGGTTTGAATTACTGATCTTCATAAACCCAGAAGAAATTTCCTAAAATTAATTTAGTTCATAACTTATTGACTCTCATTAGAGCTATAGGGCTATTTAACTAGAAGTGTAAATTTACCTGTTAATACAATAAACCTTTAGGTTTCAGTGTTAATGACATAGAACCTGGCTCCTCCTTTATAACTAAGTCAAATCAATTTAAATTACTAAAACTCATATTCTTAATTGTTGATATGATTATACTTGATATCTTAACATTTTGATAAAACGGGACGACATTTTCAAGCCAGAAATAATCAATGATATTATGGACTTTTTCATTAAATTAGCTTTTTCTTCACAAAAAGGAAGTTCAAATCATATATCGGTGCCACTGGCAGATATTACATAAAAATAATGCTGAGCTTAAAAACAATTATGTAAACAACACGTGAAAACGTTTAAAAATGTGCGTAATGTTGAAAAAGCTGATGTAAGGCATATACCGACTTCCTATATCTACAAATGGCAAATTATATTTGTTACACCTGCCATATAATTCTGTCTAAGACGTTAATTATGACGTATTTTTTCATGAGAATGATTTAAAATTCAACAACAAACAGGATTAAAATGTTTATTTGTGGTAAAAGGGAAAAAATGTAGTTGTATGCACTCGCATCACTGCAGACTCTATCAGTGCCAAATTAGCATACGACACATATACTATGAGGCCTGTTCAATAAAGAAAGATCACAATTTTTTTACAACGTACCTTTACTCATCCTCGTAATTTTGACGGTCCTTCTCAAAATGATCTCCCCTGAATGCGATTCACTTGTCCCAGCATTTCTTCCGTCTTCAAAGACATGCTGGAAACCATTTTTGAGAGATCCTTCAAAATCGCCTTCACCACTGCTTCTGCTGGTGAACAATGCCTCCCACGAAGGCGTTTCTTCAAGTAATGGAGTAGAAAAAAGTCACATGTGTTAATCCGGACTATAGGGAGGGTGAGGAATGCACTTCACGTTGATTTTTGCAGGATATTCAACAACAACATTGGCAATATGAGGCCGCGCATTATCGTGGTGCCTGCTTTATGGAAACATGGTCTTTTGCGCCTGATATGGACTTGCAATGTTTTCAGAACATCCCTGTAGTATTGTCCAGTTACTGATGTATGTGCAGATACAACAGGCTGATAAACCATTCCATGAATATCAAAGAATGAGATGACCATAACTTTCCCAGCAGAAGCAACCACTTTTGCTTTTTGGGGGGTTGGTGATGAAGGAGATTTCCACACTGAACTTTGCTGTTTGCTCTCAGAATCAAAATAATGTAGCCAAGTTTCATCAGCAGTGGTTACGTTTGAAAGCAACTCCTGATCTTCCTCTAACATCAACTTTAACTTCATGTTGCCTCCATTGCAGCGGTAGGCGATACTGTACATGCCTGAATTTGCCTGGTTCTCACAGGGGGGGGGGGGGGGGAACCAGGAGTACCAACAATGAAACTACTACGGCGTGTTTGTTTCACATTAAGCTAACAGAATAAAATAAGACTGAATTAAGTGCGAAAAATTAACGCCGTAAAAAAATTATGATCATTCTTTATTGAACAGCTCTCGTATATACGCTTATGATTTAAAAAGTAATTCTGCTATTCTCGTTGCATTAACCAAGACACTTTATTACCTAAAAATTGTTTTAAATTAAGCAAGAAATTTGCAGTCGGCTGACCCCGTATCTCAGTCGGTAAAGCACCTACCTGCCATGCTAGGGTTCCCGGGTTTGATTCCCGGTGGTGGAGGTGGGGATTTTTCTCCGACCAAGATAATTCCTCATCTTCCCCAGAGTCTGGAAGTATGAAAGAGTGCGAATGTGTGCGTGATCAATAATTAAACCCCAACGAATATGAGTAAACACCTTCAACATGTACCAAAGGAGAAAAGCCGCCGATATGACCATTGGAGTTAAAGGAACAAATAAAAAAAAAGTTTTCTGCATGTGAAAACTGCACTTTTCACATGCATTGTTTTTATTCCTGTTAAAAAGCATTTGCGATGGAAAGGAAAAGAAAAAGTGGAAAAAAAACAGATTTGCGAAACTTCGAGCATGTCTATCACACGATACTTCGCAAAAGAATGTTTATAAAAGAGCTAGCACTGCCTAAAAGCAGAAGTAGATTTTTAAAATAAATAATATCTGCATTTGTCCTTAAGTAATCTTTTATCTTTCATGTTTATAGAAAACTGCACAAAATACATGCATATAAAGGGAAGTTCACGAGAAATTCATGGAAAATTCTACATGTACATTTATTTCATATGGCAGAATATTAAACTTGTTATATTTTATTCAAAGATATTTGAGCCGTTTTAAAAAAAAAAATGAAAATTAAACATGTTTGCATTAAAAGGTAGTATGGTATGGGGATTGTCTTTAAAGTATTTAAATTGCATCCTTTTAAGGAATTTAAATTCCAAGTTTGGTTTTCATTCTTTCGGTGAAACGCTTTTGATTTACTGCATCTCAAAACGGTGTTCCCGGTAAAATATCAACAACGATTTTTGGGTGCAATACAATAATTTCTATGCAGTAGAGGAAATATAAGCGTGGGCACACAAAAGAGAAGTGGACGGCTGTGAAAATCCTCATATATCCTTTTATGTAAACATGCTTACGTTGCAATAGATATCCGTCTGTCACTGCACTTTGTATTTGAGCACACGTGACCTGTTTTATACGTCTCATGAACAAATGAATGTGCCAATACGTTCTTGTGATAGACCTCCAGATAATTTTGTGTGCAATCAAATGTTCGACATTTCTTGAAGATTAATTAGAAGTGAACGAATCCCTCAGGGTGGAGTAAATGAGATGGCGAATGCAGCCCTTAAAATATTCTTTAAATGGGATGGCAAAAGAGGATTGAGTACAAGCTTACGGTCCAGCAGTTATATCTCCATTTTCTTCCGCTTTCTACTCTTTCCTTATCAGAAGTAAATCAGCGACCATCAACTCACTGGCTCATGTAGATAAAAATCTGATGTTTTACATCCATGTGTCCTTCTCTACCCACTCTCATCTACACTTATACAGTTTCTAGAAATATCATTATGCAAGATTATTTCTATCTACTTCATCTTGATATAAATATATGACGTTTTTGCATAATTTTAATACAGATTTTCCTTATACAGTTGTTAAACAGAGGCAAACTAGTAAAAGGAAGAAATGGATAACAAAGGGAATTATTATCTCTAGCAAAAAAACGCTATCTAAATCAGTTGAGTAAAGTAAACAAAACTGAAGCATTCATAGAATATCATAAGAAGTAGAAGCAAATATATAATAAGGTAATAAAAGCTGCAAAAAAGCAATATATACATACTTGCATTTCAAATTCGTCGAATAAAAATAAGACTATCTGGAATATAGTAAAAAATAAAAGCACTAACAAAATGGTCAGAACTAGAGACAAATTACTTTAATAGTTGATAATACAAAATTAGATAATCCTGCTGAGGTATCAAATATCCTTAATAAACACTTTATTAGTGTTGCTGATGGAGTACCTTTGACTCATCCCAATATAACAAATACTCCTATCAAATTAATCGGAAACGATAAAAGTGTATTTCTCAAACCAGTAATTTGTGAGGAGATTCTTAAAATAATACATTCAAAAAAGAACACATTCTCTGCTGGATTTGATGACGTACCAGAGTGTATAATCAAATCTTGCAAAGAATATATAGTAGCACCATTAATGGATATATGTAATTGTTCTATATCAACAGGCAAATTTCCTAATGTCTTAAAATTAATAAAAGTTGTACCAGTATTTAAGAAGGGAGATACAAAAAACGTTGATAATTATAGACCTATTTCAGTTCAATCGGAGTTTTCAAAAATCTTGGAAACTGTTATGTTCAACAGGATATCTCCTTTTCTTGAAAAATATGTATTCAGTGATAAAAAAAATGGATTTAGGAAAAATAAATCAATTTTTAATGCACTATACTCCTTTATGAAACAAACATTAGAAGGGTTTGAGGCAAATAATTACACTATTGGGATTTGTATGGATTTGTCTAAGGCATTTGATTTGGTTGACCATAATATTCTATTATCCAAACTTGAAGCCTATGGTATAAGAGGGGTATCTCATAATTGGTTTGAATCCTACCTTGAGGGTAGAAGACAGTATACTGTAGTTTATAATGAATTCAATGGTCATAATATTAATTCCAATATTGAAATTGTGAGATGTGGGGTTCCACAGGGTTCTATCCTGGGACCACTGCTTTTTCTAGTATATATTAATGACCTTCCACTTAATATTCCCCATGCAGAAACTATTCTATATGCTGACGACACTAATATAATAATCAGAGGCTGCAATAATTCTGAATTGCAACATTATGCTAATACTGTGATGATAAATATGATGCATTGGCTAACTAATAATAAATTACTACTTAATATTAAAAAGACACAAAGTATGCATATTTCACTATCAAATAGAAATAAAGCTAATATAGCTCCTGTAATCGCTTTTGGCAATGAGGTAATACAATATACCAATGAAACAAAATTTTTGGGGGTAATTATTGACAAATTTTTTAAGCTGGAAGCCGCATATTCAGTATATTACTGCAAAAATTAATAAATCCCACTACATAATATCAGTGCTAAGGAAAATATGTAATACACAAACATTAAAGCTGATTTACTATTCATATGTGCAGTCTTATCTTGCATATGGTATCTTTATCTGGGGATCAGCTACCAAAATAAAAGATTTATTTGTAACACAAAAGAAAATAATAAGAAGAATGTTTAATCTAAGTAAAGGGACTCATTGTATGAAATATTTTAAGGAAAATAATATACTAACTCTGCCATGTCTGTATATCTTAGAAACCGTATGCTTTATAAACAACAACATACAATATTTTCAAACAAATAACACTATTCATGAACATTATACTAGGAATAATACTAAATTACATATACTGGGATCAAGATCAAATAAAAAACTTAACTCAGTACTTCATAAAGGCGTTCACATGTATAACTTAATCTTAAAGAAAATCAAAAACAATGATAAGAAAATATTCAGAAGAGATGTGAAATCATTTTTAATAAATCAGTGCTTCTATAGTACTCAAGAGTTCTTTAAATATTTCAGACACCAGATTAAGTAGACTAAATGATTACATGAGAATAATTTTATGATACTAATGGTTGACAATTCATGTAAGTTTTCTGTATTTGTTGACATTGATACAATTTAATCTGATTATTGCATGCAGAATTAATTCTGTATTTTCTGAGTTTCTAGTTTGTATTGTTTGTACTGTATCTTGAAAAAGCAAATATTTCTGTACAGAAATTAAATGCTAAATAAATAAAAAAATAAGCTTTGGCAGATATACGAGAGTCGGCCGCTAAGTCTCGGACCACACAATAAATAAATGAATGAATGAACATTTAAATTTGTTTTCTTTATTTCTCAAAAATCTCCAGAAAGGAGATTGTAATATCGGTGTTCTAATTTAAATAAAACATATGTATAGTGCAATTTATCATGGTCATCAAAATAGCTGTTTACCGCATCAATGATCTCGTTGCTGTGAAATCTTCGTCCTCCAAGAAATTTTTTTGAGTTTCGGGAACAGGTCGTAGTCACTGGGTGCCAGATCTGGCGAATAGGGTGGATATTCAAACAATTCGAACTTTAATTCGCACATTTTTCCCATTGTAATGACTGAACGATGGGTCAGAGCATTGTCACGAAGAAACAAGATTCTCCTCTTAGCCAAATGAGGTCCTTTTCTTTTCATCTCATCACTCAAACGTTGCAGTAAGCTTACGTAGTAGTCACCAGGGATACTTTTACCCTTTTCCAAGTAATCCATAAAAATAATCCCCTGTGCATCCTGGAAAACACTCGCCATAACCTTATTAGCTGACAAAATTGACTTTGCTTTATTTTGAATTGGTTCACCTGGGCCAATCCACTATTTTGACTGTGACTTACTTTCTGCAGTGTAGTGATGTATCCAAGTTTCATCCATGGTAACAAGTCCTCTCAAAAATTCACTGGGATTTTTGCGGCAGAGCTCCAAATTCTTACTAGGAACAGTTTTTCTTTGCAGCTTTTGATCAGGTGTCAACAAACGCGGCACCCACCTTTCACAAACCGCGTGAAAGCCCAAAACATTACTTAAAACATTACCTTCACGTTCTTTTGATATGTTTATAACCTCAGCTGTCTCAAACAACTTAAATCTGAGTGAGGCTCATCACTAGTGCTCGTATGTTTCGTTTTAAATTCTGCAACTCACCTTTTAATCGTTGTATATGAAAAGGCAGAGTCTTTCAATGTACTGTCCATTTCCTTCTTGATTTCCTTAGACCTGAAGTTCGTGTAGTGGTATCTATAAAGGTTCCATTTAATGCTGCAAATTAGCTTCTTTGCCTCCTAATTTATTCCCTTTTATATTTTTATAGGATGGTGTACATAAAAATATTTTTAAATCTTGTTCTTGAGTTTCGATTAAAAGTTTAGTATTTCATAGACAGAATAAGACTGGTGGTTGTTTTTCCATAATTTTCTATGCTTTCTATACACTTATATAATCACTAAAAATTATGTGCTTTATGGTGTTACTTAACACCAATTTAATAACTTACTTTAGGGCTACTGCTTCATCTGTAAAGATATAAATATGGCCAGATAATTGATGACTGTGTTGTAATATTTGTTTCTATTCCAAATGTAAATTCCCAAAAAAGTTTTCTTACTAATAATTACTTTAGAAGCATCTCTATGTGTCTTCTTTGTCTTGAAAAAGGAAACTAATGAATTCCCTTTAGGAATTTAAAGATTAGCTATCGCACTGTTTGTCTGTAAATCTACTCCTGCTTTTAAATAAATGTGTTCAAATTAATTTTCAAAATGCGCTATACATTATTTTGCCAGAGTTCACAAGACTTGTAACAATGGCAGATTTTTCATAGTGATTTAAAGATAACAACAACTGAAACCGTGTCTCTAACAAAGGTAGCTTTGATTTAAGAACGATCAAACATTTTATACCACTCCATTGTGACCAAATTTTGTTTCAAATACAGTCACATGAGAATTTCGCTTTGTAGGATTGATTAGGTTTTATTTTTCATTGTTTTTTACGGAATTAATTTGGCGTTCGCAATAACTACTCACAATACAAATATTCATACTTCAATTTATCAGCTGTAGAGCTAACATGTGCATTATATTGGCGTCCTTTTACTTTCTTTGATCAAAAACATTATTCTTTTAGCTTGTACAACCTGCATGTAGATTAAATGGTGCCAGCTTTGAATTTAAAAGGGAATATGATGGAAGAACCAAGTGAATTGCATAAGCCACAAAAATAATAACTACTGCCCAAATATCTAGAAGACAATAGATATAGAACAGTATTTATTCGTTTCAATTCTGATGTGAGGTAAAATATGTGAATCCACAGTACATGAAAACAGAAGTAAAAGGCTGTAGTTATGGATCTTGAATTCAATAAAATATAATTAGGGACTAAACTTCACTTATTATTGACATTAATATACATTACGACTGAACTAGTACCTGCCTCTGTAGCATAGGTACCGTTTAAGAGGTGCCAAGTTCGAATTTCGGTCAGGTTATCTGGATAAGGTTTTTTCCCCTATGCTTAAAGATGAATATCAGGTAACTCTAAGCTCTTGAACCCTGAGCTCATTTGAGTATCATTTCACCTATTTATCGTCCGATATGACCTAACCGGTTGAAGGACATTAATTTTAAAGAAACAAATTAACGAACTAGTTCTGTTGTGATAGGTATTAATATGAAAGATAATTGAAATTTGGTTAATATTATAATTACAATACATGAAAACGTCTTGATATCTGCACACGAGAGCTGATGTCACTTTTCACTTATTTCTGTGTTTTAAGAGTCTCGCTATTACATGAGTTATCTCATTCTAAACGATATTACGAAATCAGTATAATATTATTGATGTTTTATGAATCCAAGCGCTGTCTAAAACATAGTGTATGCCACACGTGTTAAGTTGTTTATTTTGCTCTCAGGATTGCAGAATTCGCCTTTGGCCTTCGTTTCGCAAACCTTTCTACTCGCAAAATAGCACACCAGTTTTAACCCTTGTATCATAGTCCACATTTTGCGAACACAGCGAAATTATAAAAGATGCTTACTATATCCAAAATCTGCTGAGATATAAAGTACAAGCAGGGTATCACATAATTCACATTTAGATATTTACTCAACATGCTGTCTCCATCCATCATTACTCTCAAAAACGAAACAGTATTACTATAAGGCGTACAGTTTTAGAAAGTATATGAGTCGGAGCAAGGAGGGCTCGCCTAGAGCGACTGTCCTATCATATGCGTGCAGCGTTGCCTAGTTCGGAACGCACAGCACAAGTGTGAGCAACAGAGATTTCTCTTTTCCATGCACCCAAAATTACTGCTGGGAATTAGACATTGTAATATGCCTTTGTATATGCAGCAAGAATTTTTGAGGCAGCCTGTACAAAGGCCATTTTTAAGGCGTGTGGTTCTCGATTTATCGCTTCGAGAATAAACACCTGACTGTCGTGTTTATGCTTATGGTATGCTTCAACTTCCAATCTTGCCTCTGTGTGTGTGGTTTCTTTTCATTGCGCATTACTGAGCAAGAAATTACGAATTGTCCTTAGGAATTGTATATATTTAGTTCATAAATTATAACTGAGCACGGAGCACTGCAGTACAGTAGCGCGCGGGCGTATTCTTTGAAGTTTTGTTCAAGACCAGTGAGTAACGCAAATTAAGCATAGGTGCTTTAGGTAACTTTGACAATAAGCAGAAAATTCACATGTTTACGTTGTGTTTTACGAACTATTAACTATATCACTTTCAAAGCCTGTTACCAGTGGCGTACCCTGCCACCCCGCTCCCAAGCCAGAAATATTATTATTAAAGTGTACAGTTTCCTTAAGGAATTGTCATCTGAGAAATTGCGGATCAATTTTTCACAAAGCCAGGTTCTCAGAACCAGAGGATGCAATGTCAGTGTGCGTACTGAGTTGCGTATTGTTAAACAGGGCGAAACTTCTGGAACAGAAATTGATGAACCTTTATTTTATTTCAGTTAACAACTCCTTTACATTAAGTTGTTTTCAGCAATCCAGGTACGTCATTTTCAGTAAATAAGCGTGTTCGTAGTTACAGTTTATAGTGTTATCATAATTATCATATGCTGCGTAAGTTTAAGTATTTACAATTTCTCAGATGACAAATATAACTTACTTCGTTCCCTATCCGTATCTTCCGCTCTCTGGCGCATTAATTGGTAACAGGGCAGCCACCATGTGCACGCATTGGTTCAGCTCTTGCCTTCTAAAACCGTACGCCGTTTAATGTTCACTTTGATATTGTTAATACACACATAGAGGTACATGCTAGCACATCATGTAACATTTAAAGCTGTGCGCATGCGTAGACGACAAATGTTACAGACAGGCATTGGTTGGGTACGCCCATATTATAGCACAATTACGATGTGCACGTTAATTCACATTGTCAACGACAGAGTTCTTGGTCATCTCTGAGAAGTGCTACTATCTATAGAGTTTAACTGCAAATATCTCAAAATATAAATAATGTTTACATCTCCCGTCGCTATCAGCTATTGTTGCTTTGAATACGGGTGTTATTACGGTCCGGTTTCTAAACGATGTTTTGTTTTAAACACTGTGATAAACTTGGAATTTGCAGGTGAGACAATTGTGAGTTTTCTAGTACATCAAGTACAACTATCAGTGCTTTAGAACAAAATAATTATTTTGTATTGTGTGCAGCGACCGACCACGAGGTTTTCCAATCTTTGTGACCGTTCAAATTCTCTCAAGTGGGAGCTATGAACTCGGTGGATTTCATTTTAAGAAGTAAGACAGATAAACTGACTTACGAAGAAAAAGTTGTAATAAAGCGACTAGGACTTCCGCAGCCCAATTTGACAGTTGAGCGTCTTACAAAAAATCAGAAGTGGGACTACAGGCGCAAATTTAACAATGGACAACCTACAAATGGCTATGCGGTTGCAGTATTCGAACTGGACAGTGTTTACAGACTGTCAGTAAAGCGACACAATAAGCAAGTTGATAGGAATAGATGCATTCATTCTAGGCTAATAAATTGTATAACATTTTGTGGGGCGTTTGATCTAGCACTCACTAGTATTACTGGTGGTAGAAATAGCAGATAGTGCTAGTGTGCATATTAAGTGTAGGTCTTGTCAACGCCCAACATTTTTATTCCAGGTGCCACCACTGTCTACATCTGAAACTTCTGTCACATCTTTGTAAGAAGCTGAACTTATATAGTACGAAGCTTAATATTTATTAGATATAACCTTTTTAAGCTGTCACGGTTTACCAATTACGCAAAAGTCACCCAGAATGAAGAGAGGCCACTCCCAGAAAATTCAAGATATACATTTCATTTGTCATGGAAATATCTTAAACATGTGATATTTTAATCGAAGTCATGAGCGATTTTTGAGAAAATCAAAATTTTCTAAATGTCTTCCAGGTATGGATAGTGTCTAGAGCGAGCGATTTTCTTGAAAAGCTTCGTGTTTCGCCCTTAGAAGTTACTGTATTTAAATACCTAGTTTTATATTTAACTGACTTTTCGTTTTTGGGTTATGTTGTTCACAGCTCACACCCATACATAGAAGGACTTTAATATGCTTTTTGAATTCAGAGTATTTCCGGTGTTATCTCAGTATCAAATGTTTTGGGTGGAATGCAAAATCTTCTCCACTTGCTAACTACATGGTAGAGAAAAGAAAACTATGGATGCTAATTACATACAGCTGTATAAGAAAAATGTTGCTAACCGAGGGTTTCAGCATCCCCCCCCCCCCACAATTAGGTCCTATTGGACGATGAATGAAATGGATGAAATGATGTTCAAATGAGCCCAGGTTCCATAAAACTTTGAGTAACCCCACATAAATTTTATTAGGAATAAGGGAAACCTCCAAAAGAAAAAGAAATACCTATCCAGATAACTCACCCTGATCAAGATTCGAACTCGGGACCTCTTGAATACGAGTTGAATACGGACCCTTTATAGCACCTTGAAAATTGTGACTTTCCAATTTATAAATATATTTTTTTAATTATTTATTTAACATTTTTGCCTCTTATCTTCATTTTATTCATTGCTTTGCTTAGTGGTTTGTAGCTGTGCTTCTGTACATGCTGCTATAAGTGCCTTCATTTCTGAAAGGACCTCAGACATGCCTTATGTTACTTCTGAGTTACTTGTTAAGAATACAGGATACTTCTTTAGTATTTTTGAGAAGATTATTGATGAAAAAGAACTAATAGCAATAATACAGCATGAAAAAGCTCCTTCCAAACCCATAATTCCTTTGAGTAGTACATCACGTCAAGGTACATATCGTAAATATGTATGGCCAGAAAATGCAGAGAATACCAGAATTTATAGTTCTTTATTAATGCTGTACATAATTTCAGTGCATATCACTGTAGACTAGCATAGATATATTTGATAGAGAGGGGAAGAGAAAGAATATGTGTGTGTGCAATTTTTATAGGAAGGGCCCTAAAACTTGCTTTTCTTGGGAGACCTATGTATTTAATTTTATAAGTTGAATACACTTCTTTCTCTGTGTTATGATTATAACAAGTATACGAATTTCTAAGCATTAAAGCCAAGCGAATATAAATTAGGTTAATCTGCTATTGGACTCACTGCAATGACGTTTGCAGACAGCTCACTAAATTGTGTTTTTTCTGCAGTTACTGCCCTTTCGTGCACTGGTTGAGTGTGACTAAATTCCAGCCAACTCCTAAAGAATTTCTATGCATTAACATCTATACATTATGGTTATCTGAAGTCGGAGGAGAATTTCGGCACTTAAGCTCACTTGAAGGCCTATAGTGTTTCTGAAAATGTCCTCGAATAGGAATAAAAAGGACACGAGAGTGACCAGATTCAGGGTACCTAATGTTTGCAGATATTACATCCTGACGCCGGTGGTATCTCGAAGATGAGCGTTAGCGAGGGTAGGCCCTAAGATTCCAACACTGCACAATCTTGAAGCGAACTAGTTCTGCCTAGATCAGTGTCCCAAAGTGGCACAAATGTGTTTCCATCATTATTCAATCAAATCTGATTCATACAGCCTAGCCAGAAAAGGAAGGGAGAGGGGTCTGAGCTGTGAGAGGGGAGCTTGGACTATTAATCTCTCACGAGTCGATTTGTTTACTATGAAATGTATGTATTTTTATCACTATTACTACCAGATTTAATATTTGTACTTAACTGCAGTGATAGATATTTCACATTCGTCTGACAACACTGTATTGTATGTGATGCGTGCACAAATATGATGGAGACAGTAGAAAATGCTTCCTTTAGCTCACCTTCTTTTGGTGGTCAGACAGTACTTTCTTCACACATATATTTTGCATAATTAATTTGTAATAACCCTGAGAATGGCAGAGAAAGTCGTGAGAGATTATTATTATCAGATCTTTTAATTACACTATGTTCCACCGTCTTCACTCTTCCGTGATGAATTCTTCAGAATTGGAGACGTATTTAAAATGCTAACAATGCAAAAAGATGGTGGGAAGAAAGAGAAAATAAATTTCTAAAGGCCAGAGAAGAGATAAAAGTATAAGGCTAGTTTGCCCAAGAGCACGGAGCTCTGTTTACTGTTTTTAAAATTGTCATGCATCTTAAATGGAAGGGCTCGTAAAAAAAATGTTGAATATTCAGAAAGAGAGATAAAAGTTGCAAAGATATAACTCTACTGCCATCCTTATTACTCTGTTTTGTATACTTCCATGCTCTTTAAGAACATGCAAGATGTTCTAATCCCAGATATATTTGTATAGTAAACTGAGGATATTGTAATGAACATTATTATATTTACTTCATTTCATAATTTTAGTTATTAAAAGCATACGCTCTCAGATTGGCTAACACCTCCAAGTACATGTGGAAGACAAGCCCGACATGTTTGTTTCGCCCGGGAGCATGGAAGGGTATGTTGGAAGAGGTAAAGCAGAGTGAACAGGCCTCAAGATAACGAATGTTGAAGTCAGTCACACGAAACCAATAACCCAAGGAGTTATCTGTCATGGTTCTTATATCCCAAATATTCATTATTTGCGTTGTCTGCGACTTATACTATCATAGGGAAAGCGGATGGTTTATACTGACAGGCGTTGATCATTTGTGTCACATTTATGGGTGTGCAAAAAAACATAAGGTAGTAAGTTACGTGATATGTTCCTGGGAAAACCGTTGAAGAAGAAACACAATTAACACACTGAACTACATCTTATTTCTGAAGGCCGGAGGGATGTGCGATCGCATGCTATATAAATTAGCTGAACACAGAGTATGAATGACGTCAGACGTACAGCACGGCCAGCAATTGTGCATGCGTCAAAAACAACGTAACGTAATACTCTGCTAACTAATCCTTGTTTCACATAAGCTTACCCCGTATCTCTTAACGGTCTCGTGACCTTATCACCTCTCACTGGCCGCTATTGAAGTATAGACTGTTGTGCGGTAAAAATTAATTCGTTATTTAACATGGTGATTTATCTTTATATGTTGGAAGAGAATTGTCAAATTTATATTTTCGTAACTGTTTGAATTAAATATATTACGCAACAGAGTTGATTTATCTGAAATGCATGTTAATTCTTAAACGAAGTAAAGAGGAGGTTCCTTTGCTCTCAAGCACGATAGCACGTGATTTAGCGGTAGTGATGACATATTTGTTTATATGACTTTTATCACTGACCTTGTTTTGAACTGGATTAGTCATATCGCCATTCGAAGGTGTGTTGTGCCGAGTACGAGAGCTAAATTATTTTATTGATCGTTTATTGCGCGTGTACTTATTATATGTATAATGGCAGATTCTACCGCCAGTTTTTCGCTGAAGCATCGCAAGGGAAGGCCTTTACAAAGTGGCGAAAAAAGAATTTTGTTGCATGTGTTTAATGCACTCACAGAGAAGAATCCGTCTTTGTCAGTGAGAGAAGTCGAACAGCTGTGCCCTGAACTTACAGGTGTGTTAGTTGCGTAGGAACATCGAGACATAAAACTGAGACAACAGGGAAACTTATCACTCCATGGGCGATATTGCTGTGCGGCGAAGACGTTATTTAAGGACAATCAGACTGTACCGAGATACAAATCGCAAAATATACTACCTCGACGAGACTTGGGTGAATGAAGAACACACGACAAGTATGGCGTGACACGACTTTTAAGACTGAAAAACAAACATTTTTGCAAGGTATGTGTGCTGGTTTTAAAAAATCCCAGTGGAAAAGTCAGAAGGCCTTTCATTATAAACTTGTTTCAGTTTCATTGCTCACTCATTCAGTTTCAACTTGCTCAGTTTCATTATAAACTTGTATTTTTGCATGCCTTCATATTCTTATCTGTAAGATTTTATCTATCTTCCTGGCAATTATTATGACGTTTACTGCAGGTTTAAATGTGTTGGGAAGGCACCGCCTATGGCCTATGACGCGAAAGCATTAGTCAGCAGTTAGGATGAGGGGGAAGGTAGTTGCACGCGGAGTGATACATGTCAGCGGGTCAAGGTTATATGAAACAGAGATTTGTGAAGCATTACCTTGCTAGTGTATGTAGACCCAAAGTCGAGGTGTAGTATAACGCACTATTTTTTTTTTTTTCCTTTCGCTGTGAGGCAGTTGTCATGCTGAGGCTGTACCAACCTGCAGTTGTTTATATGTGCAAGGAATAACAGTACAGTCCATATGCAGTGTACCTGTGGAGAAACGCACAGGCCTCCGACCTTTAATTATCACGGTGCTAACTATATCCCTAACACTGTATGGAGGAATACTTTAAGAATTTTAGAAAAAAAGAACACATCTCAGTTTTAGTCACAATAATTTATATTTAGGTCTAGTAAATTAACCATTGATACAAAATCTGTGAACTTGTTAATCAAGCAAAGATTCGTAGAAATGATTTCATTGTCTATTTCATTAAAGGTTCAGGGGTATACAGGAAGCTAAAAGAGTTGGTCGCTATAAGCTGGCCGTGAAATTTCATTCTATGGATGACGTTGAAACTCACAAATGAACGACAACATCGCACTTAAAATGTGCATTAGAAAATTCAAACAAATAGGAACAAGTCACCAGATTATTATTAATCTCATATTCATCGTTTTTAATAAATTGTGTATTTTAATAAGTTACTCTTTGTGTGTTAAGTATTTTTCCAAAGCATGTTGTTTAGCTCTTATACAAAATTGGTTCCAAATAAAAGTCCTTTCGGTATTATTCTAAAAAGAAAATCTAGAGAAATGTGCATATATTTTAAGAATGAAGTGTTTAAATCAAAATCGTTAGAACTATTTTACGAAAATCTGAACTAAACAGTGCATGTAGAAGATGTTTGTTGAAGTTTGAAGCATTCGTTAACTATTCGGGGAAACCCTCGAGGAAACCAACGGATCAGGAAGGTTGGCCATGGTAACCGAACCAATGACCTCCCCAATACGAGCCACAGGTGCTACTGGCTGAGCTATCCAATAGGTTTTGAAAATGTTGAAATTAAAATCTAAGTTCGATATTTATCCAACATTGTGCAATTTTGCTGTTCACGTACACAGAGAAAATAAAAGACTGCGACCTTCTCTTAAACTTTTTCTTTGATTCAAGGACCAAAAAGTGTATATTTGTGATGAAATTTTGATACAGAATTTTTCGGAGTAATATAGTCCTTTCTCCGCCTACAAAATATATGTGGTAGAAAAGTAAAAATGCCTCAGACTCCCGCAATGTAATTTTAGAGTGAATTATACCATAATGCATGCATTCCATGCCTTATCACACGAGATCATTAAAATGGATCCATGTTTGTTTTCTCATTTCTTTTTTGCCGAAAATTGCAAAAAAAATTAGTTCATATAATAAATGCGCTTCTAATGGTATAGTCCATACACAACATTTCGTTAAAATCAGAAGGGAGAAAACACAACTTACAGACGCCTAATTTCGATTGAACTGAATGGTCTGAGTTTGACAATATAAAATTGATTTTTAATTATTTTATAAATGGGATGAGTTATTGCAGTAAGGCTATGTAATATATCCACTCAGCCTAAAGGCAGATAGTAGTTTTTTAAATAGCACTTTTAATACACATGCATTACAATAGCAATTACATTTATTTTGCAAACGCTGAAAATAGGGTTTTATGGATGAGTTCGGTATTTTTGGTAGAAATGTATCTGAGGTATGCTTTTAATTTTTAACATGCAATATTTTGTCATGACATTAGAATTTTCCTATTAATAAATAAATATTAACGTATGCAATGAAGTTGATAAGCTCATTGTGAGGGGCGCCTATATAACAACTTGATAGTCGAAAAAGCCGAATTGTAACAAGTTTTTTAGTGATAAAATAATTTGCAGATAATAAGGTATATAAGTTCGTTTAACTTTTGTCTTGTTTGCTTGTAAAATTAGGAATTATATTTGTCATGCTTCATATGTTTGAGGGTTTTTTATGGACGTCTTCAACTGCTGTAGTTTTCAGCGTTTCATTCTATATTGGGGCATGAAAATTGCTTAATTTTGCTCAGAGGGCTCTTTATCATACTTAAAATTCTCTTATGTGCCATAAACCTACGACACGGGACCACTGGCTTTACATCCCCTCCGAAGGAAGACACTTAAGTAGGAGAAGGTTACCCAGTATCGGACATTTAAGGTTTTTTGTTCCATAATGATTTTGGAAATGGATATAGTAAATAATATAAATTATTTTTGAACACAAATTTTGTACGTGATTAATTGTACCAAATATGTTTATCCACAGTAACTACTGATGGAACAGAATTTTAAACATGTATAAATCTTACAATTTTCCCAATTTCAGAACAGTTAACCCTATATCGGACTGTTTGAATATTTTAAGACCCCCTCGTTATTTCAATGTATCTTTGTATTACTTTTTAAGTTTCACATTTATAATAGACGGAAGCCTCTTCAAGACTTGACTCAGTTTTCATGGGTCCAATCCTTGCATATGTGGCACTGGATACAGTATTCATGAAATTTTCGCCACATATGATGCAGTCCATGTTTTCATATTCAAAACTCTGTGCTTTTTCCACTCTTTGTGCATGAAATCGCTAAAAATGTTGCGGTTGTAGATACCACAACAGAAATAGCTGACTTAAAAGCTCCATTCTGCACACTTTGGTGCTAATTTCTGAAATGCTTTTATTTCCAGTGCAGTAAGATAGCTAACATTTTTATTTGGTTGTTCAATGCATCATCTTCTCTTCCGAAAAGGTGCTTTTATATGTACAATGGCAGGTTTCACTTCTGTTTCATTTCCTGCAGAAATTTATTTCAGTGTCTCTTCGTACTTTTAGTAACAAAGAACTACTCTTTGCTTCCCTAGTGCTTAGCTCCCACATTCCCTCTATTACTTCGTAAATCGCTTATTTCCGCCGTCCAGCTCCTTCTATTCCTCCCCATTGTCTGAAACAAATGAAATAAAAGAATTGATAAGAAAACTACGAATATGTTTGTCCGATACCATGTTTCGAGTTATTGTCCGATATTGGGTGCCTTACACATAAAACGTGAACGAGTCACAAGTAACACTTTTAAACAAAAGTAATGCCTTCGTCCATATTTTAGATTAACATTCCGTAAATAATTTGCAACGCTTAAAAGTATATTTGACTCACCAGTATTGTTGTATCAGGTTCACAAAATTATCTTCGTGCAGCAGGAAGCAGGTGAGAAATAAGAAACCTCTCTTTACGTGATCAATTGTTCAGTCACACAATGCTTCCTTTCCGGCTTGGCTCTAGAATGCCTAACACTACCATAGCTAAAGTTTCTGACACATCGTACCGAAACCCAGAAACTGATACTGTCCGATATAGGGTTCCGTCGATACGGGTGACCTTCCCCTACTTTCACGCCTAAAAAAAAAATCCATCGACCACCGCGGGTTTGAACCGGTTACCTTGTGAACCAGATGCTAGCATGTTACCCTTAGATTACGGCTGCATTTTGTAACCCCTTTAAGACCGTTAAATATCCTAAATGAAAGAAATCATAAAGTAACCCTGCATCATCATCATCATCATCATCATCATCTTCATCATCATTATCATCATCTTCATCATCATTATCATCATCATTATCATTATCATTATTATTATCATTATTATTATTATCATTATTATCATTATTATTGTTATTATTATTATTATTATTATTATTATTATTATTATTATTATTATTATTATTATTATTATTATTATTATTATTATTATTATTATTATTATTATTATTATTATTATTATTATTATTATTATTATTATTATTATTATTATTATTATTATTATTATTATTATTATTATTATTATTATTATTATTATTATTATTATTATTATTATTATTATTATTATTATTATTATTATTATTATTATTATTATTATTATTATTATTATTATTATTATTATTATTATTATTATTATTATTATTATTATTATTATTATTATTATTATTATTATTATTATTGTTATTATTATTGTTATTATTATTGTTATTGTT
Source organism: Mantis religiosa (assembly GCA_030765055.1). Taxonomy (NCBI): domain Eukaryota; kingdom Metazoa; phylum Arthropoda; class Insecta; order Mantodea; family Mantidae; genus Mantis; species Mantis religiosa. The sequence goes on along the minus strand of CM060955.1, from coordinate 108,296,279 downwards.
ATTGTTATTGTTATTGTTATTGTTATTGTTATTGTTATTGTTATTGTTATTATTATTATTATTATTATTATTATTATTATTATTATTATTATTATTATTATTATTATTATTATTATTATTATTATTATTATTATTATTATTATTATTATTATTATTATTATTATTATTATTATTATTATTATTATTATTATTATTATTATTATTATTATTATTATTATTATTATTATTATTATTATTATTATTATTATTATTATTATTATTATTATTATTATTATTATTATTGTTATTATTATTGTTATTATTATTGTTATTATTATTGTTATTGTTATTGTTATTGTTATTGTTATTGTTATTGTTATTGTTATTGTTATTGTTATTGTTATTGTTATTGTTATTATTATTATTATTATTATTATTATTATTATTATTATTATTATTATTATTATTATTATTATTATTATTATTATTATTATTATTATTATTATTATTATTATTATTATTATTATTATTATTATTATTATTATTATTATTATTATTATTATTATTATTATTATTATTATTATTATTATTATTATTATTATTATTATTATTATTATTATTATTATTATTATTATTATTATTATTATTATTATTATTATTATTATTATTATTATTATTATTATTATTATTATTATTATTATTATTATTATTATTATTATTATTATTATTATTATTTATTATTATTTATTATTATTTATTATTATTTATTATTATTATTATTATTATCATCATCATCATTATCATTATTTATTATTTTCATGGTCGCGGGGACTATACTCCAGTCTTTCGATGAATGTTACCTATATGAGATGTGACTTTATCTTAGGTTTTGTTCCTTTTAAATTTGGCATACCTACTCATACAGCTAAGAAATGTGAACGAAAACGTTCTCTTAATTGTTCATTTTGAATTAATAACATATATTAATACGGATAAAAGGCCAGTTTAGACGAATTAAATTGCATTTTTAAAACTAAAATATGTATAGATTAATAAAGGTGCGCCTGATAACGCAGTGATTAGATTAATTCCGTGGTCGCTTAATCTTATTCTTCTTTTGATTGTTACCAGAGAACCCAGTGTCTTCAGTTGTTGGTTGGTGGTTGGTTGGTAGTGTTTACGCTTGAAGGGAGTTTTAATATACGTCGTTGGCAACTCTGTAGTTAGTGTAATGGCGTGCCTATAGTTTTGTTTAACCCATGTGGGAGTGACTGTAAACTTGAATCGTATTTTGTTAATGTTTACAAATATTTAGTTTATTTACCTACATAGTTGACGTGTGTTTAAGAGTGAACAAAAGTGACCTGTTTTATTGTTAATACTGTATTAATTGAACTAATTTTATTAGAATTGCCAAGGGAGAGATCAGTTGACAAGCATTTAAAAGTTCCGAACGAAATAGTGCAAACTTGAAGTGTCTTTACTTTGTACATTAAAAAGTTAGAATAATGTTTGAAGACATATTTTCTAACCTCAAAGCACATTCCGCTAAGGTATCAGGCTCATTAAGTTTAGAGAATTTAAAAGCTCATACATCACGAATATCGGATAATTTAGACACATTAAAAGCCCAAACAAGCAAACTGTCAGAAAATTTAGTAACAACGATTAAATCCGCCCCACGTTATTTACTGGTTTCTCAAAATGATCAGGAAAAGGAGTGTCATAGTGAATCTAACTCGCCCAAGAAAGTGGAATTAAAGTGGCCAGTGTTAGTGGACAACAAAATGCGGTGGGTGACTTTACCACCAAATCAAGACTACAATTATTACAACGAAGATGAGGACGAGGAGGATATTGTGGAGCGGTTTATTCGTGTAATTAGCATGGATGATGAAAAACCATCATTGCAAGTAAGCGAGGTTATATTACTCTTGATTCACTTCAACTATTAAAATTCATCTGCAAGATATCATATCAAGCATAAGTGTTTCTTGAGTTAAGTAAAATAATTTGCGATGAGCGAATTTATTAAAATGTATTTATTGTTTTAATTTAAATGACATCTGATTAAATGTGTTACCAATTAATCAGTAGTATTTGTATATTTTGATTTTGAAACTTTGATTAAAGACTTACTGTAATTAACTTTTAGTTTATAGTTCTACAGTTAGAAAATAAATAGCTGTATATTAAATTATATGAAAGCTTAAATTTAGAACTTAAATGCCAATGAATATAAGGAGAGAAGCTATTAACCTGTCAAGAACCATATATAAAATATTTTCTTGTATTCTGTTTGTTTTAACAGTGTTGAGTAATGTAGTAATGCAATTTTACATCGAAATAACAACTGAGCATTCTAAATCTTAAGGAATAATAATTAGCAAATCGGTTTCTTAAAGTCATAGTATGTGTTTAAGAAATGTAAGACGTAATACTTTTCATATGTAAGACGTAATACTTATGCCTTTTTTTTTTTTTGTCATCATTTTAAGAGCAATGAAAACATCTACTTCTGTATCGTCCAAACAGCTTAAACCTATCTGTAACATATGTATATCGAAACATAAAGTGTAACATTTCAACTGCATAGTATCACAGACCATATTAACATCTTTTGCCATAGTTTAGAGATCTGCTTTTCATAATTCTAACAAACATTTCTGTTTTTATTTTCTAGCGCCGAAATGATAGAGAGGAAATCCGCAGGCGCCTTGCCATGGGCTCAGATACTGATGAATATTATGGAGGGGAACGACCCGGTAGGAAGCCAAGTCTGCAAGCTCGTCTTCAGAGTGGTATGTGTGCCTCTATACTACATTTATTTTCCTCTTCTAAAATAAACTATAACAAAATACATTTGAGAACAATCTGTGGATTAGATTCAACTTCAGAAGTTTATTATAGACGGCATACAGACCAGTGTCAATTCTTTTCATAACAGCCCTTTTTCTTATAATTCTTTTTCTTCATTTTGAGTATTGGATGGTTAAGTGTTTGTGGAATGGTTCTAATAAAATATTTTTCAGTCTTTTAGAAATATTAGTGTGTTAGCTATTTCAGTTTTTATTGCTTGAATACCTTATTAGTGTTTCATATAAACAATGTTAGATTTGTACCAAAAATCAAGAATTTGAAGTCCCTTTTAGCATCAACATTTCATGGTTAGTAGATTATAGAAAATGTTAGAAATTTTTAAATATACTTACTAAACATTTATCACAGGCGTACAGAGTTGAAACCTGATTACTAAGCATCTATGGCAGCTAACTAACAGAGTTAATTTGGAAAGGTAAATTGTAATTAACACTGCGAAGTAATGTAATAATGAATATTATACTATAAGTATACTATAGTATTAATTATACTATTTTTATGTGAAGTACAGAGTGTGTCAGCCGACTCATAGTATAATTTTAATAACTGAAAGAGTTAATTTGAAAACTTTAAATTGGAATTAACACTATGAAGTAATGTAATAATTAAAATTATACAATGAGTTGGCTGAGACGTTTTATTTCACATACCACAAATTTTCTTTTAATGCGTTTTGCCTCAACTTGAAAGCAAAATGCATTGAAAGAAAATTTGTGGTATGTAAAGTAAAAAGTGTCTCACTCAACTCATTGTATAATTTTAACTAAAAGAATGTTGGAATAGATGGCCAAAGGCCCTTTTTTCAAATTGTATGCAGTATTCAAATCTAATTAATCTTTATTATCTAGCAAAAGTTTTCATGAAAGCTTTCTCAAAAATTATAAACATATTTTTTTTACAAGCAGTAAATATAGTGAAAGTAATCATATATGCACCTTTTTATATAGTGATAGCATAATTACTGCAGTAAGAAGTAAATAATTACTGAAAGGAATGATAGTAAGATGGAAAAATAATTGCCCTAAATAATTTCTGTATGTTGAATTAATGTATACATAGTCTAAGAAGTCTGAGTTAAAAGATTTGTCCAAAGAAAAAGGTCATTAGTGACTCATGTTGAAGAAAGTCATTACTGTCTAGCTAGCCAACTTTAATTTAGGGGTTCTGTGGTTCAATAAGCTTGGTAAATCACACAGACAGACATTCTTAGGATTAGAAAGAAAGTGAAAGTTCTTAGAATCTCGCTAGGGTAGCATGGATGTTGTGTTCAAGGAAAAAAGGCATGATGTGATTTATAGGAGTTTAATGTGAATCTTGGTCAAGATAGTGAAATGTATACAGTGTGCTTAGGTTGAGAATATGGTGAATTTTAGAATCAAATTACTCACCTGCTGACTGATTCTTGGTTGATTGTATGTCATGTATATTTGAGCAATTCGCTGCAGAATTAGCATTAAGTAACATGTGTAGGTTAGAAATATTTAATGACTAATGCGAGAGAACCTTTCAACTAAAATTTCTGCAGTTTACCACAACTGATGTTTCACATTATTGTTATAGAAGTAATTGAGTTAGTTAAATCTTCAGTCGACAACTCTTTTTTAACAAATAATACTTTGCACAACATTAAACTCTTATCAGGCAACTAATCTGATGTTGTTCTTTTACATTACGCTCATGCATACCCTGAGACAAAAATTTAAAAATAGACTTAACTATACCAATGCAGCAGCTGATAGCCAAGATAAAGCCAGCATCAAAATTGATGAACCATCCTATTGCGGGTCAATAGATGCGTCATTGTGGATTGTTGTGAACTTCAGACTCTTAAATAAATCTTACATGTTAGCTTAACAAATTCTTAAGAGTCACTTATCAAGATAGTAACACTGCATCTAACTAAGACTTATTTTGATGACACAAAACAGTATTTCTCTCCCCTACAGGGATGAACCTGCAGATATGCTTCATGAATGAAACAGTATCAGATACAGAATCTCCTAGTTCAGATACAGAGACTTCACCATCACCAGTGAAATCAGATCCTGACAAAATGACCACCATCCCTCGTAGCAGTACTGTGTCACCTAAGGTTTGTATTATTTAACATTCTTTTACTTTTGATTATAACTGTGTTTTTCTATAACATTTTATGTGCAATAATTATATGTCATATACTTGCCGAGAGTGGGGACAAATATCCTCAAAACCTGAACAGGAAAGTTCCACAATATAGGAACACCAATGCATAGTTTAGTCAAGTTTCATATTTTCTTATCCATATCATAGCATACTTATGCTGTTCTGCATAACTATCTTTGTTAAAGAACACCATAGCTTATAAACATTAGATAGAGCTCTCTCTAGTTACAGCTTAGAGGAACAAAACCAAGATGATTCTTCCAGCTGCGTATACTTCCATTTTCTGTTTCATTTTTGCTGTCAATAGTGTTATTCACTGTCATAAATATTACTTTTTATTATATTTTTAAAATGTTTACTGCATTGAAATTTAAAACTGGATAACCTGCATGTAAAAAAACAAATGTAGGTCTTTTTTAAATAAATGATAGAATTAACAAGATTGATTTTATGAAATTATAGATGAGTCATATTTATTACACATCAGCTTCACTTACGTAACTATATTGAGGACATGTTTCGTGAACCATCGTTCGCATCATCGGCTCTAATGCGACTCAAGAGCCAATGATGCAAACAATTGTTCGCGAAACATGTCCTCAATGTAGGTACGTAAGTGAAGCTGATGTGTAATATTTACAACTCATCGATAATTTAATAATTATTTCGCTTCACTGTGGTGTTCCAATATAGTTAAATTTCACTAGAAAGATTGATTTTGTATGTTATCAGTGTACGTAATTGACTTGCTTTATAATTTTACTGTGAATGAGGTAATCTTTAAAATATTAAAACCCTGCAAACTAAAGTTTCTCTTTTGATTCTCTTAAGTGGTATTTAATTTCAACTTACAACCAAATGGTTACTGTTAAACAGTAGCATTAGAAATTTAATGCAAACATAATTAAAATTTTTCCTTCATGGTTTAAAGCATTTCAAAAAGTAATGTTAAGGATAACCCATATTACCACTTTGGTGAGTGTAAATGCAAGATGCACTTTCTCTTATTTAACATTTCACAGAATCTAATACTTTCCAGAACCTAAACCATTTACTGGATACTACCAAAATAATTGAATGTTGGTGCTCTGTGGGACAGTTAAGTCAATGCAGAGATATTTTTTAGAATTGGTATGTCTTCTTTGACATTAAATAGCTCTTATTATACAAAAATTAATTTTTGCTTTCTTTCTTTCTTTCAATTGTGTTTAAGGTGCTGGTATACAATTTAATGAAATAATTGAAATCATGATTAAGCGATTAAAGAAGTATTAAACATAGAACTTTTCAGATTTTGCTTGCTGACATGTATTCTTTTTTTTTTAATTGTTTGCACATATTTGAATTTACCAGCTCAGTGGAAGAAGTGGAAGATACATCTTAAAACAAGTGTTATTACTCAGTGGGTTTCAGTTAATGTATATTGAGGGTATTGCCTGTGAACTCTCAAATTGATATAAAAATGCATCTTAAAGAGCATTGTAAGTGTTCATAAATATATAGAAGTTTAAAACCGAAAAATAGATTCAAAGATTGAAAATAATGGTCATCCATTGTAAGAGGAAGTCCCAATTTCTTATATATATATATATATATATATATATATATATATAATAAAAAGCAGCCATACAAAAGTACTCCTGAAGAATCATTAAAAAGTAAGTGCTTAAGCTAAACCTTGATTCTTTACCTTAATCATTAACATTAACCTAACTATGTATTTTTAGGCAATGGTACAAGCAACTCCTCCTCCTGCAGCTTCTGCAGCAGCATCTTCACGACCTTCCACATCACTTCTAACACTCCCTCTGCGAAAAGAGCCAGAACCTGTACAACCAATGACAGAAGCTGATTTCTTTGCCTGTCAGGCAAGGCTCCAAGCAGAAGCTCGCCTTGCCTTAGCACAGGCCAAGGAAATGGCTCACATGCAGATGGAGGTAGAACGTCAAAGGCAGAAAAAGAGCCCCATCACAGAAATGGTTAGATCTAGCCTTGAAAAGGTTAGTTGTTCACTTTAGTTTCCATAACAGATTTTTACCTCACATTAAAAAAAGTCATACTTGAGTGATAGCAAGAAATCTCTTGCTTTTAGGTCGGCATTCCTTTCCCAGAAGATAGAAGACGTGTGAGCAGACAGATTTTAACAGAAATGAATGTAGCTCAGCTTCAAGTTATTGTCAATGACTTGCACACACAAATAGAAAGTAAGTTACTTCAACAATGTAATACAAATAAGTATTATAAAGATAATAATGTTTGAAAAATTATAAATTCAGGTCTATTTTGCAATACAGCCAATGCATCATCAGCTTGCTTACTATTTGTTTTCCTGTGGCTACTGTTGCAAGGTGAATGATTTATAATTTTTCAAACAAATAAGTAAAGTGTGTCACAATTATATTTTATTTTAATACATATTTATATTGCTTCTCTGTCAGTAGCTTCAGTGTTTAAGAAATAATAATAGAAATTAACCTAAAAATATATGCAGTTTCTGGAGAGGCATATTCGTAACAGCATGAAGTGAAGGTTCCTTGACCATAGAATTATGTTACAATAAAATTTAATGTATATCCTCTGTACCTGTTGGTGTTACACATGATTGTTTTATTGTATAAAAATCTTTCAAAATTCAGATGTTTTAATATAAACCTATACTATACTCTACAAAATGAAGCTTTCAGTAATTTTTTACTAAAGACTCTATAGATGAAAATTAAGACCTGAAACTTTCCTGACAACAAATATATTCAAGATATTCTTGTGTTTCAAGCCAGGTGTAAAGACAATTAGACACTAATGTTTCGGGAGCGTACATTTCTCCCATCATCAGCATGATGAATGAATAAAGAACTGTTATTGAACACTAAACTGAGATAACAAAAATTAACAAAGACAAAACACTACCAATATTCGGATAGAACAAAAGACTGATGTAATTAAATACTAGGTCAGGAGATGGCATGGGTTTAGAAAACGTAGGTTAGATCATAGAAAGCGTGAATAATTAATTTGACGTTCAGGCTGTATAGATTTGTGCTTCTTGGGTCGATTGATTTGCATTTTTAAGTCCGGTTTCCAAGGAGAACTGAACTAAAAACCAGCATCACAATTAGGCATGTTCCTCTCAGACAAAATGGCCAAAGCCTCCTTAGCACTCCACTTCGAGTAACTGCTGCATTTTGCCACGATGGTCGTCTCCCAAAAGTTGGCTCTATGATCCATATCAAAGCAATGCTCTGCCAGTCCAACTTCTCAGGTTGCATTAAATGAATGGTTTGTTCATGTTCATTTATTCTGATTGTGATAGTCCTTCCGGTTTGTTCTATATACAGCATCTCACATTCACTGGGAATGCAGTACACTCCTGGAACTTGGAAGTTTTGCTGAGTAAGGGCAGGCATTGTCATCCAAAAGAATCGCTCCCTTTCTCAGAAATCCAGGTTGTTTGCAGTGAATGGCTAGTTGGAGTTCCTGCAGATGGTGCAGTCTCGTGTGGCATTCAGTGTCCCAGTGAGGCTGGAATTTCTGAACTATGATGCCTTGCATGTCCAAAAACATGGTGAGCGTAACCTTGTGGGCTGATGGAACCGCCTTGAACTCTTTTGTTAGTGAGGTGTGATGTTTTTGATGGAAGATGTTTTTGAGTCTGGCTGAATGATGTACCCACTTGTTCCCCAGTAACATTGCGCCAAGAGGTTATCTTCCTCAGTGTAAGAGTGAGGTGCTGCAAAGACATCCATTCTCTTCATTTTGTATTCCTCAGTCAGCTGTTGGATCTCACCCACCATGCACAAACTTAACAAAACATCAACTGTTCATGCAGGATGTTGTAAGCAGTTCCATGTGAACAGCCAATAGCATACCCTGCATGATTCATTGTCACATGCCAGTCATTATGAACAATTTGTTTCACATATTGCACTGTGGCTGCAGTTGACACCTCCGCAAGACGACCAGGATGCTTCTGATCTTGCATGTTTTACCTTTCCGTGAGAAACACTGGTTGCCATACTGGGATGCATTTCCCTATGCACTTTTGTGAAGAGTTGTTTGGCCCATAAAAAAGCTCATAACTGAATGCTGTTCTGCTCAGGTGCAATTGCGGCCGCGTCGTGGCTCAGTTGTTGGACCGCTTGGCTCTCACCGGTGCTCCACCCTCATCTCATGTATCATCAGTGTCATCGACTGCGGTGCCTTATGTAGTAAAAGCGGCCGTTAAACACTACACATTTCATTTCAGGTGCAATCATTTAACACCCACCATCTTATACTGGCTGCCACTGATTTATATATGGATTCTTATAAGTTTGTTCCACTGATATACAGATCTGTATACTCCTCCACAGGAGAGAAAGTCTCCGAGGGACGAGACGTAGAGGGGTTGGCGAAGGTTCCCACACCCTTCCTGGACAGGTGTATGACACCCCATGTCAGTACAGTTACAGGCCATTCAAAAACATTCTGACGGCTTCTACTTTTGTGAATGAATCTTCTCGGTTTTAGTAAACAGAGTGAATAGGGCGCATGTTTTTTTTTAACGGTCTGCTCCTTGTATAGCAGACGTTCTCTGCCACACACATTCGCCTTCCTTGTCCCACAGCACATTCCTTACAGGGATTTTCTTTGCATTGCTATACTATAATTGCTTAATGTGCATGCATTGGTTTGGCATTACAGGATACGAGGGGCACTATTTATATTTTAAACCTAATAATTAAACAAAGTAATTTCTGATTGAAGACTGCTTTATTGTTTTTCAAAATATTCTCCTTTATGATCAATACACTGTTGCATCCGTTTGAACCTTTTGTCAAAGCAATTATTCCAATTTACTTGAGACACCTCCAAAACATGTTCTTTCAAGGCATCACTGACTTCTTCTGCCAATGAAAATCATTGTCCACACAATTATTCTTGATGTTCGAAGACCAAAAAGAAGTAATTGGGTGCCAAATCAGGACTGTATGGTGGATGACCCTCAATTTGATTTTTTGAGCCTTCAAATACTCTGTTGTTAGATGAGATGTGTGTGCACTCTGATTGTCTTAATGAAGAACGATCCTTCAGTTCTTGTTTTCCTTACTTCACCGAAGACTTCCAGCAAACAAATAGTTGTGTACCATTCTGCATTAACTGTTTTACGTTTCTCTAAAGGCACTTGTGCCACATGGCAAGTTTTGCTGAAAAAGCAGGCAACCATTTGCTTCGAGTGCAAACAACCTTTGTTGGTTACGTAGAAAATGAAGCTAGCTACAGTGAAACAATGAATATTACACAAATGTAACTATTTGTGTAACCTTTGTTGGATTTGTTTCATTTTGAAACACCTAAACAGTCAACTGCTCTTTATGTTCCGACTCATACACATAAATCCATGATTTGTCACCTGTTATAATCTTATATACATCTTTTGAGGCACAGTCATTGTATTTCTTGAGTATTTTTGTACACCATTCGACACAAGCTCTTTTTGAGATTACGTCAAATTATGTGGAAACCAACAAGAGCAAACATTTCATGGCTAGATAATCATGTAATATTTTATATATGCTGGTGGAACTGATACCTAGGGCTGCCTCAATCTTGCAGTATGTCACATGACAATCTTGTATTACTTAGTTTTTGCACAGCATCAGTATTTTCTGGCACAACTGATTTTGGACAACCTTCACGAACTTCATCATTGAGCAAACGGCAGCCACGATTAAATTCGTTATACCAGCGTTTCACAGTGGCAAAGGATGGAGCTTCTTTGCCAAAATGTGGAAGTTGATCAATGCACTCTTGTCTTGATAATCCATATCGAAAGTCATAATAAATCATTGCATGAAGATTTTCACAAGTTAATTCCATGTTTTTGTTGAGACACAATTTTCAAGTTAATGTAAACAAAACAAATGACACTATTGACAAAATATCTGAAGTAGATTATGGTCAACAATGTCAAACATTCCCTACAACATTCAAGGTTGCCAAGGCTCAAAATATAAATAGTGCCCCTTGTATTTATTTATTTTTATAGATAATTTTTGTCTATTGTTAATTGTTATTGTTTTGACTCTAGAGCCAAAGCCAGTTTCTTCCTGTCAATTATGAATCTTATGTAAAGGTACAGAACAATGGGGCTTATGCTCTGTGGTTTCAGACAATCCATTTACTACCAATGCTGTCTACTTATTTGACTTCTATTACCCAAGAAAAACAAGAAGGAAGAAAGAAAGAATCACAAAGGCATTGCTGATCTGCACATAACGTAGTGTGTAAATAGATTTCAGAAGTGATCCCCGCTCTGTAATTGAGGAGTATTTTCTCAAAACTCGATAGATGCACAAAATGCATTTTTGGAAGAAAAAAAAAACATGTTTCTATTTACTGGCAATACTAATTGGTTAGCACAGCAGCTATATTAATCAATCATTTCTGCTTCCTGAAACTGTCTCATTGAATGTGAAGAGAAGCAAATAGCATAGTTTAACTAGTGCAAATTTGAGGTTTGAAAATGTAGAGTTTTTTTCAAAAACTGATAGATGCTGATCAACTTTTCTGCGTGAGAGAGAAATTAACACTTGAAGTTTTGTTATTTTTGTCATTTATTGATGTTGTTACTTTTTATTTTTATTATTTTTTATTTATTTTCACCTTTTCATAATATATAATGCACTATACAACCAACATATTAATGGCCCGCCTTGGTAGCGTGGTGGTAGCATGTCTGCCTCACGTTCAAGAGGTCCCGAGTTCGAATTTCGGTCGGGGTGAGTTACCTGGATAAGGTTTTTTCCGGGGTTTTCCATTATCCCGAAAGATGAATGTTGGGTAACTCTAAGCTCTATGGACCCTGGGCTCATCTGAGCATCATTTCACCCATTTCATTCATCGTCCCTTATGACTTAATGTTGGAGGACGTAAATGAATAATAATAACATATTAATGTTTATAAGGATTTTTTATTAGGTGTAATAATTATTAGGGTATAAACTTAGAAACTAAGTACTGCTACATTCACAATAACAATATAATATTTTATTTATATAACAAACATATTGAATACATACAAAGAAATTTTAAACAATATGAATAAGTAAGCTTTAACCTTTATTAATATCTTCTAGTACATCTTTAAAAATTTCTTTTGCAGTTTCTGGAATTTCAAAAAATGTAGCTAGATTTTGAGCATTCTTTTTCTTTTCTTTGCTCCTCTAATAATTTTGGGACATTTTGAGATCGAAGCAGGAATTTGCTACAGGACTTGCTGCACGGTGTCATCACATACACCTCCACAGACAAAGCAGAATACGTATTTTGAACTTCTGTACATACCTTATGGTCTTTCTTTGATTGTTTGGAATATGTTATGATTTGCTGGGTATTCATTTTGAAAGGAAGCTTTGACTTCAGTGTTTGTTTTGCACTTCCTTTCAAGTCCTTAATTTTATTTGAACATCAGTTTCACAGAGCCGTGATTTAGTAATATCTGATAGTACTCATCAGGGCTCAAGATACTCTCTTTTTTTTCTTAACTCTTTTTCGATTCTACTGAAAACTCTATCAGGAGTCATATAACTGTGCCCACATTTTGGGTAGATATGTGAAATGCAGGAAGTTTTTTTGACTGTTCTCCAGGAAATCAATAAGCATGAGCATCATCACACTATTCTTGTTCTGAGAGTATGAGAGTCTGAAAATAAACAAGTGGTAGAAGGAGCACTGCTGGACATTCTTTCTTCCATTTCCAGCAAGAAGGTGTGCAAAACTTAGGCAACCTGGTAGCAGCCTTTAGCAAATTCAGTTTCCAACCATGTATACAAGGAAATGTCGTCTTTGTTCTAGGTTTTAGATGGAATCATTATGCATAGATTCTGCAGCCACACCAGCTTGCATAGAATACCTCGCTAACAGAAAGTTTAGGCAGTGGCTGATTCTGCTGCATTTCAAAGCCTCTGCGTTTTCCTCTTTCAATAGCTGATAAAACCTTTTTGAACACAGCTTGTGCAGTCTGTACCTGGTTCTTAGTTCGCTTTTCTTATTCACATCTGCGTCTGTCTTACTCTTCATCAGTCCCATTTTGCAGGTTGAACATGTGTCAGTGTGTGGTGTACGGAATGAAAGATTGAAAAAGTTGTAAAATGTGTATTTATATTTTGACAATGAGCAAACTGCTAATCTTTTGTTGCAAAAGTTGGTCCACATTTTTCTGATACTAAGTCCTAGAGGTAAATATCCTCTTAAATAGTAAATATACAACAAGACAATAAGAAATTTAAATAGGAAGCCAGTGATATACCTAAAAGTCGACAAAGGTAATTCTCTAGTAATTATGGAGACAGAAGACTATGTTCAGAGAATAAACCTTATGTTAGTCCAGAATATGAAATAATTCCAAAAAATCCATTAACCCCAAGTATCACTTCTGTCAATAAAGCTTTATCAGTTATAAAAACATTAAAGTACATCTGAAAAATTCAACTTAAAATCTTCCAATCCCAAACTACCAAGGTTGTACTGTCTGCCAAAAATCCACAAACAAGACAGTAGCATGAGACCCATCATCAATGGCATCAATTCACCTACGTGCCACATTACAGTGGTTAGTAAGAAAATTAAAATCATATGACAAATTTCAAAGTTTGGAATAAAGAACTTCTTAGAATTGATAAATCACCTACAGAAGTACAACATCCCGGAAAATCACATACTAGTTTCTTTTGACATTAAGGCACTTTTTACAAGCATTCCAGTAGAAAAAATACCTACAGTCCTCAAAAAATGACTAACCCAGACTACAACGGACCCCACAGAAATAGATGACATTATCAATCTTACAGATTTATGCATAAGGAATAATTACTTCATGTTTAACCAAAAATTCTACAGACAATTAAAAGGATTAGCTATGGGGAGCCCACTTTCGCCTATTTTAGCAGACCTATACATGAGCTATTTTGAAACACACATAGTAAAGGCCGTCCCACAGATTTACAAATTTTGCCGGAGATATGTTGATGATGTTTTTGCTATAATTCCGGAAAAACTTAGAGAAGATTCTCTAAAATTACTAATCCTGCACATCCAGTTTACAATGGAATTAGAAAGAGACAACCTACCCTTTTTGGACCTCAAGATAACTAGAAATCGTCATGGTGTAGATTTTGGAATGTACGGGAAGCCCACACACATAGATAATTACATAAAGAAAAATGAATACAACCCATTTTCACATCAACTATCTGCCTTTGGAAGTCTAATTCACCGGCTATACAACATCCCACTGAGTAAGGAGGAATTTTTGAAAGAACAACACATAAAAGAAATAACGGTATTAAGTGGATTCAATCCAGCCATCATAAGGAGCATGATGAATAGAAAGGAAAAACTGAAGATAATATCAAAAAATACCACTCTCACACCACTTAAAAACACAAATTGGCAATATAGTAGAAAATTCACCTACCATCCATGGGCTTTTAGAAAATTTGAACGAATCTTCAAAAGACTAAACTTAAAACTAGCACCCCAAAACAAATTCAGTCTGAGGAACCTGCTAAATAAACCACTAAAAAATTCAATCCCCAACAATTTGAAATCAGAAATTTATCAGATAAATTGTGAAACCTGTGAAAAAAGCTACATGGAAAAACTAAGAGAAACTTGTTAACCAGGCAAAAAGAACAGCAGAGGAACATTAAGTTGAAACAAACAGAAAAATCTGCAGTTTCACACCATTTTTGGACAGAAAACCACAAAATTGGCCACAATATTAAACTGTTCAAATCTTTAAGTACACCCATAGAATTGGATATTTCGGAATAACCAAAAACTGTGATAAAGTTATAAATTTTGAAATCCCGGCATTAAATGAAGTATTAAAATTTAGTGCCCCTAACACCAGATGGCAGAGTGATCGGAGCTCCGTAGTAATGGAAGAAGAGGAATGTTCATTTAGTTACCAAACAGCTGAAGATGAGATCGAATGATCTTGAAAACGTTTCAATTATACAACAAGTGAAGTTTGAGTGTAAACATAGTGACTCATAAATAAATTAAAAAATATCCTCTTCTTGATTTTGCTCTTCCATAGTAGCTTTCCCTATACTTCTTAATGTCTTGCTTTATAGCAGAAAAAATGTCCTTCTGTAATATTCCTGTTCTGTCTCTTACTCTGGTTTCCTTTGGCACTCCCAGATAAGTGAAACTTTTAGCCAGGAGAGATAATCTATCTTTTGACATCCCTGTGATTTCTTGGAAGCTTGCAGCACATACTGACAATACTCGGCCATCATTAGTTCTCATACTGTATTTAATGCTAACAGTCTGCTTTCTATTTGCAGCTTCTTTCTTCACCACTCTGTGATTAGGAGGGGTAATAGGGATAATTTTTCATAAAGAATTTATCTTAATCCATTTTGTTGAGCATGAAAGATGTTGGTGAAATCTACTTGTATCATTATAAGTCAAATCAG
Organism: Mantis religiosa; assembly: GCA_030765055.1. Classification (NCBI taxonomy): domain Eukaryota; kingdom Metazoa; phylum Arthropoda; class Insecta; order Mantodea; family Mantidae; genus Mantis; species Mantis religiosa. The sequence continues at coordinate 108,280,815 of CM060955.1, read as the reverse complement.
CTACATCACAGTGCTTGTGCCCTTTATTGTTAGGATTTCATGGAGTGCACTCGAATGTGAACATGTGATTGCTGGAGTATAAGCTTTCCTTGACTTGTATTTTAATTTCCTTTCCTTGTTTTTGCAATTCATACCTCCTGCGCATTCTACGACTGGTACAGTTTTACAATCTGAGCTCCAGTCCATTGTGCATAGTACAGTGTAGTGTCTTGACTAAGAATGAAAGTGCCATATAAGTGTAACAAAGCTTTCAGAAATGAATATGAAATCCAAGTGCACAACCTGAGTTTGCAGTTATTGCCAACGATGCAGCAGCCCGCCTTGGTAGCGTGGTGGTAGCGTGTCTGCCTCACGTTCAAGAGGTCCCGAGTTCGAATCTCGGTCAGGGTGAGTTACCTGGATAAGGTTTTTTCCAGGATTTTCCCTTAACTTGAAAGACAAATGTCGGGTAACTCTAAGCTCTATGGACCCTGGGCTCATTTGAGCATCATTTCATCCATTCCGTTCATCGTCCAATATGACTTAATGTTGGAGAACGTAAATTACAACAACAAAAAAAAACAATGCAGCAGTGTACAAAGCTTGTAGAAATGATTGAGAATTCCAAGAATGACAACGGTGAGATAGCAGTCAATGTCAACATGCATTTCATAAGAATTGAGGTTGTTACATGCTGGATCATAAAATTGCATCTGTTGACTTTTGCTTTAACTGAGCAAGTGCATCTATCGTGTTTTGAAAAAACTGCTAATATTCCCTACCTTCTACACAGGACATGAATGGAATTTTGCAAAATCTGATTTCACAGAAGTTGAAAATTTTGCTGATACCATATATAACTCTATTTCGAACAATTGTGCATCTATCGAGTTTTGAAAAAAAAATGCTCCTGAATTTGAACTTAAAATTGTCAGCATCCATAAAAAGAAGGCTCCATCACAGCAGTTCAATGTAGTACAAAGGAGATACAGATGACAGAAAATCTGAGTGCAGATAACCCAGTTTTTGTGTTCAAATTAAGCTGCTCTTTCTTTTTTCTTTTCCTCCTACAGAGGCAGGAGCCAGATTATGGGAATGTTTGTGGTAAAGAATTAATGTACTCTTTCTATTGTTTCAGTTTTGAATGAAGGCTTAGTGAAGTTCCTTATGGATCGTGATGATTTACATATGGAACAAGATTCCATGCTGGTGGATATTGAAGACTTAACACGTTACTTGTAAGTATAACAGTTAACACTTCCAAATTGACATCTCATGTTTTATTGGGAAATTAAGTACAAAATCCAGCAAGTGTTGATGTAAAGCTCTCATTGAGATTTCTGCTGTAAATAGTACAATTTGAAATTAAGTAGTATACACAGTTAAACCTGGTTTATAAGTAATTTGCATTTATATATAAATATTTGCAGGTCATGGAAAAAATGTAATTTAGAAACATGTCAATACAATAGATAGAGTCAAACTGAAAAATTCAATGCCATGGCTGGGCTGGTTTCCATCCAGTCACTCTTACCCATTGAGCTACTATGGCCAACGTGCCGTCGTGACATTGAATTCTCAAATTGAGTCATATTTTCGTGGTAAACCACTAGGGGCTCTCGTATTTGAGATACACCATTTGTGGCAACTTACTATTGTAAGTACTTCAGTCCCAGGCTTCATCGTTAAACTCTTAAAATTTAAGTTAATTGATGAAAATTAATCGTTGCTTCACATATCCATCTATAGGCTAAGGTTTGGATAGTTAGTCAAACTGAACGTGTCATGATGGCATGTTGGGCATGGTAGCTCAATGGGTAAGAGCAACTGGCTGGAAACCAGGAAATTGGTGGTTCAAATCCCAGCCATGGCATTGAATTTGTCAGTTTGACTCTACCTATCGAAAACCTTAGTGGCCACGTAGCTCATTCGGTAGAGAACATGCCTGCTGTGCAAGGCGTCCGGGTTCGATTCCTGGCTGGGGGTGGGGATTTTTCTCCAACCAAGATGATTCCGCATCTTCCCCAGAGTCTGAAAGTATGAATGAAAGTGTGAATGTGTGTGTGATCTAATGATTAAAATATAAAGTACAAGCAACCCAATGTATACAAGTTAACACCATCGATATGTTCCAAAGGAGAACAGCCACTGATATGACCACTGCGGTTAAAGGCAGGGTATAAATGGAACAAACAAACAAAATCTTAGTCTATACACAAGGCTAGTATGAAGCAACGATTAATTTTCATGAATGTCAATAAAACCTTATTATGCATAATTTGCAGTTTAATATATATATATTAAGTTTCATTGAAATACAACCAAGTTTTATGTTATTAATGAGCATATGGCATACACATCTTAATGGAAACTTGAAACACATTTTCCTTATCACTGCATACAAAGACGCAAGCTGAGAGGGTGGCTATTGGCCACTGAAACAAACAACAAAGATCCAAATCCAGAATTATTAAAAGGAGTGATATACCAAAATAAACTGACAACATGGGAGAACATATTCATGTGGAAAAATAAGGGCCCAGTAATGAACTTTGAAATCCCACCAATAGATAATTTGACAAAGAAGTTCATAGAATTTAATTGTTCTTTCACACTAGCCGTGTGTAGGACGCACTATGAAAGGATAGAGCCAGACTGAAAAATTGAATGCCATAGCCGGGATTTGAACCACAGATGTTCTGGTCTCTGTCCAGCCGCTCTAACCATTGAGCTACTATGGCCAACGTGCCAATATGACATTAAATTCTCGGGAAAGTCACAAGTCATTCAAACTCAAAAAGAGATTAAAACAGATCACAGCTCTCACACCAATAAAACAAGAAATTAGATTTGCTAAATTTACTTACCACCCCTGGGCCACAAAATAGTTCCAAAAAATATTCAAGAAATACAATATAACATTGGCACCAAAAAAACAATTACAACATTAAAAACCTATATCGAGATTCAACTGTATTGGAACACCACAGTGAAGCGAAAAATTATTAAATTTTAGATGAGTCGCATTTTTTACACATCTGCTTCACTTTCGTACCTATTTTGAGGACATGTTTCGCAAATCTTTGTTTGCATCTACGGCTCTTGTGCGACTGACGCTAGATCCAGCGGTGTGGGTAATTCTGGGGTTGTTGCTGCCATCTGTTGATTTAGTGATGAACTGAAATGTGGGATTCTCTTCTAGCGGGATTTCAAAGTTCATTAGTTGGTTTTTATGTTTTTCTATGTATATCCTCTCCCATATGACGAGTTCACTATGTTTTTGTACGTATTTTAGTAATTCTGTGCTATCTTCAATTTCATGATTTTCAGACCAGAAATGAGCTGCTATTGCGGACTTATCAATATTTTTGTATCTTAAGTGCCTGAAGTGTTCTTTCTTTCTAGTGCCTATGTTCCTTTTTGTCCTTCCTATGTAAATTTTTTCACAGTCTTTACACTTAATTTTGTAAATGCCTGACTTTTCCTCTGGTTTTATCTTATCAGTATTATTACTGTGAAGTAGGTTTTTAATGTTGTAATTGTTTATTGGTGCCAATGTTATATTGTATTTCTTGAATATTTTTTGGAACTTTTTTGTGGCCCAGGGGTGGTAAGTAAATTTAGCAAATCTAGTTTCTTGTTTTATTGGTGTGAGAGCTGTGATCTGTTTTAATTTCTTTTGAAGTTTGAATAATTTTAGTTTTTTATCTACAAGGTTTTTTCCATATCCATTTTTAATTGCAGTTTTTAAGATTTGATGGTATTCGTTTTGATATTCTTGCTGGCTGAGAGGTAGATTTACTAATCTGTGTGTCAGACTGTTGATGGTTGCATGTTTGTGTGGAATTGGGTTGAAACTATTTGCTGTGTGTGTTGCTTTTCTATGAATGCCAAATTCTAGTTTTTCATTGCCTTTTTTGATTTTAAGGTCTAAACATCATGACACTTTAGTATCCTTTGATGTCCGCTCCCTCTTCCCTAGCATTCCATTAGACAAACTTTTGATTCAACTGAAAAAATGGCTAAATTCTATAAACCTGGATGCCAATGCAATAGAAGAATATGTGGCAATGACTGAATTATGTATACATCAAAATTATTTTGTCTTCGATGGAAAATATTACAAACAAATTTCAGGACTAGCTATGGGAAGCCCGCTATCACCATTTTTGGCCAATCTATACATGAGCTTTTTCGAAACACATATTAACTAAAGCCTTCCCTCATATGTTTAAAACATGGTACAGATACGTAGACGACATCTTTGCAATAGTGCCCTACAAACTAATAGATGATGCTTTGAAACTACTCAACCTGCAAGAACCCAGCATACAATTCACAGTAGAAACTGAAGAGGACTGTACTCTACCTTTTTTAGACCTTAAAATCAAAAAAGGCAATGAAAAACTAGAATTTGGCATTCATAGAAAAGCAACACACACAGCAAATAGTTTCAACCCAATTCCACACAAACATGCAACCATCAACAGTCTGACACACAGATTAGTAAATCTACCTCTCAGCCAGCAAGAATATCAAAACGAATACCATCAAATCTTAAAAACTGCAATTAAAAATGGATATGGAAAAAACCTTGTAGATAAAAAACTAAAATTATTCAAACTTCAAAAGAAATTAAAACAGATCACAGCTCTCACACCAATAAAACAAGAAACTAGATTTGCTAAATTTACTTACCACCCCTGGGCCACAAAAAAGTTCCAAAAAATATTCAAGAAATACAATATAACATTGGCACCAAAAAACAATTACAACATTAAAAACCTACTTCACAGTAATAATACTGATAAGATAAAACCAGAGGAAAAGTCAGGCATTTACAAAATTAAGTGTAAAGACTGTGAAAAAATTTACATAGGAAGGACAAAAAGGAACATAGGCACTAGAAAGAAAGAACACTTCAGGCACTTAAGATACAAAAATATTGATAAGTCCGCAATAGCAGCTCATTTCTGGTCTGAAAATCATGAAATTGAAGATAGCACAGAATTACTAAAATACGTACAAAAACATAGTGAACTCGTCATATGGGAGAGGATATACATAGAAAAACATAAAAACCAACTAATGAACTTTGAAATCCCGCTAGAAGAGAATCCCACATTTCAGTTCATCACTAAATCAACAGATGGCAGCAACAACCCCAGAATTACCCACACCGCTGGATCTAGCGTCAGTCGCACAAGAGCCGTAGATGCAAACAAAGATTTGCGAAACATGTCCTCAAAATAGGTACGAAAGTGAAGCAGATGTGTAAAAAATGCGACTCATCTAAAATTTAATAATTAAAAACCTACTTCACAGTAATAATACTGATAAGATAAAACCAGAGGAAAAGTCAGGCATTTACAAGATTAAGAGTAAAGATTGTGAAAAAATTTACATAGGGAAGACAAAAAGAAACATAGGCACTAGAAAGAAAGAACACTTCAGGCACTTAAGATACAAAAATATTGATAAGTCCGCAATAGCAGCTCATTTCTGGTCTGAAAATCATGAAATTGAAGATAGCACAGAATTACTAAGATACGTACAAAAACATAGTGAACTCGTCATATGGGAGAGAATATACATAGAAAAACATAAAAACCAAATAATGAACTTTGAAATCCCACCAGAAGAGAATCCCACATTTAAGTTCATCACTAAATCAACAGATGGCAGCAGCAACTCCTGAATTACCCACACCACTGGATCAAGCTTTAGTTGCATAAGAGCCGAAGATGCAAACGATTTGCGAAACATGTACTCAAAATAGGTACGAAAGTGAAGCAGATGCGTAATAAATATGACTCATCTATAAATTAATAATCATTTATAAATGTTTCACATGGACTCAAATGTTAACTTTATTATTAATGGCATTGTTGTAACTAGTGGTGTTTGTCCATTCTTACTATACATGGTGCCACAGATGATGGGCACTGGTGATCCCTAAAATATATGATAATTCATAAAGGAAATTTGGGAAGGAAGAAGCTTAATGTACCTCCCCACCATTTACGAGGACTGAGGAAAGCACTGTAACCAAGACCTCCCCACAATCTAAGAAGTATTGATTGCTTAACTTCAAATTGTTCACAAAAAATGTGTTAAATATTTAAATAATCCTGTTTTAATGAATATTGTAATGCCTGCAAATTTCTAATGAATAGAAAAGTTATGAAACTGTACCAGATTAGATTTTTTCCAAGTCAGTTTCAGGGAGATTGGGAATGATTATACTTCATTAGTGAAATAACATTTTGCATATAAATAACTTTTTGGGAAGCAGAGTTAAAGAAACTCAACATCACCAGTTTATATGTGTTTGGAGGAATTTAGTAACAGTGACATCAAAATTAATCGCAAAAAAATTTTGTAGTTGATTTATTGATACTCGTCACTTACCTTTTTATACTGAAGAGAGACTAGTTTCAAAGGCAGTCCGCCTCCATTTTCAATTTCTTCCTAACTGGCTAATAAACCAACTACAAATAGTTTTTGCGATCACCAGTTTACATAAGAAAAACTTATCATTTCCAAGACATATTTCATTTATGATCAGCTCCATTGATTGGCAGTCATTTGACACTGAGGATGAAAGCAAGTTGCTTTTGAAACTAACCTGGAAATGATGTGTGTTTGGAGGAATTTAGTAACAGTGACGTCAAAATTAATATAAAAATTATTTGTGGTTGGTTTATTGACACTCGTCACTTACTTTTTCATATATTTATGAGAGACTAGTTTCAAAGGCCCTGGCCTCCATTTTCAAAGGCCCTGGCCAGTTGGGAAGAGATTGAAAATGGAGGCCAGGGCCTTTGAAACTAGTCTCTCATAAATATATGAAAAAGTAAGTGACGAGTGTCAATAAACCAACCACAAATAATTTTTATAACCTGGAAATGTTTCTTATGCAAATTAGTGATTGGTATAGGGAAGTTGATTCAGTTATGATTTCACTTATTCACATTTCTCCCAAAGAACTGAATTAATACCTGGTTTATTTTCAGGGGTGCCAAGGAACAATCAGTGAAGGAGCATAAGGATGTACACCTTCTGAACCAGAGCAACAACAATAATAATATCTTGCCAACAAAAACAAAGTGCAACAGGATAGTAAGCTTAGTCAAGAAGTAATGAGAGTCAGAAAAATGAGACTGTTTCTGAACCATCCAGGCATTTGGGGCCCAGTAGGAGCAGGCAGAAAGAAAAGTAAATATGAGCTGAAACCAGGCACATAAAAGACGTGCAAGATTGTTGGTGCAGTGGTTCCATTTGCCAGTTCCTGTAGCACCCATCTCCCCCCATTGCGAGTGTACAGCAATAGTTGTCTCAGCATAACCTAAACTACTGTAATACTCGTGATATGCAAGTCAGTAGTCCTAGTCCATGCCTTAATTGGTTCAACGGTACAGCATGTTTTCTATTGGTGTCTTATTTTTATCTGAAAAGGACGGATTTCCACAAATGATCAAACACGTCATATTATAGCACAAAAGGATAGAGCAGTTGCTTCAAGTGCTAAGGATTTATTTTATGACTTAAGACATTCTTGTAGATTTTAGCATCACTGTACAGCACATGTGGCAATGTCTTAACATTCCAGCATTATCATTTAATTTTTCCAAGATTGCTAGCTGTATCTATCCTCAGTTTTGAAATAGAAATGTTATGATCAGAACTTTCAGAGTCCAAAATTGTAAGCAGCTATAAAGCTACCTGCTCCTGCCATCTTTAGAGCATTCTTATGAGACCTAATTTGGGATACAATGTAATATTTTGATGTACCTACTAAATATCACAAGGAGAGAATGTATGAGAATTATGTGGGAAATGAAAAGTTTTGCAAATTTAAACAACAGTTCCACAATCTATTAGTTGTTTTTTCAAAATTCTTTGTCACATCAGATGTTCAAACTATAAATATCTCCTGGTATCTTGAAGTATTTTAAATTGTGTGTGTATGGATCAGAGGCAAGGAGTTCAGTATATGGTTGGTTGGGTGGTATCTAATGTTAAGCAGTTGGCAATGAAGCCATTTGCTCTGTTGCACTCCAATATTATGGTGGTACATTGTAGAGTTCAGTATATGTTCATCGTGGTAGCTAAATATTAAGACTGTCAGCATAGAAAGCTTAAGCATGGTTTGAATTCTGACCATGTATTGAGGTTTGCTTATCTGATTCATGTAACTGTGTGTAATGTGTGAGTACTGTCCATTCCATCACTGTTAAAAAGTATTTGCATTATCCACATGAAAGTAGTTTATAAACTCTTCCCTTAACAGCTGGATGTTCTCACACACACGCTTACTACATATCACCTACGGTTGAACAGTTTCATCTACAAAAAAGTGCCCTGCTTCAAAAGTCATAGCTCAAAAAGCAATCTGAGGTGACAGTTGTTGTCATAAAGCATGCAGAAATGAACATTTTGCTTGAATTATTTGTAATCCTCAGGAAATAATGTAACACCCTAATCCAAATCCACTGAAGATAACTCGTTGCCATGTAACTTAGGTGGTTAGTGTGTCCGCCTTGAGTTGAGTTCAAATCTCGTCAGATAAATTATCTGAATAAGGTTTTTTCCAGGGTTTTCCCTTATTCTGAAAGATAACTCTGAGCTCTATAGACCCTGGACACATTTGAGCATCATTTGATCTACTTCATCCAGTATGACGTAACATTGGAGGACGTAAATGTAAAAAACTAGAAAAAAGCTCAGTTACCTAATTGGAATCGCTCTGTTCTTTGCATTTTGATTACAGTTTTCACTGACATTCCTTTGAACTCAGATGTTATCTTCATAATATGCAAACAGCAAGTAATGGATACTTTACAATTGTGAGTTGAACACATTCGTTTTTCCACCACTTATTAACGGTTTCCCCCTTTCGTGTTTGAACATTTGACATACACCTTCATTTATCATTAGAACTCTAACACTAAATGACTAAATCATAGATTTAAGCTTATCATATGTGTACTAGCTGTTATGAATGACTTCACTTATCATACGTTCTGCATTATGCAAATTGTTTATTTGGTGCTTACATAGCACCTTGAAGAATTCATTGCTGATTTCTCTTATATGTAAAAGAATGACAGCTGGTAATTCCCTAGCAAAATACTCAGCATTAGCACAAATAGCAGACAGCATTAGCAATTAGTCAGCCTGAAAAATTCAGTCCCATGGCCGGGATTTGAACCATGGATCTGCTGATTTCTGTCCAGTCACTCTTTCCCAAAACTTTAGCCTATATGTGGCTAGTGTGAAGAAATTATTAATTTCCATTAACTTAAGCATTAACAAAACTATATTTTGTAATACCTTATCAGTTAGTGTGTACCCATTACCTTTATCAAGGAGTTCTTGTGATAGCGAAATAAAATTTGCACTTCTATACCTTCCCTAGTGCATTATTTCAGTAGACAGTACATCTATTAAGGAACAATTTAAACTGGTACAAGAGTATTTGCTTAGCCTCTTGACAAGCAGCAGCACATGCTTTTGTTTACATCAGTGGGAACTCTGTTTGAAGATGAACTGTAGTCACATTTTTACTTCAGAAGCCAGTAATGAATACCATTTACTAGCAATAAATTGTGTTTGCTTTCATCACACCACTGAGTCGAGAATAACAGGGACAAGAAAGATCCTAAAATAAATATATAAGAGGGAAGAAAAGGAGAAATAAAATGGTGATTAACTTATTGGAGAATCATAATGATGAGCATTCTGCCATAAGTACTTTGATACTATACACAGTTTTATTACACATTATCCAAAGCCAGAAATTATCAATAATGTTAAGATTTGAGAACAAGAAACATAAAGATAAATAAAATTCTCATAAGGGCAAAGTCATTTTTTTGTCAGCCTCTGTCTCCTGCACAAGTAAATGTGTAGTGTTTAACGCCTGCTTTTACTACATATGGCACCACAGGCGATGACACTGATGATACATGAGATGAACATGGAGCACCGGTGGAGTGAGATGGCGGGGGAAACCTGGAGAAAAGCCGCCCCAGCGCTGTGTTGTCCACCACAAATCTCACTTTGCGGTCGCCTGGGATCGAACCCGGGCCACTTTGGTGAGAGCCAAGCGGTCTAACCACTGAGCCACGGCGCGGCCACTGCACAAGTAAAGAACATCTGCCATGGCAACAAAGTGATACAAGAGTTGTGCATGCTCATATAACATAAAGCACATGAAGTGTTCAATACTCAAGGTATTATTTATTTAAGATAGTCCTTGTTGAGCTAGTTGAGAGTCTCTGCCAATTTACAATGAAAAGGAAAGTGCCTACATTAAACCTAATTTTAATTAAATAAAAATAGTCAACTGAACATTTATACAATTACATTCAGCTCAGTTTTATGCAGCCTTCTTATTCAGTTATCGTCAGACTTTTCAACCACGATATAAATGGAGGAATTAAACTTCTAGAAGTATCAGGTAAAATATTAAAGAATTAGATTGCTGGAGAAGATTTTCATTGATAAGCATGAAGATCAGGTAATGAACTTTAAAATGAACTCATAAGCCAAATAATTCAAACTGCTGCCATAAGAGACCCGAATGTTTTAATCATTTGACAGCAGCTGACAATGTGTTGCATACAAAACTTAAACTTACCATATTATGAGATACCTAGTATTCAGTCAACTCCGTTCTTGTTTAGTAGCTCAAGTTTTCAATCTAAACCCACATTAAAAGCAATTCAGTTCACCTGAATATGGTTAGTTTTTACTTATCAGTTTAAGATACTTGCTGAGGATGGGTACAATTAGTATCCAAAACATGTTCAAGGTATTTACATTAAGTAATGTTTCATGTTTCAAACTACCAGCTTGTTAGTTACACATATAAATATAGAGCATCAATAAAGGTATCCAGTTATCTTTGGACCATAGTGGGCACATAAATATTCCTATGATTGTAAAAACACAGCTATGTTTAATGAACGTTTATGATCAGTTGACATATAAAGGCAAAAACAGCATTATGAAATAATTGAATGGGAAAGAAAGCTGCACTTGTGTGTTTATAATGCAAAATAGCTTAATTCCATAACAATGATCACAAACCTACTCTTTTAGTATTCTTTGCAAAAGCATGCCTAACACTTTTAGTTAGCTCCATTGGCAGCGAAATAACATGTGGTGCCACTGTACTAAAAGCTGTCAATAAGTTCATTTCTAATGTATTTTAAGAGTATTTGACAGGTGAAAATAATGTAAAAATAATTAATATCATGGCTGACATCAGAACTGAAGATAATATCAGCAAAAGTTAATGTAATTTATAGGGAACGTAAAATACAATATGGCATCCACTATTCAGAGAAAAGAAGGTAAAAGTTTTATATGTGGTTACACATACAATTAATACTAAAGTGTTTGCTTATAACCAGTTTCTAGGTTATGGAAATATTGACAAAAGTTAATAAACATTGAGATACCAATAGACCAATATCTCATTAAAAAATGTTGTAGAATCACTGTCAGAGATCAGAAGTAACCTTGGACATCAGAGACAAGCGATCCAGTCACAGCTAATAATGAGAGAGATATATCTCAAAATTAGTTCTGAGATAAATCATTTAGTAACATTTGTATAAGTGGAACCACAATTACAGCTTTAATCATTTCTCTATGTACTGTGAGTTGCAAAAGGATTAAAAAGCAGTTTGGTATTATGTACCATGTTTTACAATTATGAATTAAGCTCTTTAAGAGGTGATCATTTGGAAATGCTTTTACTAAAACAAAAACTAGATATACTTTCTTGAGACTGAAGGTACCAGTATTTCTGGTTATGGAAACTATTAATGTGTATTAGCAATGTGCTTAGAAACTGTAAACTGGTGCTGCTTGAATCTTCAGAAACGTTAATTACTTGTTTGTGACTGAACTTTTTTATTTTCTCCACTATGTGAAGACATTATTTTAATGAGTGCTTGAATCATTTGTGTGGAATCCAGAAGCGACATCACTTATGTTTAAGCTTTTTCTTTGAACACTACTTGTAAAAAATATAACTCTTGAAACTTGATTTGCAAGTGAATGTATCCAGTTGATGGAAAGTGATATTGAATGCTATCTGTGTTTGTATGGTGGTATACTGTACATACCTACTTTATTTATATATACATACATATATAGATTAATATATAATATATTGCTTATTCCTTACTGCCTCTCCAACACTTTTGGTGCCAAAATAATTTGCTCCATAATGTGCCAGGGCATAAGTCTTTTGACTTTTGGCATATAATTTCTTTTATAAATCAGACTGGGAATGCTTTCACTGCTTGGTATTTGTTAGATTGTTTTTGCAGTACATGAAGTAACACTGTAACTCTATCATTTGACGCACATTCAAGTTATTAATTGCAAATCAGACAAGAAAATGTTTTCTCATTTTCTAGCAAATAAGGAAAAAAGACTTTCATAATATTTTTTCTGAAAAGTACCTCATGGAAACAAATTTTATGACTTATTAATCTACGCTGTTGAATGTGTAATAGATCTGCAACATCTGGTTAACCAATACCCGAGTAATCTTGCATAAAATGCAAGGTTCATAACATAACTGAAAAGATATGGTTATAGGATGGAATATGTACAGATGTCCACGTTCAAAGGAGTAAAAGTTTGCTTGTAACATATTGTCTTCTCCAAGAATTTTGCCAGAAATAAATTATTTGCAAAGCAGTATATGCGAACATAACTCATCCAACTGTCCCATGTTGTTCTGGTCTTAAATAAATTACACCTTAACACCACTGTTTCTACCTTCTTATAGAAATCAATAAAAGTAGTGTAAAAGTTATTGGCGCTTTCTACATACTCTGCTCTGTGACTGACAGTGTCAAAATTAATGTGACCAATTCAAGGTTAAGATACCCTACTCCAAGTTGAATTAAAAGAAATAATGCGACTTTTAAAAATGTTTAGTGCATTGACTTTTGAAATTGGTTGGCCAAGAAAAAAATAATATAAAAGATCTCTTTGGTCAATGGCAAATAAATACATTCCAATATACAACTGATCTTCCATGTAGCAATCAATAAGCATTTCAGTCTCTGTTCCTATTACATTGTCAGCCAAAACTATATCTCTTTGGTTCCTATTTCTAGTTCATTATGAATTATCATTAGGTAATATTTCATCACACAAATGTGAAGTAGTGCTAAAGATATATTTCACAGTCAACAGCCTTAACTAAACCATATATTCTAGAAGCATCATTAGTCTATTATTCCAAAAATCACTTGACTTATGTTACATGTTCTAAGCATAGGACTAAATGGAGAAAATTAAATTCTGTAGGCCCCAAAAATATTGTAGCCACCAAAGGAACTCATTGAAAATATGCAAGTTATAAACTGGATGATATTAAATGCAAATTGATATCAAGTATGTAGCATCAACAGCAAAAAGTTCTGTTTCAATTAGAGGTGGGGGCAGTACCACAAATGTACAGTACTGATACAGATTTTTTGAGTATTGATACTCAATACTCATTTTATGAAAAATTCTAAAGGCAAAGGTTTGTTCAATTATTATGGTACTATTGTTGTTCATTGCATAAACCTTGTATTTTGTGACAATTCTGAGTGTATTGCTGTTTTGCATTTGTGGATTTTCTATTTTAATAAATTACAAATATATATATTTCATGTTATCAAAGAACATTTCATAAACTTTGTGTGTACAAGGTTTGAATGTATCATTTACTATTTAACCAAATATGACTGATGTTAAAACTACAAGATTGTATATAGACAAATCACATTGCCTTACATTTTTAATGTCACTGTATCAGATCATGATAGCAGCAGAGAATTTGTACATTGCCTTTAAACGGGGGCTCTGTAAACCTCTACTGGTGAATGGGTATAACATGCTTTTTTAAATCCGAGTATTCTTTGACTTCCTATTTTATTAAATATTGTTCAGCATATATGGTGCACCAATATTTTCTGTTATTGCTTGCATACACTTCAAAATAGTTCTGTCACTTCACCTCTTCTTTCTTTCCTTTATCTAGGTCATTTCGTAGCCTTGCCTTGGAGCAATTTCTTATGGCAATGATGTTCCTTGTTTACTTTGGTGTTAAACTGTGGATTGTCTTTATATTCATACACACATTCTACTCTCTCAAAATTCTGTACTCGAGGAGGTCGGGGAATAATCCTACCTAAAGAAAATTTCCATCTCTCCAGACTGAAATTAAACTCAGGACCTCTGAATTTGGAAGCTAACATAACAATCACACCACCGAGGTAGTCTCAATTATATTTTATGTAACATAATTGTACATAATTCCATACATCAGTTAAAATGTTAAATGAAACTGGTGTTGCAATAATTATGGGTATTACAAGGGGAATAAATAGCCACAAAGTGACTGAGGGAGAAACAAATGTTTTCAAACTAAATTATGTCAGATCGGTAATTGTAATTTCTACTGATTTCATTTTGTCCACTAAAGTAAGTAAAAAGTAAAGCCTAAGAGATTCATTTACCAAGCCAGACAACAGCGGAAACAATAATGACATGGTGCACCAACTTAATTTGACATTTCAGTTAAGGCTGTAGATTATATGAGTATTTCTTCCCTTTCTCTGTCATTTTCAAGTTGTCTGGATGTTGCAATTCCTTTCTTGGAAGTGTTGAAAACAGTGTTGTTATGATAAATTAACTTTAAATACTTAATTAACTGGAATACGTTTTGTTAGGAACTTCCTAACATCCTTAGCTAATGTTGACTCATAGGAAAACCATCAAATTTTGTAAAATACCATAGTTTATACTGGCTTAAGTTGATGCTGCATTAATTGATGAACAAAATTGCTGCTGTTCTTTGAGATTATCCTTTGGTGGAGTAACATATCTGGAGTTCCTATCAAAAGTAAATGTACTCTCTAATTATTACAATAGCACTGCCCAAAGGAAAAAATGGTTAATGTAAAACCTTCCCAAAAATGTAAATATGTATGCTTCAGATTTCAAAGTTAATTATATTACATTGATACTGGATTTTTATCAAATAAAGGGTACTGTATTAAGCTTGGTGTCAAATTCTGCAATTTCTATTGTATGTTTTTACTAAAGAGCTAAATAGTTAATAGACAGCTGGAAAGGCAGCAAGTTCATGGCATGCAATACCACATTTGTTGTATATAAAGAATGCAAAAAAAGAATCAAGCCTCCTTGTAATAAAAATGTTTTAATATCATGTACTCACTAAATGCTGGAACAAATTTAACACAGATTGTAAATGTTTTTAGTGATCCGCACATATAGAATGTGTTCTCTTCCAATGTGGTGTTTTTGCTTTTGTGAAATATGTTTTAAAACTCAGTGTGCTATCCATAAGATCCCTTTGGGACCAGTTTGGTGACAAAAATTAATGGCTTGCCGGAAAATAATCCATTCAGTAATGCAATTCTTGAAGAAATTAGAAATATTCCTTGTTCTGCGCTTCAGTTCTGCTTATATACTCATGCAAAGTAGCAATTATGACAGGCTAAATACAGGATAGGTGACTATTATTATTAAGTTAAAACAGTAAATTGTGCAATAATTGCCTGTAACACCATAATTACTTTTTTAATTTGAGTTAACTTTTGTAGCATGCATTTTGGTGCCTCATATTTATCTCATGATAATGATAAATGTGTCAATAGAATGACAGAACATGTATTCAGAATCGGATAACACATTGAAGTCGTGATACACTTACACACAAACACACACACACATCTGGAGATACTGAGAAATCTTTATCAGAAAAAAATATCTTGAGCCAACCCAGAAATAGAACCGAAGACCATTGAAACAGCAGGATGCAAGTATGGTGCATAGCTAATAGCTGGTATTTTTTTTACAATAGTTTTTTATTCCTATAATCTCAGCTTCCATTCAACTAGGAATCAGGAAGTGTATTTTCATGCATTTTCCTATTCATTATTTGCAGTTGTTGAATACTGTAAATGTGGTGAGATTGGATCTAGAAATTCAAAATAGTAAAGAAGTAGTACAAGATGTAACACTATATAATACAAAAAGTGGTAAGGAATCAATTTTTAAAGTTTTGCACTGAATGAAATTGCAACATTGTGCATTGTAATCACTGGAGTGATTATACTAAAAATATAAAATATGTGGCATGATTCTTGCATTGTAATTAACTCACCAAATCCTCTCTTGCATGTAATTATTCTCAGTTAATTTAATTGATCTCTCAGATTTGCATTTGTCATTGGATTATTATTTTAAAGGTCTCAAAATATCATGACCACAAGCATTCGTTAACCCCAATTAAATTAGAGATTATCAGCACTCATGAAGAGAATCAACACTTTGCTGCTTAAGAATTAGTATTAATTTTTTCTCCTATGTTTATTTTAATCCCATCACTTTTACCTCTGCTTAATTATGTAGCAAGAGATCGCATATTGCTGTAACCTTGAATCTTCTATTATTATTATTATTATTATTATTATTATTATCATCAATGTTTCTCGTATCATTGCAGTTCTTCTGAAGTAAAAGCTAAAAAATTGTTCACATCTTTCAAAAAATGGTAAAATATACATCACTTCCATGATACTAACCTTATAATAAAAGTGTTCAGCAACAAATTGTGGTGTCTCCCTTGACAATGTTTGCCATTATGCTCGTGTCTATCATAATTATGAAATAGATATTCATTAAACTATTATACTGCAGGAATGTATGAGCATATGTCATGACTATGCCTAGTCATCAGGCATAGGAATGATCAAGCAGTCAGCTTCACGTTGGCTAATGTTTAATGTTTATTTATTTGTCATTTGGTAATTACAATTACAATAGATTTCGTCTATCATTGAACTTCAATACATGGAACATACACAACAGCAACTATGAATCACTAATAGTAGGTAAAATGCTGTTGTGATTAGTCTGCACATGCTAACAGACAATATATAATGGTCAGAAACTCTGTCTGAATGTTACCCAAGAGTTAGATACACCTGCTGTGTGTTTTTTTTTTTTTTTTTTTTTCCTCCAGTAATCAATAAAAAATATTAGATTTATTGAACCTATACAGCTAGTTAATAATATTGAATCACACAGAACATATGAAACTTTAAATATTTTGTCCTTGAAGGACAGACAATGTTCTCCAATGTGTTATTACACAATTGGAAAAAATGCATTGCTTCACTATTGTGAATTATCATTGCCACCCATACCCATACAGGATAATTGTTTGAAATATCTTGAACACAGGGAATATTGCTAAATAGAACCTTTTCCTTCCATATGCATTTTAATCTTAAATGCTATGAGTATATGCCTTAGTGTACAATGTTCCACTTATCATGAAGATAAAAATAATGCAGCCTCTGCTAAAACATGTACATGTTATAGATGAATAATGGGGTTCTTTTTGTTGAAGTTTGATCAAACTCCTGTAAATAGCCTAAAAGCCTTATTGTGCAGGCCCCCCTTGGTAGCACAGATTGTGGCATATCTACCTCATGTTTAAGAGGTCCCAAGGTCAAATCTCGGTCAGGGTGAGTTACCTGGATAAGGTTTCTCCGAGGTTTTCCCTTATCCTTAAAGAACGAATGTCAGGTAACTCTGAATAAATACTGCTACTACTAAGTTCTGTGGACCCCGGGCTCATTTGAGCATCATTTCACCCATCTTGTTCATTGTCCAGTATGACTTAATGGAGGATGTAAATTTAAAAAAAAAAAATGTAATGTGTAGTGTTGAACGCCCGCTTTTACTACATGCAGCACTGCAGAAGGTGGAGCAGCGGTGGAATGAGATGGCAGGGGAAACTGGAGATCCTGGAGAAAATCCGCCCCAGCACCATGTTGTCCCCCCACAGATCTCACTTGGCAGTCGCCTGAGATCGAACCCAGATCAACTTAGTGAGAGTTGAGCAGGCTAAGCATTCAGCCATGGCACAGCCTCGCTTATTGTGCAGCCCCATTGAAATGGATGTATTCATTATTTCCCAAAATATGTTCCTCAAACAAGTATTATTTCATATTATTTATATTAATCTGTTGAGAGTATTGTTTGCAAGTTAATAATGGACATATGCCATATCATGACTATTTCACAGTCTCTGCATGACACTTTATGTCCTATTGTCAGTATGCCCAGCCCCTTTGTTGCAGATTATGATTCACTTGGTCTCCAGCCCCAACAACATATGAAACTCAGAAAGTTAAATGAAAAACATAATTTTGAGTTAATTTATTGGTGTTTGATATAATTCGTGTTTGGAAAAGGATCAATAATTCTAGCATCTATACAAAAGAGGCAGTAGAACTTAGCAACCAGGAGCATACACTTTAATCAAGATGTAAAAAACACATGAGCATTGAGCATGTAGAGCTAAAGCCCTGTATATATCAAGGATTAAAGTGTAAGGCATTGATAAATTTGTGTGTAAAGACATTGCAAGGAAAGGAAAATTCAAATGTTTAATCAGAGACTGAAGTTAAGAACTGGAGGTAGGAAGCAGCTAAAGGAGTTGGAAAAGAACATAACTCTTTCTACAATACTGAATTATTGCTATAAATTTAAATTCTCAATTATAAATGACATAACATTATTAAGGTTATTACTTAGTCTTAAAGCTCTATGATGAAAGTGTTCCTTATAATGGATAGAGATATGGCTTGCCATTAATTTTTGATATTCATCCTACCCTTACATTTGTCATAATTCTGTCTTGGTGTAAAATACAATTAAACTGTAAGAAAATGCTCCACATAAGATGTAATTACAATATTTACTACAATGTAAAAGTGATATTTTAGAATCCTCCCTTCCACTCACTCATGACTTTAACGAAATATTGTCAAGTATGTACAGTATTACGAAGTGTGACAGGTCCTGTTAATAATTTTTATTTTTGTTTTATATATTCTGTGAGATGTCTTTTCTGTAACTCATTGACATTGTAAAAATCATCAATGTGTAGTTAGTAAAAATATGTTTTAATTGCTAAATGAATATTTGTTATAGATTGTGTTTTGCTAACAAAACTTCCCTTTACAAATAGTATTTTAATTCCAGCTCCTAATTCCTTA
Source organism: Mantis religiosa (assembly GCA_030765055.1). NCBI lineage: Eukaryota > Metazoa > Arthropoda > Insecta > Mantodea > Mantidae > Mantis > Mantis religiosa. Next base: position 108,261,712 of record CM060955.1, on the reverse strand, counting down.
GCGCTTTGATTAGCAGTTCTACCTCAGTTGTATACACCAGAGTAATGTGAAGGAGATTTTACATAGATATTGTGATTTCATTCATTTTCCAAACTGTCACCTTTACTCCATTTTCACTTTCACTTAATCTTCAACTTTTGCCAAGAGTTCACTTAGCCCACTCTGGCACTTCACTAGTCTGAACTAGTTCAATTGTTTATTGTCACCACAGTCGTTGCAAACTTTCCCAAAAAACAGCACTTTTCATTGCATTCTCTGACTTATTGACATACTCACTTATTGAACACTGTAACACTTGCTTATATAGCTTTTAGAACTTTCTAGAACATTCCAGAAGTGGAAATTTTCAGCAAGTTGTAGTTCTCTGTTGATACTGCTAATCGTGTCTGTACTGGGCAAGCATGCCACCTATCCTCTTTAAGGTTCCAACTCCCTGATGTCAGCCTTCTAATAGCCTTGAGGTATAGCTGCTGCATCACAATATAAAAAAACTTATTTGCCTTCATTTGAAAATTATTATATTTCCTCAAAACGTTAATGTTTGGGTACAATAAAATTATTCTGTAAAGTGCTGTTGTTCCTTAAGACATTGGATCTTTAAAGCTATTCTTTCTTTTGAAGTATACTTCTTTGCAGATACAACATTTAATCAGCTATTTATTTTTTAAACAAGAACTACTATAAAACAGGTACGACAGCATGATCGACAGTTTCTTCATTAAGTATTATGCAGTGCCAAGAAAATCATACCAGAAAGATAAGTGTTTGCCACATATTGATACCGTGTAAGTAATCTCCTTCATTATATACAGAGCTTTTCCATCACACTGTCATTATTGCTTGGCAGCATGCACAACAGCTACCTTGACTCTTTCTACTGCAAAAGGAAATATAATCCCATTACTGCATCCCCATACTACAGAAATTTACCTGACTGATGATCATGTGGCAGCAATTCCATAGAACTCTGTATGGTTTGGTACCTTGCTATGCTAAGCTCATCAAAATACCTGGTTTCTTTGTAAGGGATTTTCAAGAAGAATGCTCGACTTTCTTCTCTTAAGAATACAATGTTTACTCCTTGCTTTCTATCCAGAATGACCTGTGCTACAATAAATTTTTTCATAAGTCTTCACAAGGTTTCTCTGGGATAGTTAAAAAACGTATCCATTTATATACTCAGGAATGAACAAACTGGACACTGCTAGTGCTTGTAATTTAATTCGACTGTTTAATATTCATAAATTTATAAGCATAAAATAGAAACTAAACAAACTAGACAATCGCTTCACTCACATCATGCTGTTGCAAGCACAAACAAGTGTAGTGCATTGTGTGTGGGCGACTGGAGTCTCAGATTGCTGCCATTTATTTTGCTATTAATTTACATAAAGTTGGAGTTTGCATATATGTTATGTAAGTTCTGCAATGAACAAGACCTTCAACTCTAAGCAGTTCAGTTAAATCTTAAGGCAAATGAATTTAATCATAGTAGCCCTTTATCAATATCTCTTAGGCAATTCTGAATTTTTCAGAAAATAGCTTGAACATAGAGTCATACTGATAACTTCAATGCCATGGCAAGGATTTGAACCACGGATCTCCTGGTTTCCGTCTAGTCGCTCTTACCCATTGAGTTACCATGGCCAACATGCCCATCATGACAAATTCTCCAATTTACTCATATATTTTCCTGTTAAAGCACTAGGGACTCTTGTATTCGAGATACACTGTTTGTGGCGACTTACTATTGTAAGTACTTGAATCCAGGCTTCATCATTAAACTCTTATTATTTAAGTTAATTGATGCAAATTAGTCATTCCTTCACACTAGCCTTGTATAGTCTAAAGTTTTGGATAGTGTCAAACTGAAAAATTCAATGCCATGGCCGGGATATGAACCACGTATCTCCTGGTTTCCATCCAGTTGCTCTTACCCATTGAGATACCATGGCCAATGACATTTCATCAATTAACTGAAATAATAATGAGTTTAATGATGAAGCCTGGACTCAAGTACTTCCAATAGTAAGTCGCCACATATAGAGTATCTCAAATACGAGAGCCCCTAGTGGTTTACTGGGAAAATATATGAGTCAGTTGGAGAATTTATTTCCTGACAGCACGTTGGCCATGGTAGTTCAATGGGTTAGAGCGACTGAACGGAAACCAGAAGATCCGTGGTTCAAATCCCAGCTGTGGCATTAAATTTTTCAGTTTGGCTCTATCTATCCAAAACCTTAGCCTATACAAGGCTAGTGTGAAGGAACAACTAATTTCCATTTATTAACTTAAATGGCTCAAACATGCTCTAAACTTGTTATTTAAACCAAAAATAGGAATTAATCATATGCAGTGATGTAAATGTTGATTATTTGAAATCTAATCAAGGGAACAACTTAATGTTTAACTAAATACCACATGACACGGTAAATTTTCCAACAAAAATATAAAATAGTTCTTCCATAAATATAGATAATACTTTTATAAATTCATATAGAATTAAGTTTTGTGCTTTCTCATCAAAAACTAATGTACTGTCACATGCTGACGTACAAATTTGAATTTGTGTATAGAATTTTATATATTAAAAAGATAAATTTAAAACTATATATATATATTGGAAATAAATGAAAGTACTCTTAAACAAGTTTAGCAAAAACAGAAAGGAAATGTGAATCAGCTGGAGTATTTAATATAATGACTGCATGTTGCCATAGTAGCTCAGCAGTAGAGCAGCAGTGTGCAGAACAGAAGCTCAAATCCTAGCTATGATATTTAACTGTCCAGTGATGATTCTCACCTAAAGTTTACCGATACACAGTATGTGTGAGTTAGAACCGTTAACTACTGCTGATCGCCCTTATAAATTGAAAACTATAATAAAAGAATGTTAAAAACCCAGATATTAAGTACTTACGAATTGTAAGTCACCATTGTTATAAATTATCTCTAATTGAGTTTCCCTCCTTCTGCCAAGAAGGTGTAATCAGCTGGAGAATATAGTGTGATGTCAGCATCATGCCATGGTAGCTCATTGGTAGAGCAACCATGTGTAAAATAGAAGATCTGGGTTAAAATACCACCTATGGCATTTAATTTTTCAGTTCTGATTCTAACCTTCTGATGTCAAGTTAGTCTGATATTATGTACATTTTGCAGGCGCTGAAGGAAAAAAAAAAGATGGAAATTTAATATTTTAATTTGTACTTATTCTGCTTCAGATGTTATAATGGGTAGAGGACCATAAACAAACAGGACTGCCCTATAGTAATAGTAGTAGTATTTATTCAGCACTTAAAAAAATTGCATTTTATGGCTTCGTCAAGAAAAAACAAATAAAAACTACATGAACACATACAGTAAAATCCTATTCCTAACTAAAAGTATCCAACATACAATTATTTTCATGGTTAGAGAGTATAAATTAATTAATTTAACTATCATATTTTACATAATCACATTACCAGGAACTCTGCAACTGTATAAAATGAATGAACTAATAGGAATGGCCTAAAGTTTTTATTTTTTTTACCAAGAGAAGAAGAAGAATTTGTACTTTATAAAATTTAGAGATGTTCAATTTTAGAATTTATATTTGAAAACAATTGATACTACAAAAAGAAAAATTAACATAAATGGTATGTGTATCTTTGGTTTGAACCTTATCTTTTAAGATTTCATAGTTCTATGAAATTCAAAGAATGATGGAACATCACAGACTATTTGCACATAATACTGGAGTATATTTTATTCAAGGGGATAACTCAAACATATCTTCATTTAAAACTGCTGGAGCCATTTTTGCGATAATATAAAAATAATGAACTTTTTCCATGAAAGTAGTTCATTATGATACTGAGAATAGGAAAACAATATCCGCCTTAATCTGTGAAAAACATTCACCTTAAATATGAAACTTAGGAGTCAGATAGTGATTTGATATCAGATATTTAAGTATAATCCAACACCTCTTCTGCATCTAAGTGAGAAAGCAATGTGAGGTAGGTACTCCAAGACTACTAGAGAACAGTAACTTCAGCAAAGTAAGTCACTGTGATGAGATAATTCCTTTTTTTTATTTCAGGTACTCAGTTTGTGATGGTTTCAGATTGCTGCAGAAAGCTATTAATAACGCTGCTTTGCAGAATTCAAATTCTGGGGTTGGGAGCTTTAAAAATTCATTGTATTGCTTGCATATTGCCAACTCTTTTTTTCCCTTTTTCAACATTGAAGCTTTAATAATTCTGGCATTTAATGACAAAAATAATTAGAATATTAAGAATTAGATCTGGAAAGTCTGTATGCGATTAATGTGATCAAGAAGATTTTTCAAAAGGTATAAACTAAGTTAACATTATCGAGCGGGATGGCTCAGATGGTTTTATCTATGGCCTGCATTCAGGAGGCCGAGGTTCGATTCCTGTGGCTGACCTACCTGACCCGTTTTTTTTTGGGGGGGGGGGGGGGTGCTTTCCTGGGTTGCCAGGCAAATGCTGGGTAGGTTAATTACATCCCTTGATATTCCCTGTCCCTCCATTTCATCCATTATCATTTCACATCATCTATCATCTGGTGATCTCTTTCAGGGTAGAAGTGTCGGCCGGTGTCTCGGTGCTGTTGTGACTCCCTGGATCAGCAAATTAATTAATTAATTAATTAATCCACTTTAACATTAGACGTTCATTTGTCTTGACTCTCGAAATAAAGCATCAATTTCTCTATGTTTGTTGCTGCTTGTACGTGGGTCATAACAGCAGCGAGCTTCTGCTGTCTCAGTTTAGTGTATCACTTATATCCACTTTAGCATTAGACGTTCATTTATCTTGACTCTCGAAATAAAGCATCAATTTCTCTATGTTTGTTACTGCTTGTACGCGGGTCATAACAGCAGCGAGCTTCTGCTGTCTCAGTTTAATGTATCACTTATCTTATATCCACTTTAGCATTAGATGTTCATGTATCTTGACTCTCGAAATAAAGCATCAATTTCTCTATGTTTGTTACTGCTTGTACGTGGGTCATAACAGCAGCGAGCCTCTGTCTCCTCTTGCCTCATCCTTCTTCCAGGGGATGCCTCACTTGGGGCTTAGGTACAATAAACCATAGAATCCCCTCCATAGTAATGCTAATCCTAAGTTAACATTTCACTAGAATTATTAAATTTTAGATGAGTCGCATTTTTTACACATCTGCTTCACTTTCGTACCTATTTTGAGGACATGTTTCGCAAATCTTCGTTTGCATCTACGGCTCTTGTGCGACTGACGCTAGATCCAGCGGTGTGGGTAATTCTGGGGTTGTTGCTGCCATCTGTTGATTTAGTGATGAACTGAAATGTGGGATTCTCTTCTAGCGGGATTTCAAAGTTCATTAGTTGGTTCCTATGTTTTTCTATGTATATCCTCTCCCATATGACGAGTTCACTATGTTTTTGTACGTATTTTAGTAATTCTGTGCTATCTTCAATTTCATGATTTTCAGACCAGAAATGAGCTGCTATTGCGGACTTATCAATATTTTTGTATCTTAAGTGCCTGAAGTGTTCTTTCTTTCTAGTGCCTATGTTCCTTTTTGTCCTTCCTATGTAAATTTTTTCACAGTCTTTACACTTAATTTTGTAAATGCCTGACTTTTCCTCTGGTTTTATCTTATCAGTATTATTACTGTGAATGAGGTTTTTAATGTTGTAATTGTTTTTTGGTGCCAATGTTATATTGTATTTCTTGAATATTTTTTGGAACTTTTTTGTGGCCCAGGGGTGGTAAGTAAATTTAGCAAATCTAGTTTCTTGTTTTATTGGTGTGAGAGCTGTGATCTGTTTTAATTTCTTTTGAAGTTTGAATAATTTTAGTTTTTTATCTACTAAAATTATTCAAACTTCAAAAGAAATTAAAGCAGATCACAGCTCTCACACCAATAAAACAAGAAACTAGATTTGCTAAATTTACTTACCACCCCTGGGCCACAAAAAAGTTCCAAAAAATATTCAAGAAATACAATATAACATTGGCACCAAAAAACAATTACAACATTAAAAACCTACTTCACAGTAATAATACTGATAAGATAAAACCAGAGGAAAAGTCAGGCATTTACAAAATTAAGTGTAAAGACTGTGAAAAAATTTACATAGGAAGGACAAGAAGGAACATAGGCACTAGAAAGAAAGAACACTTCAGGCACTTAAGATACAAAAATATTGATAAGTCCGCAATAGCAGCTCATTTCTGGTCTGAAAATCATGAAATTGAAGATAGCACAGAATTACTAAAATACGTACAAAAACATAGTGAACTCGTCATATGGGAGAGGATATACATAGAAAAACATAGGAACCAACTAATGAACTTTGAAATCCCGCTAGAAGAGAATCCCACATTTCAGTTCATCACTAAATCAACAGATGGCAGCAACAACCCCAGAATTACCCACACCGCTGGATCTAGCGTCAGTCGCACAAGAGCCGTAGATGCAAACGAAGATTTGCGAAACATGTCCTCAAAATAGGTACGAAAGTGAAGCAGATGTGTAAAAAATGCGACTCATCTAAAATTTAATAATTTTTCGCTTCACTGTGGTGTTCCAATACAGTTGAATCTCGATATATTTCACTAGAAGTCCATCTTCTTGCAATATCAAGTTTGTGGTAGACATTCTGGAGTATATAAACTCAAATAAGAATGGTTCCATGCATAGAGATAACAGCCAAGATCACTAAGGTGAAGGAGCAGCGTTGACCATGATTTTAATCCTAGCTACACAGTAAATTTTTCAAGTGTGTTTCAACATTTCAGCTAGCCAAAATTGTTAGAAGAGTAGAAAAGTTCTTTATGAATCTAATGTATTACTGTAGCTCTATGTATATGAATGTAGCATTAACTTAATTCTTGCAAAAGTAGAATACAGGTGAGTCACTGGCCTATAGTAACAAACTATGGTGTGGAAGCAATAATGATGAGAAGAGTAGACATGGCCAATAAAATATCTTGGCTCTATGTTTACAACTTGTAAGCCATTCTACATCATAATACAACTTTAATAACTTTTCATTTTTATTTTCATATTTTCTAATGCTGGAGTTCACCTGCCTTTCCTGGTGATTTCTTTCTTTGCACAGATAAATGAAAAGAAACCTCAATTCAAAAATTTAACATGCAATACAGCACTCTCCCCTCATAATATTTCATACTTCCCATTACATTCATGCTCTTGCACAATTAATTTGCAGTTTCAAAATTGCTTCCAGTAAGTGTTACTCCTAACCACCAAAACATGCGCAATTCTCCTTCAGAAATGAAACTTGTCAAATACTACATTAGAAACATTGCCTTATAATGTAATAGTAAAACATTATTAAGGTAATTGATTGGTTGACTATCTAAAACATTATTTATGAACAAAACTTAAGTTGAATTTATTTTCTTTCCTAATCTCTAATAAGCAGTAAACTGGATTATTCACAGGAAGATGATAAGCTCTGTAAAACAAGTTTATATTGACAGCATACAAATAAATATTGACCATCAGTAAGCATTGCATGTATCTTAGTTAATTGATGGAAATTAATCATTTCTCCACAGTAGCCGCATATAGGCTAAGGTTCTTAATAGATAGAGTCACAATGAAAAATTCAATGCCACGGCCGGGACCCGAACCACGGATCTCCTGGCCTCTGTCCAGCCGCTCTTAACCCCTGAGCCACCATGGCCAACATGCCGTCCTGACACTAAACTCTCCATCCGACTCACATATTTCCCCGGTAGACCTCTAGGGACTTAAGTACTTATGATAGTAAGTCGCCACAAACGGTTATCTCGGATGCGAGAGCCCGTAGTGGTCTACCGGGGAAATATGTGAGTCAGATGGAGAGTTTAGTGTCAGGACGGCATGTTGGCCATGGTGCCTCAGGGGTTAACAGTGGCTGGACGGAGGCCGGGAGATCCGTGGTTCGGGTCCTGGCCGTGGCATTGAATTTTTCATGTTGACTCTATCTATTGCATATATCTGTTGGGGCTCCAGAAAAACTGCTTGTAAAAGTACTGTCTGTGTACAAATTCCTGCATGCTGTCTGAAAATTATTTGAAAATTAATTAAACATTGCACAACGGTAGCATCAATGAAAACATAGAATTAAAGTATTATATAATAAATAATAATAACCCATGGCGCGACAGCCCTTAGAGGGCCAAGGCCTACCAACCCGACTGCCGGCCTCATGCCCACTTACGCACAGCAGAGGTGAACGATCATCCAACTGATACGGGCAGGAGATGTGGTCAGCATCTCGACATCCCCCAGCCGGAATGTTGGTTTTCGGGACCAGGGCCACTTACCTAGCATAAGCTTCTCACTTTCCTCACGATGCTGAGTGGGCACCGGTCCTATTCCCGGGACCTAAAATCCCCATCACATGGGTGGGATCGAACCCGAGCCGCTTTCCGTAGCCAGAGACCAAGGCATGCTGCCTTAGCCCACTATGCCACGGCGCAGGACAAATTAAAGTATTACTAACAATTAAAGTGGAACAAATGCTCTCCTTCCTTCTATAAAGTACAATAGAATGAAATGAAAATGTTTGAAGCTCATTCCTGATATTTCTAATGTACGTGCTTTATACTACATGCCTTCAAATCTATGAAATATGTCTTTTTTAATCTATTCTTCTTCCCATGTAGGAAGATATTTACACTGAAATCCATCCAGCATTTGGCTCAAATTGGTTTAGAGATGTATAATAGAAATAAAATAGTTGACTGTACACTAGTAGTGGTAGTGGATAATTTGGAGAGGATTTGCACATCGACCACACTAGGTCTATTGTACCTATGCCCCTAGTGGGACATCTCCAGTAGGGAGGATGAGAGAAGGAGGTGAGAGGAGACAGAGGGCGGCCGACCCCAATGAGCGCTACAGTACAGAAGATGAGGTCCTTATACTTTACCAGATAGAAACTCCGCAGCGGTGGGCTTAGAACAATTATCATTCCACCTGCCATGGCCCCAAAACAGACATGAGGCTGGTTCGGGATCAGAGGCTGCCTACCCAGAGCAGGATGCTCCAGGCAGGCTTGTACAACTTGCATCCCACCTGCCACATTGCTGAATCAGCCCACTAGGCCCACTCCAAAGACTGAAATCCGTTCTGCTGGAGGGGAAGCGTGTTTCTCGGAGCATATCATCCCGCTGACACTTCTACTCTGAAAGAAACCACCAGGTGAGAGATGACATGAAATGATAATGGAGGTGAAATGAACAGGAAATTTGGGGGATGTAATTAACCTACCCAACACTCGCTTGTGACCTGGGAACCCCCCCCCCCAAAAAAAAAACCCATGGGTGAGCAGGTCAGCCACGGGAATCGAACCCAAGCCTCCTGAATGCAGGCCACAGACAAACTGCCTGAGCCATTCCGCTCAGTTGACTCTACACTAACTTCAAATCCCCTTTTGATTTAAATTGCTTAATGTATTAAAACATGTTTAAAACATTTTCTTAGTAAAGAACCAAAATATCAACTGCAATAAATTGTATTATTTTCACAGATTTCAAGGTACCTGCATACCTTTTTATAGATATTTTCATAGGAAGGGTCCACAACATTCACTGGTTTAACAATTCAACTTCAAACAGAGCAGGTGATAGAAAATTGCTAAAAATGTACAGATAAATTTAAAAAAAATAGTATAAAAGGACTTACTAAAGAAGGGCAGTGCAAATAAAATGCAAAATAATTGCTGGTAGTAGGAACCACATCAAGCAGCTACTTTTTCTACACTGACCCTTCACAAGAATATTTTTGCAAAATTTAAATACTATTTAACAAGGAGACAGCATTTATGCAAAAGCACAAAGAGATGCAGACTGGGTATTCCCAAAAAAAAAAAAAAAAAAAAAAAAAAAAAAAAAAAAAACATTTTGAACCAAAAAAAATTAAGTAGTTATAAACTTAGTCCCTAGTTCCAATTAGGACTCATAAACGTGGTCAAATTCTCCTATTTTAATACATATGTCATAAGTACCTCTTATTTTAGAAATTACATGGTATGAATTAATACATATAATTTAAGCTTACTATACTACGGCTCTGTTTAATTTATATATTGACAATATCATAAGGAAATGGTAATCTATTTTATTACAAAATTTCAGAGTAGATAATAGAAAATTGTATACATTCCTTTTTGCAGATTACCAGGTAGAGAAGGCAAGTGACAAGAACAGCTTACAAAGCGCCTTTTTTTAATTAGAAAAGGTTGTGGCTGAATATAATTTTCAAATATCAACAAGTAAAACTAGAGTAATGGCATTCCATGGGAAGAATCTAATAAGAGCCAAAACAGTAGTAAATAATTTTTTAAAAAAACAAGTACTTAATTTTAACTATTTATGGGTTTTCTTAGGAAATGATCAGACAAAAGATATTAACAGAAAATTAAATTTGTTTGAATACATTTGTAGTATAATTAAGAAAACTAGGAAAGAATACCTGTAGAGAAATTCCCCTCAAGTTTTATAAAGTTAGCCATATCTGTCTTGATGTATAGCATGGAATATTGGATTCTTAATAAAAGTATGCTAAGAAGATTGGAAGCAAAATAAATGGAATTTTTTTTTATATGCAGCAGGATATACTCTCTTAGATAAGAAAACAAGTGAAGATATTTACAAAGAACTACAAATAGAGAGCATGGTAAAAAATAGAAGAATATAGGAATAAATGGTTGTAACACATCAGCAGAATAAATGAAGAAAGGCTCTCTTTTATGATCATAAATTATAAGCCCCGAAGTCCTAGAAGTCGAGGATGACCAATTAAAAGATGAAGTGAGCAACTGCACTTTAGAGGCATAACAGATCAGTAATGAAAAGAGATTATGATGGTACAGCATAGTTTTTGAGTTTATGTTCAGTTTTAAACCACAAGAATGAATCAAGGCATTTTCATAAGCATATAGCTTCATTTAAAGTTCAACTCAATGGAATTCAAATAAAAACCCGGAAGCAACATTATCAAAATGCAGTCTCTAATCAAATCATTCTGCTCCAAAATCTTGATTAATAAACACTCAGTCGTAATTTATTCTAGTTCAACTTGGCAGTGGCATCGTAAAACTGCCAAAAAGAACATGTTTTGATTGATATCAGCAAGTGTTGTTCATTATATGAAGTGCAGTTCTATTCCTTATGGTATAACAGCAAATATTTAACATTTTAAAAATTGAGTACAAAGTAGGCTCATCCTACTCAGGTGGTTTCGTCTATGGCCCACATTTGGGATTTCTGGGTTCGATTCTCTTGGCTGACCTACCTGACCCGTGGTTTTTCAGGGGCTTTCCTGGGTCGCCAGGCAAAAGCTGGGTGGGTTAATTACATCCCCTGAATTTCCTGTCCTTCTATTTCATCTCCATTATCATTTCTCATCATCTCTCATCTGGTGATCTCTTTCAGGATAGAAGTGTTGTCAGGAGTCTCGGAGTTGCATGGCAGGAGGATATGCTAATGGTAATACTTCCTCCTCTGGTATGACTGTTTCCGGTCTGCGAACCCGGTCTGGTGAGGCTGTTTCCAGACCAAAGTTATTTCTGTTTCTTCTGTTATTTACCATAGGACAGCACCTATTTTATAAGCTGCTCCCCCCCGCCTGCACACGGCAGACGGGACGGAAGTGGATACGCCACTTACGCGCCGGTCCTTGATGGACCAGCTACCAAATAACCTTGGTAGGGCCGCCAGTGTCTAGCTCACCAGCTACTAGCTCTGCAGGCTAGTCCTCGGGACTTATGAGGCAACCCTCTACCCCCTCCGGGCGGCCAATATTAGCCTGGCCAGAGGTACCCAATTGCCCGTGGGTGACGGGAACACACTGCCCCCTCGAGTCCAACCCATTCCGAACAGCTCCCATTCGGGAGGGGCTCGTCATGTTCGGCCCGAGGTTCCTCTAGTAACATCAGAGGTACCACGAGTGCTAGGGGTCCGTAGCGCCTGCACTTTGGCAGCTAAAAGGGACAGATCCCTTCCCCTACGGGGATACTTCAGTACAATCAAACTAGGCTCAAGGAAGCAGAACATTGCAACTTATAATTCAAGTACTAATAAATATTTTCTTTTTTCACTACGGTTGTTAGCCCGCCTCGGTAGCATGGTGGTAGCATGTCTGCCTCACATTCAAGAGGTCCCAAGTTCAAATCTTGGTCAGGGGGAGTTACCTGGATAAGGTTTTTACAGGGTTTTCCCTTATCTTGAAAGACGAATGTTGTGTAACTCTAAGCTCTATGGCCCTGGACTCATTTGAGCATCATTTCACTTATTTCATTTATTGTCCGATATGACTTAAAGTTGGAGGATGTAAATTACAACAAAAACAAAAAACAAAACAAAAAAACACTACAGTTGTCAGTGTATTTTAGCAACTGTGATAAATATGTAATATCTCCTTTCAATCTACTAATTGTTTTTCTAAATTGGTAAGAGATTGGTATGACATTCTTAAGAAAATTCATTTTTTGTATACAAGCAGCTTGGCAGTAATATAGCAACCATATCAGATCGTTCCTCTTGATTATACACCACTAACCTTCAATTTTCTGTTTACTGTCTATAGGAACGGTTTAATTTAGTTCTTTGCCTTTATTATTGAATTAAGAAATGTGAACATACTACCATCCTGGGCAAAATGTTCAAGAAGTACAGCTTACCATTCTTTCATTCTTATTGCTACACAAATTACTGTATAGCTTGGAATACATTAAACTAAAGCAAATTATTAGATCCTGCTTATAGCTTAAATGTAATACCTATTACAAGTTTCTTCTTCACCTTGCTTGCTAATTTTCCTCAGCCATTTGGAACTTATTTGTCCAAAGATTTTGCATAAGATAAATTTCATATTAACAGAAAAAGTTTCTTTTCTGTGGTAAATGATCCATTCATCTAATTAAAGCCATAATCATCAGAAAAAGAAAATATATAAATATTGGACTTTCTACAAAAGTGGTTCATATAAGCAGGAAATTTTTGTTTAATATTCTTAATCTACTTAGGCTATCATTTGAGCTTAGTTTATTAAGAGTTGAAAAAATTGTCTTAACTTTCAAAGTATAAAAATTGAAAATTGAAGTGTAGAGACAGTGAAGCACAAGTTAAAATAAAAGTAAGTCAAGAAGATATTGGCACATAAGTGTGAGTGAAGCGATGTGTCAATATCTTCTCGATTCACTTTTATTTTGTCTTAACTTTGTTGAAACTTTGCAAAGAATAATAACTAATCCCATTCATTGTGCCTATTTTCCTTTTTTAACTAAATTGTTTCAGCCTAGCCAGGGGTTGGAGTAATTATCTTCTTATTATGTTGAAGATAACTGCTTTGAGCTAAATTAAGTATTAGCAAGTTTCCACAGATATCCTTAATGTTAACACATATCCAATGCGTGAAAATATACAATCAACAGAGTTGCCACACCTCCTTTTTGATAGGCTGTTCAAAATAATACTTATTTTGTAGATTTGTACAGAAATGTTATATTTTTAATTTGCTTGTGTTATTTTTCCCCCTTTATATGACTGAGATGTATCCTATTATTCCAAGAATTTTGTTTTCATGCCCATGACTGAAAATACTGAAACTGACTGTACGAAAACTTTGATTGTTTTTATTCATTTTGCAGTAATAGATCTTAGTAAGTATATTCAACAGGGCAGGATGGCTCAGGCAGTTTCGTCTTTAGCCCGCATTTAGAAGGTCCGGGTTCAATTCCCATGGCTAACCTACCTGACCCATGGGCTTTTTCCGCAGTTTTCCCAGGTTACCAGGCGAATGCTGGATAGGTTAATTACATCCCTCGAATTTCCTGTCCCTTCATTTTATCTCCATTATCATTTCACATCATCTTTTATCTAGTGGTCTCTTTCAGGGTAGAAGTGTCGACGATTGTCTCGGCGCTGTCGTGACTCCATAGGTCGGCCGCCCTCTGTCTCCTCTCGCCTCATCCTTCCTTCCGGATCTTACGTACAATAAAACACAGGTTTCGGTGCCGAATCCCCTCCGTAGTAATTCTAATCCTAATCCTAGTAAAGAATGTGCAAGAAAAAGTATTATAACTTTTTAGTAAAAGAAAATGTATCAAAGCGGAATATCCAAAGCTGTATTAAAGGTTTCTATGCATTTCTCCATAGTCAATCAACCATTGTCCATTTTTATTATTTATAATTTCTTACAGCAATAGTTTCCCCTGTAACTTTGAAAGTGAGGAACATATACAATTAAAGTACATGTGTAAACGCTACTTTGCATAGTAATCACAAACAACTTCTGTGTTCATATTTCGAACCCCTGACATGAAGGATCGAGTTTCAAAGCCCTCTTAGGCATGCATGCGTACTATGGGAATACCACACACTATATACAATAACTACTTAAACCTAAAACTAAACTGAAAAACAAATAAAAGGATAACAGAGCTTAACTATTGCCTTTGAGTACAAAGCAAAGTTTAATGGTTTGTACAATTGATAAAAAGTTTAGACAGATTATTCGCTCGAAAGTTGAGATCTCGTACAATATGAATTAATGTTGGAGGACGTAAATTTTATAGGTAAATGCAGTTTTTAAAAATTGAGATTTATATCGCCAAAGCTACCCATAAAATGTATATGGTCAAAGTTTTCCTTTTCCGATTTACACACGGATAGTCTGAACCATATAACATTGGAAGTAATTATGAGACCACCAATGTGACTTCCTTAGAAAAGGAAGCATTGTTTGCTTTTGTTCTGTTAAATACCGTTGAGAATGCCAAAAGCTATTAACCAACGGTACGCCTAATGTTTCGTGACAATGAATCATTTGTTTTGCTTTTGCCTCAAGCCTATTACCACCCTATTACCCTAATCCACTGCCACTCCACTGCCCTTGGGCCGAGTTTATGAGATGTTGGTTATCCTGATACTTGACAGACAGAAAACAGAAGATGATCATGCACGCGTGACTCATCTCTGACAGCGATGGTAAATAGAAGATAACGAAAGGAGGAAACGCAAAAACGAATAGTTTAGTTGTAGAATTATATTTCGAAAATGGACGGTGATATTACAAACGAAAGAGATCATATAATAAACGAGGTTGACGATGACGAAGAAGAGGTTTCAGGATGCAGTGCCAGGGCATGTTGGGATCCATCCAGTGTGGTGCACCGTTTGTGGGCCCTTTTATTTATGTGTCTCTTAGGATTTGGTAAGTGGTCTGTCTGTTTTATCTCGTGCTGCATAACACACAATAATAATTAGATGAATAGTTGATAGGCCCCCACAGTGGAATGAGCAACCTAACCTAAAAAAGAAATCGGTTCTCACCCTCTTCCAAGTTTCGGGCTTTCAAATATGTTTATGCTTGATATTCAAATACAGAAGCATAGAACACACATAATAAAACTAGCAGCAACAGTTGAGTTATTTAATAAACCCCAACCTTTCATAAAAACTAACATACTTTGAACCTTAAGGTAGAAAGGAAGATTTCTTTAAGAGGGCCATACACAATTCATGTTAACTAGAGAACAAGGAAACAGTCCTAGAAAATAAAAGCATATTCTATTAATTGTATGCTTAACCTTAAGGTAAAAAAGAATGGATATTTTATAGTGTAAAACTGATGAAAAATGTTAATGTATATAATATTTCCAAGTATTTATACAGTAATATCTAACATTGTTAAGTCTTAGTAATAATAACTAACAACTTCTAGGTATATTCAGATTGAAACCTGATATGTCTATAATATTTTGAATGTAAAAATAATAGTGTAACTTATACTTGAGTTCATAAATGAAAATGAAAATAACTAATTTTCAATATATTAGTTACATTTATGGGAGAAGTTTCATACTTCACTCAAGCCTAGGTTAGATAATTCTATATAAGTAGTTTTAAGAAAACTATAGTTTTATGAACTGTGTTACTCGAGAATGGCTAATATACATCTGTAGTCTTACATGCTTTTTCATTCTTTAAATTACCTTTCTTCTGCATTTATTTTATGAGTTAAATGGAACTTTAAATTGTGGAATATATATCTATTATAACAATTTTATTGAGAGTAGGGATTTATTATAATTTATAATCTATGCTTTTGTAAGGCTTGGTAACTAACAACCATTCCACATAAGTTAATGCTGTTAATAAATATGTTACACTTTCATGTGACTCTTAATCATTATATATAATAATTTATGCACATGTTTTATGCCAATGTAGAGCTGATGATATTTCTTGTAATTCTTAATTCTGATAACTAAATGAAACGAAGCAAAGAAGACAAGAAATTGGATTAACCTAAAACAATGATGCATGATATTAAATATCTAACATGTGGAATAAATGTATTATCATGCTGAAATCATATTATTAATTTTTTTTTTAATTTCAGGATCATATTTCTGTTATGACAATCCTGGAGCTCTTCAAGATAATTTTATTAATGATATGGATCTCACAACTTCTGAGTTTGTGAAACTTTACTCATTGTATTCTTGGCCAAATGTTGTTCTGTGTTTTGTTGGAGGTTTTTTGATTGACAGGTAAGCTGATATGCTTTTGAACATAAAAGAACTTGATGGTTAGAGTCAACTTGAAAAATTCAATGCCATGGCCGGGATTTGAACCACGGATCTCCTGGTTTCCGTCCAGTCGCTCTTAACCTTTGAGCTACCATGACCAATGTGCCGTCCTGACATTAAATTCTCCATTTGACTCTTATGTCAGGACGGCACGTTGGCCATGGTAGCTTTTTTATTTATTTATTTTTTTTTATTAAAATATATATCTATATATTATATGTATATAGATATATATTTTTCTTTTCCTTATTTAACCGTTTTCTATTGTTTTCGTTTATTTTCCTATCTGTTTTCTGTATTTTCACACATGTACACTATACACATAAACACCCATGCCCAAGACGGGACTCGAACCCGCGACCCTCTATGCGGTGGAACGCTAGAGACATACGTTCTAACGACCATGACCACGAGGGCCGGCAGCTCAAAGGTTAACAGCAACTGGATGCAAACCAGGAGATCCTTGGTTCAAATCCCGGCCATGGCATTGAATTTTTCATGTTGACTCTATCCATCAAAAACCTTAGCCAATAAACGGCTAGTGTGGAGAAATGATTAATTTCCATCAATTAACTAAAATAAAAGAACTTGTTTATGCTCATAGACAAACCTGGAGCTAGTAATTTATTGTAATATAGGGTAGCTAAAATGTAATAGATCCCATTCACAGCCTCTCTCTACTGTGGGAGACGGCCAGCAGTTGCCGTGGAACTTAGGCCAACAGAGGCGGACTACAATCCTTACCTTATAACAGATGCTGGAAATGTTGACCTTCTCTCAGACAGGCAGCATATCTCATGTAAATATTCTTGCTCAATCTCCGAGCTTAGCAGCAGGTATTCTTGTGATTTCTTGCATAATATTTTTCTTAAATTCCTGTATGGTATGAGGACTAGAACAATATACATCTGTTGAAACTGAAGTCCTATTGCTACACATGTGTGCAAGCGTTAAAGCCAAATGTTCCTGCTAAACGTGTGAATTATTGCAACTGATTTTTCCAATATTTAGAAAGGGGTTTCATTGATCCACAACTTTTGTTTTCACTGATGAACCTTGGTTTCATTTAACTGGATGTTGGAATACTCAAAACAGTAATACTGCTCTGTAAAATTTAAAAATAAAAAATAAAAAACTGTGCTACTGAATTAAATGCCTCATTATGATCATAAAATTGAAGTGTGGTGTGCGATAAGTGGTAGGAGAATAACAGTAGCCATATTCTTTGGTGAAACAATAAATGTAGAACAATATCTGAGGCCATTTTTCAATCACTTGATAGAAGACAAATCGTATGATTTGATTCTAGCAACATTCTGCAACAGTACATATGGCTGCCGAGTCATTAAATGCAGTAAGATAGGTGCTAGACGACAGAATAATTAGTGTTGATTTGTGTGCCCCTCATTCTCCTGACGTAACAAGTTGTAACTTTTATTTGTGTGGTTCTTTAGAAAACAAAGTGTATCTTTCCAATCCTTGCACACTACAGTAACTTAGGAAAAGCAGTGTGCAAGGAATCACAAGAATATCTGCTGAGCTTCAGAGAGTGAGCGGGAACGTTTACATGAAGTATGCTATCTTTTTGAGAGCCAAATGTCATTTCCAGCATATATTATAAGCTAAGAATTCTGGTCTATCTCTGCGGACGATCGTGTGTAGATGAGAGAAGCCGTGAGTGGGTTTGATTATAACTTAACTACCCGGCTTATGGAGCTAGTTAATTTGCAATTGACATTGGTTATTATTTAACTCCACTGCAGTTAGAGTACACTATTATCATCTTGTTTTTCTTAATCCATCTTAACGAATGTACTGTTTTTGTGCACTATGAACAGAACAAATCTTAAAATAGATCATATAACACACAGTTTTAGGTATAAAAAAATTTGATTTGTGGTGGAGAACACAGCACTGGGCTGGGTTTTCTCCGGAATCTCCAGTTTCTGCTGCCATCATTCCACCAATTGCTCCATTATAACCTTTCCTTTCATTCATTTCACCCTCATTCTGTCATCCACTTCTCCAACCCTCCATACCAGGCATAGGGCTGATCAGCCATCCTGGGCTCTCTGTCCGATCCCAACCTTTGGTTCCTCAACCCAGCCTTAACGGATAGAGGTACAAGAATCCCCAAACACCTTGATAAGTGGTAAATCTAGAGAAGATAAAGACGAAGACGAAAAAAGATTCTGGTGTTCATATAATGATGTAATATTATATATAAGTTCTTAGGAACTGCCACCACAAATTACTTGCCATAGTTAGATAGCAGTTATACATCAGAATTGATGTGCCTAAGTATAGAATTTAAACACTATATTCCATGCTTACTAGCAAGACCTTTTAAAATTAATTACATATGTTAGATTCAAGGCTATTACTGCCAGTTGATTTTGCTACTTTAATTTCAAAAGCACACAAACAATCACAAATTTAGAAGCTAATTTGCCTTTTTATTGTGCAGTTCCTCAGATTATTGTTGTATATTTTTAATATTTGAGTATTTTGCCAACTGCTTCATGAAACAATCCACCTTAAACTCCTGTTTCGGAATCCAAGAACTTCGGCCTCTTATTTAGCTTTCTTTCATATAGTGTCACTAGATACAGGTAGCTCATTCTTCCTACTTTATCGCACAAATTCCAGGCCTTTTTAATCAACTTCAGGATGTCTTCCTTTGCGAGAACCTGGTCAAACCCCTTTTTATGGTCAAAAAAGGTGCACATTAGTTTCGCATAAATACAGTATTTAATATAAATTTACTTTTCAATGAGTTTTAGTTATAGTTTTTTGAAGCCCTACATTTTTCTGTTTGGTAGTATGCATTTACAATATTTTTGATTACAGGGTATTTGGAATAAGGTTGGGTACAGTAATATATGCAGCGTTGGTTGTTGTGGGTCAGATAATAGTGGGACTAGGAGGTGTGTTTGACAAATTTTGGCTGATGGGAGTTGGACGTTTTATTTTTGGGTAAGTATAATTCATAATATAATTCTTTTTATGCAGAATGACATTGAGTAGAGGTCAGAACTGATATATAGTGTCATTTTTATGGTTTTGAAATGAATGTTACTAGATGCTCATAGCATGGCTCTCTTTGATTTTGTTTAACTCTTTCTATGTAGGATTGGTGGAGAATCGCTGGCTGTAGCACAGAACAATTACGCTGTGTTGTGGTTCAAAGGCAAGGAGCTAAACATGGTGTTTGGTTTGCAATTGAGTTTTGCTCGTGTTGGCTCCACTGTCAACTTTCTTGTCATGGAACCATTATACAATTGGGTTAATCAGTACTATCAAGGCTACATGTGCATTGGTGTTGTCTTGCTCATAGGTAAAGCTTTTTATTTATTTATTTTTTGAAGCTTTTAAAGTGATGGTTTATCATTGTTTAAACAACTTTTTTTAAAAAGAAAGCTATGCATCACATATTGCTGATTATGGCTTCACACAGTCACTTAAATATTATTTAATTTGCATTATATTCATGATAAACTTTTGCCTAGACATATGTATAAGTGTGCAATGTGATGTACAGTATGGAAAATGAAATAATTGGCATATCTAAAATCAGTTTTTATTATTAACCAACCCATGTAAGAAAGAAGAAGAATTTCAGAAGATAATTAAAATCATACAATGAGTTGACTGAGAAACTCTGTACTTCACATACCACAAAGTTTCTTTTATCACATTTTGCCTCCACTTGAAGGCATTATCAAGAAATTTTCAACTGGTTAGAACCTTGGTGTTCCAGCTGATCTCTGGAAACAAGACATCTGGCAACAATCCAATGAGGTTAAGTAAAATATTTTCTTCTGATGGAATGTCAAAATTCATTAAGTCTAGATAGAGGTAACATGAAAAATTCAATGCCATGGCCGGGATTTCAACCATGGATCTCCCCGTTTCCGTTCGGTCACTCTTAACCTTTGAGCTACCATGGTTAAGAGTAGCACATGACATTAAATTCTCCAATTGACTTGTATGTTTTCCTGGTAAACCACTAGGGGTCCTCGTATTCGAGATACACACCATTTGCAGCAACTTAGTATTGTAAGTAATTGATTCCCAGGCTTCATCTTTAACCATTATAAGTTAATTGATGGAAATTAAGTTCATTAAATGTGTCTTGAATTTGGGAAAACATTTATATTAAGAAATTCAAACACATTTAATGAATTTTGACATTCCTTCAGAAGAAAATATTTTACTTTACCTCATTGGATCGTCACCAGATGTCTCGTTTCTGATCACCTGGAACACCAAGGTTCTAGCCAGTTAATAATTTCTTGATAATGTCTTCAAGTGGAGGCAAAACGCATTGAAAGAAAATTTGTGGTATGTGAAGTACAGAGTGTCTAAGTCAACTCACTGTATAATTTTAATTATTTCATTACTTCATAGTGTTAATTCCAATTTAAAGTTTTCAAAATTGCATAAAATGTTTATAGATGCCATATGACAGTTCAACATGGAACAAATTTAAAAAGAAAGTGTGTATATTATTTGAAGCAAACGGTTAGAAACAGTGATGTATTTAACATTTGAATGTAATGAGTTGGTAATTCAAACACAATATCACTTAAATTTAATTTAAGTGATGTGTTTGAATTACCGACTTATTACATTCAAAAGTGTGTATATTTTAAATGCATAATGCTAAAAATTAATTTGATACAAATTCCAAAAGGTTTGTTGCTTCACTCCAAATATGCTACTTAATCAACATCTAATTTTTGAGTTACAGTTTTCTCACCCACACATGAAACTTTTGTTATAAGATTTCTTTTTTTTTGGATTCAGTGGATCTTGAGTGTACTTCCAGTGAAACTTCTCTATAAACTTTTGAGTGGAATACAATAGCTCTTCTATTACTATAGATAAGTATATACAAAGTAAAAAGTGTGTACTTATCAATTGCATTACATAAGAGCAGAAATGAGAAGGGTGATGATGGATGAACATGTACTTCACTCTTAGGTCACACTCATGTTTTATATTACTGACTAGTGGGAGCACTGAACTCTGAACAAACTCAAAGGTGGCTTCCAGTGTTAAAAATAATGTTTAGGGTGAGATTAACTTCATTTTTCTGATGTTCTAACTGCAGCATAGATCCACATAAAATATGGATCAAACATGTGTTTCTGGTACTACAGTGATTCATACTTCATAGCTAACAAATCATAATGAGTAGGGTAATCCACGCCTTCTTTGTTTGACAGAAACTTATTTTCTCAGCCTACTGTATACAAAAAGGACTCATCAGATTTCCCCAGTATTGCTTGATGTTTAACAATTAATATTGTTGTCATTGAGTGTATTGTGAATCACTTTCATGTTAGTGTAATTTTGGAACTCCGTTGGATTTAAATGAAACTTTATTTAAAATTAAAAGAATTGTTATTAATTATTGTTATTATCTTTTTATGAGTTACATACTGCGGAAAAAAATCTGTTTTATCTGATCTTCTGGGAGAATAAACAAGCATAAAGAAAAAATTAAATGGATATGAAAAGAGTCATCACTTCACTGTAGTGTTTCATAGAAGGCAGTCATGATGATATACTCATTTAAAACATTATTTTGAGACCAAATTAAACTCAAGATGTAATAAGCAGCAGGTAAATGGTCAGTGCACAAGCATTTGCAACCTAAATAATTGTTCACTGTGTAATCATTACTTATATTGAAAATATGTTGAATTATTCACCAAAAATTAAATACATTACCAAAACCTGAACTTTTTATACTTATTAGTTGTTTCTTGCAGCCATGCCACTAAATAAAAACTAGTAACTCATTAACCTGTATTTGTAAAAAAATACAACATTCACTTCTTTATTACAATAAACTATAATTGTGACAGTAAACAAGCTGATGATACAGTGGATGTATTGTGAAACTAATCCTGAGGAATTTATATATATATATTTTAAACAGATAAGTGAAGTGTGTCATAATTATTATATTTTATTGCAATATTTGTATTGTTTCATTGTCAGTAGCTTCAGTTATGAAATTCACTTCTTTCCCAAGATTATTTTCCATATCGAATTTATTTCCTATATTATCACCCTTTTTTACCAAGCTCATCAAGTTTGTTAACTGTTGCCTTATTCCTTGTTTACAACATGGTGTCATGATAACAGTTTTCTTTTAAATTCTTATTATTGTATAGTTTTGAACTCTTCATGAAATTATTTTTCAAAAAATTATAAGTAAGATAAATTTATCTTAAACTAATATACATAGTACTTGTCACATTCAGGCTATCTTTCGAGTTTCACTATGTGTTGTCTTATTCAGTGCTCTATTTTACAGTCCTATTTTCTAGAATGCTGTGTTATCCTAACTTATCTATCCACTATTCAATTTTCTTTACTTACTGTTTATATTTGCTCCATTCTTGAAGTTACTACTATCAGCTATAACTGCAACTTTTAATTACAAAAATTTAGACTTTTATTTGTTTCCTTTTTTTTTTTTAACCCTTATACATTTCAATTCCATGCTAAATTGTTGATCGCACAGCAATTAGTTAAAGCATGGTGGAAACTTTCGAGTTCATTTTTTCAGCTCTTTTTCTAGTTTGATTTTCTGAGAATTTGTGATGCTGTCATCTTGTTACTGCATTGTGTATCTTATTATTTGGTCTAGTCCAGTTCCATGTGGTCAGCACATCACGTGGAATTTTTCCATTATTTCTTTTTTCTTCTGGTGTCCTATCTCCTTCAATATAGCTTCTTGTATAGTTCCTAGTAGCAGGAATTTTGTTGTGGTAAACACTTGAAGTTGCTCAAAAGAGAATTCTGAATTTTCCTTAAGTCAAATAAGAATTTTGCCTCTATCTCTTTTACAGCCTCTTCAACATGCATAATGTCTCTAGGATGTGGATTAATCCTTGCTTATATGGACAAACGAGCCGAGAAGATTTTAAAGAGAAAAACGAATCAAGATGGAGAAGTAGTACGACTCACAGATGTGAAGGACTTTCCTGCCATTTTCTGGTTGATATCAGTAGTATGTGTTGCATACTATGTGGCGGTGTTTCCATTCATAGCTTTGGGAAAGTAAGTTTTTTTGGTATCATTGCTTTTGTCAGTAAAAGCAGCATGCATTCTAAAGTGTAACCTTACCTTTTATTCCTCCATTTTTGGTATAAGCACAAATTTTGGTAAATACATTCAGTGAGTGATTCTACTATTCATAAAATAGTGGAATCAGTTACACAGATCATAAAATGAAGGCTGAAGTAAACGTAATACAAATTGATTACACAAAAAATGAAGCTAGTTACAGTGGAGTAATAAATATTATACAAATAAAAATATTTACTAATTACTCAAAGTATAAACTTGAAAGAAGCGTAGGGACAGTGAAGCACAAATTAGTACAAAAGTGAATCGTGAATATATTGACACATTGCTTCACTCACACTGTTTATTCACAGGACATGTTTCAAGAGCGCTTGCTCCTATCCTCAGCTGACACTCGACTAGTGCAAGTTGTAGTGGTTTCTTCTTTCTCCGTATTGTCAATAGATGCGTGATGTACTTGTCAAAGATGTCCGGTGGTGGAGTTTCAAAATTCATGACTCTATGACGATTTTTGTTAATGAAGATTGTTTCCCATACGGAAAGGTCTAAGGGGTGATTAACGTATTTTATTAGAGATGTTTCCAAATTGGGGGTGGGGTTTTTTCTCAGACCAAGATAATTCACCATCTTCCCCAGAGTCTGGAAGTATGAATGAGAGTGTGAATGTGTGCGTGAAGTAATGATTAAAAAAAAAAACAAAGATAATGAGTTAACACCTTCAGTATGTTCCAAAGGAGAACGGCCGCCAATATGACCATAGTAGTTAAAGGCGGGGTATAAATGGAACAAGCAAAAAAAAAGTCTTGTAAACCAGTGCAATGATTCTTCACTTAAAGAATATTTGAATTATTTACATTTTGAGGAAAGAGTGTTTCCACACAAAAGTATTTCATACCCCCCACCCAAAAAATAAAATTATAAGGTACTGTCATGGCCAAGTGGTTTTCACCAAGGCAATCCCACTCCATCCAAAGTAGGATTTTTGGTGCAAGAAGAGCAATTTCTTCAGGTTTGGTCTATTACACTGTGTTAATTTTAAATGCGCCTTCACTTTTCAATTTATGCATTACTGTTTGAAGCAAGTC
Source organism: Mantis religiosa (assembly GCA_030765055.1). Lineage (NCBI taxonomy): Eukaryota > Metazoa > Arthropoda > Insecta > Mantodea > Mantidae > Mantis > Mantis religiosa. The sequence goes on along the minus strand of CM060955.1, from coordinate 108,236,908 downwards.
TACGGCTACCTAAAAATGTACAACTACTTGATGCTATAAATATTAAAAGCAGAAGCATTATTAACAGTGAAGTATTCTTCATATTTAAGTTTGAATTTTTGAGTCACTATGTTTACACTCAGTCTTCACTTACTTGTTGTTGTATAATTGAAACGTTTTCAAGATCATTCGATCTCATCATCAGCTGTTTGGTGACTAAATGAACCTCCCTCTTCTTCCACTGCTACGGAGCTCCGATCACTCTGCCATCTGGTGTTAGTGGCACTAAGTTTTAATACTTCATTTAATGCCGGGATTTCAAAATTTATAACTTTATCACGGTTTTTGTTTATGAAAATTTTTTCCCAAATATCCAATTCTATGGGTGTACTTAAAGATTTTAACAGTTTAATGTTGTGGCCAATGTTGTGGTTTTCTGTCCAAAAATGGTGTGAAACTGCAGATTTTTCTGTTTGTTTCAACTTAATGTTCCTCTGGTGTTCTTTTTGCCTGGTTAACATGTTTCTCTTAGTTTTTCCTATGTAGCTTTTTTCACAGGTTTCACAATTAATCTGATAAGTTCCTGATTTCAAATTGTTGGGGATTGTATTTTTCAGTGGTTTATTTAGCAGGTTCCTCAGACTGAATTTGTTTTGGGGTGCTAGTTTTAAGTTTAGTCTTTTGAAGATTCATTCAAATTTTCTAAAAGCCCATGGATGGTAGGTGAATTTTCTACTATATTGCCAATTTGTGTTATTAAGTGGTATGAGAGTGGTATTTTTTGATCTTATCTTCAGTTTTTCTTTCCTCTTCATCATATTCCTTGTGATGGCTGGGTTGAATCCATTTAATACCGCTATGTCTTTTATGTGTTGTTCTTTTAAAAATTCATCCTTATTCAATGGGACGTTGTATAGCCGATCGTTACCGGAAGCGACAGACAGTTGAGGGTAGTGTTTGAAAAATAAACAGTTTTGAGGTGATCTAGCAATTTTGTAATGGTAAACGGTGTATTGCTAGGAAAATAAAGTGTAGTTTTTGCGTTTGTAACCTCGTCTTGTTATTTCACGAACCCACAAAGTCACAATATGGACTGTGTTTTTAAAACTTTGTCAAAGAATTGCAATATGTAGTCACATGTCTTTCCGTTCTTAATGTCACTGTTGAAAAGTCTTCAGAGAAACTGGCAGAAAAAACTATTGGTGGAAAGGTTCATGAACTCAGCCACAGGCCTGAATACCGAACTAAGTTCCCCTGCAAGATCTATGACCTAGGACCTCTCTATATAGTGGTATTTTTCCTTTAACTTGGCTTGCTGGACAGCAGTGGCATCTTGCATAACCTGCAAAAGTACAATTAAAAAGGAACACCTAGTATAGCTCCCACAGTCAAATACTCCATCATTGTTATTCTCTTCCCCATAATATTATATATTTCCTATAATATAATGTATTCACTGCAGTATACTTTGCTGAGGCAAGGTGTTCAGATTGATATTGGACTATCGTGCTCCCCCTCTATCACCTTAACTCCCAGTTTAGTCAATAAGTATGTTGTATTGCATTTATTTCATCCATAGAAACACGACAGTGCTATAGGACACATCAATTTAAAATACAAAGCAAAGTCGATGCATAGATGACTGCAAATACAGAGGCATAAGGTTCAATTTAAATTTAAAACACAAAAAGAAACCAAGATAACATAAAAAAATATAAAGATTTGTTGAAGTAATGAGTTGGTATTCAAACACAACATCACTTAAAATATCCTTACTTGAACAATTGTTTCGGAGACCGGCTCGTCCCCATCATCAGCAACTATCCAACTGGTTGGATCCGTGGTTTCTTGAAGTGAGCTGGTTGTTTGAGGTGACATCTGTTGATTGTGAGATGAACTTCCAAAGAGAACCTTTTGCTTCAAATAATAAAGATTTGTGTTATAAAAGATAATCATTTACAAAAATACAATTTAACTTTCTTCATTGTGCAGTAATTCATCTACACTTTAAACACTACTGTCCAGTAAGAATTTAAGTAAAGTCTTTTTGAATTTTTGTCAGGATTCTATTCCCCTTATATATTAAAGTAATTTGTTATATAAATCTAGTCCAGCATATGTGTGAGTTAGCATTTGAAAGCACTACATATAATTATTTGCAAATTAATTTTCTAAACTTTTTTTTCTGATAATAGCTGCATATTCTTGAAGCTATGTTTAAGATTTTCTTTATTCAATTTAAGTTAAATTTTGCTGCATTAAAATGTCATTCCATTTAATTTCTGGTACTGTCTTTAATCCATAGAAAGACATATCTAATTTACTCCTATTTCTGGTGTATGGATAAAATGCGATGTTGATTTAGTTAAGCACTATTGATAGGTTAAGTAGACTATTTATTGAACAACAAATATTTATTCATGGTCTTTTCTCTTATTTCTGAACACCCTGTATATTTTTAACAAGTTTTAAAATTTACTATTCACTATCATTTCATTGCAATACAGTTCACATCCATGCACTTTTTATTTTTACGTTTACATTTGTTTGTCCTTTGCAGAGTATTTTTTGAACGTAAATTTGAGTTCTCACCTAGCAATGCAAACACAGTGAACAGCATTGTGTACATTATTTCGGCTGTGGCATCTCCATTGCTTGGCCTGTTAGTGGATAAAGTTGGCAAAAATGTGTTCTGGGTGATAGTGTCTGTACTGGTATCCATTGGGTGCCATGGCATTCTTGCCTTCAGTTTCCTTAATCCCTTTGTGGCCATGGTGAGTAATTTTACAACTATAAATACACTAATGTATGTGTGGAGGTAATTGCTAGCTTAAGAAAGACTAAGTATATAGGATTATGCTTAAAATATTTAATAGCTCTTTTGTGCTTATAGGAAATTATAACTTGAGTTCGTTTCATTTCATCCTATAAAATATACTATGGAAATAATAAATGGATACATCACATTATTAGAAGACTTCAATTAGTAAAAATGTAGATACAAATTGATCAAAGCATGATAAGTTAAAGAACGTTGCATATTTTGGTAGTTACATTTATTTCCTCTATTGTTTTAAGTACATATATACACATTAACCAAGCTCAATCATGATCTTAGTATGTTTTGCATATATGCATGTAGAAATATAGTTCCAGTTCAATTTATTTCATCCTTGCAAACAATTTATATGTTGTGTATTTGTCAGATGTAAGATAACCTAATTTCTTAAAAACTATTTATAAGAATTATTTAATATATAATTATAATGTGAGGGCCCCTAGTGGTCTTCCAGGGAAATATATGAGTCAAATGGAGAATTTAATGTCATGATGGCAAGTTGGCCATGGTAGCTCAATGGGTTAGAGTGACTGGATGGAAACCAGGAGATCCTTGGTTCAAATCACAGCCATGGCATTGAATTTTTCATGTTGACTCTATGTTTACTATGATTTAATTTTTCTTGTAAAATAATTTTTATTATAAATATAAATACATGAAACTATCATTATACCCAACTATTTAAACAATAATCTACATTTTTTTAGTTAATTGATGGAAATTAATCATTTCTCCACACTAGCCGTTCATAGGCTAAGGTTTTTGATGGATAGAGTCGACATGAAAAATTCAATGCCATGGCTGGGATTTGAACCACGGATCTCCTGGTTTCCGTCCAGTCGCTCTTAACCTTTGAGCTACCATGGCCAACTTGCCGTCCTGACATTAAATTCTCCATTTGACTCGTATATTTCCCCGATAGACCACTAGGAGCTCTTCCATCCAAGATACACCGTTTGTGGCGACTTACTATCCTAAGTACTTGAGTCCCAGGCTTCATCATTTAACTCTTATTATTTTAGTTAATTGATGGAAATTAATCATTTCTCCACACTAGCCATTCATAGGCTAAGGTTTTTGATGGATAGAGTCGACATGAAAAATTCAATGCCATGGCCGGGATTTGAACCATGGATCTCCTGGTTTCTGTCCAGTCGCTCTTAACCTTAGTCTATGAATTGCTAGTGTGGAGAAATGATTAATTTCCATCAATTAACTAAAATAATAAGAGTTAAATGATGAAGCCTAGGGACTCAAGTACTTACGATAGTAAGTCGCCACAAACAGTGTATCTTGGATACGAGAGCTCCAAGTGGTCTACCGGGGAAATATACAAGTCAAATGGAGAATTTAATGTCAGGACAGCAAGTTGGCTATGGTAGCTCAAAGGTTAAGAGCGACTGGACGGAAACCAGGAGATCCGTGTTTCAAATCCCAGCCTGGCATTGAATTTTTCATGTGGACTCTATCCATTAATAATCTACATGTATGTCTAAGGGCTATAACTAATGGCTTCTATATAAAATTACAGGTTATCTGTTACTGTTACATTAAAAATAGAAAAAATGAGTTGATCACTAAACAACATACACTATAAATTTCCCAGAACATGTTTCAGAGACTAGTTACATCCATTTTTAACTGGATATCGGCTGTACTTAAGAATGCTGTTCCTTCTGTTGTCTGCACTGCAGTGATGCTAAGAACTTGTTTAATGGTTCGCTTTGTGGGATATCAAAATTAAATACTAGTGCTTGTTCTTCCAGATGAGGATCTGTTCCTATGTTGACAGTTCTCGATTTCCTCATATGTGTTTTAATATCTTTGGTTCTGGAGTAATGTAATAGTTTTTTTTTTTTCTATGTTCACTTTTTTGTCTGTCAAAGATTTAAAAAATAAAAGACACTTATTTCTGCACTTCGAATTACCGTATTTTATTGCATAATTCCCCCATTTTTTTTTCTCGAAAAAGTTGCTTGAAAATATTGGGGAGGGAATTAAGTGAATGGTGCTTAAGAATTCAGAAAGTAAGGGAAATCGTGTAGTATTACATAAATGTTATATAGGTATACATAATTAGTGAATGAACTGGATACATACCACGGTTTCATTGGGCCTACAATGTATTGTTTCATTATTACTTTTCTCTGACTATTCTGCGGTCTCAATTTCGTCACTATCTTCACTATTTTAATTTTTATCTGTCTGATTATTACGACTTGTAACAAACTGACTTAGAAACACGTCTGCAACTTCACATTTCAATTTTACGATGTTGTCACAATGGCAATACAAGTATTTTTGTGGCAAGTACTACATCCATTGTTGTCCGTGACAAGCACTGCTGTGTTGGTTGTTGTCCATTATCAAGTCATTTGAAGTTCAATCCAATAAAAACGAACCAGGAGAAGGAATTATGCGATGTTTAATAGGTAAATAAATTTTAGTGATGAAAAATCATTGGGGAGGGAAATATGTGGGGGGGGGGGGGGGGGGGGGGACTTATGCGATAAAATGCAGCATATTTTCATATTCTGTTTCATATTGAAAGTGGTATTATGTTCTCTAGTCTATGAGTCAAACTATTGAATGCTGCTTTTTCGTGTGATTTTGAGCTATAGCTATTGAGAAAACTAGCCTTCAAAACTTGTTCCACAAAATAAAAGTGAGTGTTGTTTGGTTCTTTTAATTTACTTTTTTTATATATATATGATTCCAAAATTATTGTCATTCAATTTTTAAGAATTTATTGATATCTGTACTATTTTAAATTTAATTTTAAATGGTTTTTCTTCATTGCAAGAGTTTTAGCGTGGAAGTTTTGAAAGAAATGTGTTAAAATAAAAGTGAATTGAGAAGATATTGGCACATTGCTTCACTGTGAAAAACAGTGTTAGTGAAGCAATGTGTCAATATCTTCTCTATTCACTTTTATTTCAACTTGTGCTTCACTATCTCTATGCTTCTTTCAATTGTTATACTTTGAAGAAATGTGTTGTTCATATGTAAATTGTAATAACAGAAGGTAGAATTCAAACTCGTTTTTTTTGCTTTTTTTATATTCAGGAAGATAAGTAACAAGAAGTTTCTCATTGAATATTGTTTAAATAATATACACAATGTTTAATCATATGTATTTATGAAGATTACAATAAGAAACTGGGTATAAGTAATTTCATGATTGCCAAAATAAGGCTGAAACTAACAAATTTGAATAAAATATTCTTTACCTCCATGGCAAAACAAAATTATTATTCTATGTGCATATTATTAATGAGCACTTATTATCTATTCTAATCTACTGACATGAGTAGCAGTTTATCAGTTTAAACCACACAGAACATGCCGTGTGAACACGCGTGTGCACACACACCAATACAATCTAGTGTACTCACAAACTTGTCTCCATCCATTAAAATTTAAGTGCATTATAGTATTCATCTTGATAGATTATTTACAATGTATTTTTTTTATCCAGATATAATTTTAACATAGTAAATTATGAATTACATTCAATAAAAGAAAATAATTAAGTTTTCTGGAGGAATTTAGTAACAGTGATGTCCAAATTTATTGTCATTTTTTCACACCAGATCACTGAGTGAAGCAACAACAGTGGAAGCAACAGCTCCTGCAACTGGTCCCTCAAAAAATCAAACTGTATATGCCATAGCATGAAAAACTAACTACAATAGTTTTATCAATTAAACAGAAACAGGTTCAAATGTTTAATCTGAAACATAGGGTAACAATTAAGTAGAAAATGAAGCTAGCTACAGTGAAGCAATGAATATTGTACAAATATAAAAATTTGTAACAAAAGCTTCTCTTATCTTAAGAAAATGATGTTAATTCTTCTTTCTAATTGAAATCAATTTCACAAACTCTTGTTCACGTCGTCAGTCAAAGAAAACTCTTTTTTTTTTTCTTAAATGTCATAATTTGCTAGTGCGTTTATACATTTATACAGAAATCAACAACAAATCATTAATGCTGCCATCAGTCCTGTATGTATTCCTTATTCTTACCACCTCTTAGTTATTGTGGCTACTGGATAAGTTTTAAATAATTAAGTTTGTGCAAAATCTGTAAAAAAAATTGAAGTCTTTTTTCCTGAAGAGGTTAAGGAATTTTATTACAAAAAGGAAAAAGTCAGGAGACTTCTTACACACATGTATTTTATAATTTTTATTTTACTTTTAAAAAAGTAATCTGTGATTATAATTGTGTTAAATATTAGTTGCATAACTGTAATTTGTATTATTTATATCTGATTTTAACATACAGCAGAGAAGTAAAGTAACAGCAAATATTGTTGCAAATGCAGTATAGTGGAAGTAAGTTTAAATCCTAAAAAATTAGCAGAAGTAGGGAATGGAGTACATTATGTATGTTTAGAGGAATTTAATAACAGTTATGTCCAAATTAATTGATAAAACTATTTTAGTTGGTTTTTTTTTACACTAAGTCACTTGCACTATGTTATTTACAAATGTGAGTAATGTGAAAAACTGGCTTCAAATAGTTTTATCAATTCATGGTGTATATGTTAGGAAAACTTAGGTTTTATTACTTAGGCACTCGGTATTTGTCCTTTCCTTAATACAATTTATGTGAGACAACAAAGAGTGTAAATTTAATTCAGAAGGTGTACCATAATATTCTTCACTTCACAGCACAATTGTAAATTATTGTCAATAATGCTTTTTATTATTGCAGAGCATTCTTGGGATAGCATACTCCATGCTAGCAAGTGCACTTTGGCCAATGGTGGCACTAGTTATACCAGAATATCAGCTGGGCACAGCATATGGATTGTAAGTATACACATGTTATCATTGGTGTTCCCTAATAGTTTAAAATGGTGGAATCTGAAAATATATGTTTATTATATGTGTAACAATTTTCTTATGCTCCAAGCCTTCATAAGACTGAGTGCATACTGAGAAAGAGACAATACTGTCCATCCACCACAAGAAGGCAAGCGGGGCCTGAAAAGGGTGAAGGGCTTGAACTGTTTATGTGCTCTGGTAGTGGATCTGTTTACTACGAAATGAATTATGAATATGCGTATGAGTCACCCATGCTCTCAGATCTAATGCTCATTTCAGTAACTCCAGTGATAGGTATTATGCATGGGTGAGTTATGTGACAACACTGTGTATTTTAGATGAACCTATCATCGTTAATATATATGGATGGCAAGCATAAATACCATATGCACAGCAAAAGTGATTACATTACACATTCCTCTGCCTTGTCTTATGTTGGGTGGACAGTACTTGTAGAGATAAGTCATTTTTAAAAATAATTGTCACGAGTCAATCACGCCAAGGCAGATATTGAACAGCTGTCTGAGAGAAATTAATAAATATATCTAGAAATACATATTGTCTGAAAGAAACTCAAGACCTTCTGTTTATGTTCATTTATACTGTGACACCATCCTCTGTGTAGCTGGCTGACACATGCCAAACATGTCAGTATCACTAGATGAAATGGTAAAACTTTTGGCCCTACTTCACTTAAGGATAAATAGAGGTTCAGGTTGCAGGATCAGCATTCAATGAACTGACTGAAAGATGCCCCTTTAACAAATTAAGCTTTAATATAACCACTTAAAATTTTGCAGAAATAATTGTATAAAAAAATTGTGTGTAAGCCTAAAACCTCCACAAAGGCAAAGAAATATTCATATTTTACATGAAATATTCACAATAAACCATAATCTCAAATTGAAATTGAGAAAACAAAAAGTTCCCCATTAAACAATGTAAAAGTAAGGCAGCGCTAGCTAGTAAACCTACAATAAGCACACTGCTTTAGAACAACAAAACACACCTAGTATGCAATAAAAAGGCCCTTAGCAAAACCAAAACAAATGAACCAGGTCAGTTGCGTGATTATCTTGTAAAAGAAAACCTCTAAATGCCCAGAACATATTAGGGTAAAGTAAACAGTTAAATTATTAATTTTTAGATGAGTCGTATTTATTACACATCTGCTTCACTTTCGTACCTATTTTGAGGACATGTTTCACAAATCGTTTGCATCTTCTGCTCTTATGCGACTAAAGCTTGATCCAGTGGTGTGGTGGGAGTGGGTAATTCTGGAGTTGCTGCTGCCATCTGTTGATTTAGTGATGAACTTAAATGTGGGATTCTCTTCTGGCGGGATTTCAAAGTTCATTAGTTGGTTTTTGTGCTTTTCTATGTATATTCTCTCCCATATGACGAGTTCACTATGTTTTTGTATGTATTTTAGTAATTCTGTGCTATCTTCAATTTCATGATTTTCAGACCAGAAATGAGCTGCTATTGCGGACTTATCAATATTTTTGTATCTTAAGTGCCTGAAGTGTTCTTTCTTTCTAGTGCCTATGTCCCACATTTAAGTTCATCACTAAATCAACAGATGGCAGCAGCAACTCCAGAATTACCCACTCCCACCACACCACTGGATCTAGCTTTAGTCGCATAAGAGCAGAAGATGCAAACGATGATTTGCGAAACATGTCTTCAAAATAGGTACGAAAGTGAAGCAGATGTGTAATAAATACGACTCATCTAAAAATTAATAATTATTTCGCTTCACTGTGGTGTTCCAATACAGTTAAATCTCGATATAAACAGTTAAAGTTTCCCCCATTTAACCTTATAAATATAGCAAATCTAGCTAGCAGCCAGCGCATCAAACCCACGAACTTGGAAGAGATAATACAAGTTAAAACGACTACTGGCCCTGAGACTTAGTTTTTTTTTAGCCAATAAATATAGTAAAAGCTCAACAAAACAATGATCAGTGAAGACCCAGAAGGGAAAAATTTACATCAAAACTAAAAGGCATAATGGAAATACTCACCCAAAATATGACAAATGCCGAAGCCAGCACACATGCTATTCTCTCCACTCAAAGCAGTCCACCCAAAAAGATGGACTGGGGAATCCCAGCGCTCAGAAACTGAAGCGGTGAGAGCCCAAACCAACTCCCAGGAAAAGACTGCCTGAAGCAGGAAGCATAGGAAGCTCATTCCGGAACCATCGGCACAATCCTTACACACTGAGCTATTGGAAATGATTATAAAAAGTGAAACTATTTTAATGTATTTCCGAAACTAGTCCCTCGATAATATAAAAATGTAAGTGAAGAAGTGTCAATGAACCGACTACAAATAGTTTTTTCAGTTTAATGATTTAATTAAAAGGTTAATTAAGTTTTAATTACCAAATTTTCAGTCAGAATATGTAACAGTGGAGACAAACTCTTCAAAACATCTCCTAATTGAAAAAAAAATGTAGATTCTTTTTTAATAGACTTTACAATATTATTGTACTTATGTATTTACATCCTTCTTACAAATTTCTTTTTGTCTTTAATTTTCTATGTACAAAATACATTGTGTATCTTTCCCTTTAAAAACTTAACGGGAAATTGTTTTCCTTCCTTTTCCCATCCCTTCCCTTCTTTTGATTCTTCCTTTGTTGTCCATTTCTTTTTAAATTTCTCTAAACATTTCCCCAAATTGTTCATTATTTTATTCTCTTTACTAGAATCACTTTCATAGCAATGATTTTCCCATCATATTGTCATGCCACCTACAAAGCCAAGCCACGTCTGATGTCATGAGCTTGAAAATAAGTGGGCTTTTAGTTCTCCCAGCTTTTTGGCCAACGTGACACTATTGTCCCACTATTATCCTCCATTCTCTTACTTTCTCACACTCTACATACAATGAAGTAAATTCTCCTTTTCTCCTTAGATAACATGTTCTCTTACTTCATCCTTTTTACTCATTTTATTGATGTTGCCCCTGTTCTTCCCTATGCAAATCCTCTGTCTCTATTTGTTTTTCTTCAGTTCCTTAGCATTATTTATTTATATTGCTAATGGAAACTAATTGTGCCGTATTATTTTATCCATACAAAATGAAGTAATTTTTCTCTTTAATTTCTTGACTACATGTTATATAATTGGCATTACGACCATTAGAATTTACAAACAAACTCTCCCTCTTATCCTCAAAGACAAATGTCGGGTAACTCTAAGCTCTATGGATCCTGGGCTCATTTGAGCATCATTTCACCCATTTAATTCACTGTCCGATATGACATCACATTGGAGCACATAAATTAAAAAAAAAAAAAAATATGTTTCATTTGTATCCAAGCTTACTTCTAGACCTTCTTTTATAACACTTTTATAAGTTCCCATCCTTCTTACATGTCATCCTTTAAATCATTTTATTTTATTTGTCATTCCCTTTCCGCATCTCAACTAACCCTATTATATTGTATGTTTTTACATATTCCTTATCACTCCATTGGTGACCTTATTTCTTAAACCTTCAATATTCCAAAACATCTTCAGCTTCCACTTCCACTGTATTCTAAATCTAAATCTTTCCATCCTGCTAGCTGCAGTACGCTATCCTCCCTCATAGTTATTAATTTCAGTCCTTCCCTTCTTGCCTACTCTTTTGCTTCTTTCATGAACTTTTTGCTTCTTATTACACCTTCCATTATTTTCACTTAACTTGCTATCCATTTCTTCTGTATGTAACACATTTGATTGGCCTTCTAGTTCCCCCAGTTTTGATTTCACCCTTCTTCATCCTTTTCTCCTCTTGTTACTTGTATTCGCTACTTCCCCTTCATCTGCTTCATTTCTTCACTTTTCTTTCTTCACTATTCTGTTCAGTCATTATGGTACAAATTCTGGAAGATGTGCATTAAGTATGATGTTTTTCAGTTGCCAGTCCGTGCAGAACTTAGGGCTTGCAGTGAGTACCCTTATTGCTGGTCATATTGTTGATGCTTGGGGATACCTTCTCCTTGAAATGTTCTTCCTTGCCTGCCTATGTGGTAAGTTAGTTCTGAAACTAATTAAAACATTTAACATTAATACAGTAAATGTCAATGTACTTTGCTCACCATAGATGCATAACTCACTAATTTGTTTTGTAATTTTTTGCTATCAGTTCATAAGTTCGTATAGAAATGATGATGTAATAGTTGGGTCAAAATGAGTAGTTGATATTAGGCTTTATCTGTCATGATTGAAACTACATTGACTGCAGATATCATAACAATTTGTCAAATTGTTTGGTAATATTCTGTTGAAGACCATGATTTGAATATATTTAAACATACTGCCAGCATCCCTGATCAACCCCCAATAATTTATCAGTAGAGTTCATAGCTACCCTATTTTTAATCATCTTTTGCTCAGTTTCATTTTATTCCCTGTTCTTACATTACCTGAATAGCGGTAGGTTTAAATAGTGTATAAGGTGCACTCAAAAAGAAACAAGCCAGAGACAGAATTACAGAAACCAGTACTTGCATGTTAGAAGTATTGACCCTGGCTGTTGTAACACTTGTCCCACTGTGACACAAGGCGGTGAATGGCTGTCTCATAAAATACCTGGGGCTGCGATGTGAGCCAGTTCCGCAAGTACGGCTGGATGTCATCATTCAAGGTGAATCATTTGCCCCTCAGAGCCTTTTTAAGGGGACCAAAAATGGCATAGTCATAAGAAGAGGTCTGGACTTTATGGAGGATGGCCAAAAATCTCTGAAAACCTTTGAATATCTGTAGGAGTGCCACAGCTGTATTGGCCGTATGAGGCTTTGCGTTGTCGTGGAACAGAATGACCCCACAAGTGAGATTGCCTGGTCATTTTGATTTGATCGCTTGGCGAAGGTTGGTCAAGGATTGCAAGTAACGCTGGGCATTCACTGTTGTCCCGTGCTGCAGGACAGAAGAGGGCCATCTTGGTCAAAGGAGAACGTCAGCATAATCTTTCCTGCAATTTTATAGATGACCTTGGCTTTTTTTGGTAGTGGTGACCCTGGATGCTTCCACTGGAGACTTTGTCATCTTGATTATGGTTTGAAGTGATGACACCATGACTCATCTCCAGCTACCACTCATGTCAAGAACTCATTCCCTTCCCTAGTATAGCGCTGCAGATGACCAAGACAGTGAGCCATTCAACATGCTTCCTGGTGTGGTTGAAGACTGTGGGGCACCCATTGGGCACACACTTTGCGCAACAGCAGTTGTTCCTTCATGATGGTGTGAACACTTCCAACACTCAATCCGACCTTGGCGGCTATGGCTTTCACTGTCACTTGGTAGTCCTGGGTAATGATTGCATCAACCAGCTGGATGATGTCATCGGTAAAGCAGTGTGTGCTCCAAACCGTACTTCATCGACTAACGACACCGCTCCTCCCCTGAAGCGCTTGTGATATGCCTTGACTATTGCAAGGGACATGCAGTGTTCACCGTACACATGTGACATTCGTCAATGAATGTCCGTTCCCCCTATTCCTTCCACTGTCAGAAAACAAACAACACCTCTTTGCTCTTCTTTTGATGCCTCCATTTCACTGTTTGCAATGTGACTGGCAGCATTGGATGATTGATGCATGCTGCTGCTAGCGTTGTATAGTTACGTGACGTGTATGTGAGCCCTTTAGCGATGGGCTGTGAACTTCCATGCTCTGGTCAGAACAACCTTTCGTTACAAATGCCACGATATTACCATCCTGTCACCGGTTTGAGCATACCAGACTCCGGCTCGTTTCTTTTTGAAGGCCCCTAATAAACAAATTTCTGGCATTGGTAGCCATAGTTTATTTTAACATCATGTGAGCCTGTTATTTTTTTTATGTTACAGTGGCCCTTATGACTTCTGTCATTATATGGATACTGGATGCGAACTCTACAGGAATACTGAATATGACTCCAAGACAACGAGAAGTATATGAGCGTAACAGGGTGTAAGTATACACCAGTTCTCTTATAATATTTTAACTTTACAGCTTGCGAATAGAAATCAGCAAAATGCTATAGGCCAAAGATAAGTAAATAGAAATAGAAATGGTAAAATACAATCACCTATAATACATTAAAAACAGAAGCTAACAACAGTGAAGCAACAAATGCTATGTAAATTATAATTATTTGTCACAAACTTCACTTATCTTTAAAAAAATTGATGACATTTCCACAGAATTCAAGAGACTAGTTTCGCCAAAATGTTTTTCATCATCAGTCAAATGTTTCCTTGATTGTCATTGTTACTGCCACTAGCTGTCATATTGTTTTTGTATTTATTACCAAACTCTGAAAATGAAACAAACTTAAAGACAGAAACGATTGGCTGTATTTCAAAATTCATTACGCGATTTCTATTTTTTCAAATAAATATTTTCTCCCAAACCATTAAATCTATCAGACCATTTAATTGCTTTAATAATTTAACTTCTGGATTTATTTTATGGTTAAATGACCAAAAATGATCTGCCATTGCTGATTTATCAGTTTGTTTATACCTAATATTTCAAAAATGTTCTTTCATTCTGTTTCTAAGGTTTCTTTCCTTCCAATGTAAACCTGATCACAATCTAAGCAATTAAATTGATAAATGCCAGATATTTTACTATCAGAAATTTTGTCTTTTTTAGAGAAATGTAACAAATTTTTTACATTATATTTATTTTGAGGAACCAAACATATCAAATTCTTTTTTTTTTTTTTAAAAAAAAGTTGAAGTTGAAAATTATTACTAACCCAAGGATGGTAAGTACATTTTTTTAAAATTATAATTATGTTTACTTTATTTAAGGGTAGAAACATCATATAATTTTTTTTATATTTAAATTTTTCAAACGTTGTATGTATAAAATCTTGATTAAAACCATTAATTAGTGTTAATGTGTTTATATTCACTATTAAAATTCTCTTTATTCAGGGGTATATTTATTAACGTATAAATCAAACTATTAAAAATGGCAAATTTATGTGAAAAAGGATAAAACATTTTTTATGTAATTATCAATATAAGTAGATTTACTATAAATAAAAAAGTTTAGTTTATTGTTGTTTCTTATTGTCTTTAGATGTAGAAAAGGAAGACATCCATTACATCCTGGGTTTATTTTCTTCTTTTGATGTAGGAAATTTCATATCCATTGTTCAGCCCATTGTCGATTGATTTTATCATCTTTAAATTATTGTTACTTCAGTATAAATTCTAGCAAAGAAATGTATTTTTGGTATTTATTTCCTTCTTTCAACAGCTAGTTTAATTTATTGTTTGTGTTTTCTGTTCTAGTGCTGCTGAAGCTTTGGAACGAGAGAAGCTTCTTGCCTCAGGTTCCATGTCTGACATCACACCTCATGACTTATTGCAGCCTCATTCTGACTTCCACATAAGAAACCGTTACTTATCTCGCATTGGGGCTCTAGTAAGTATATCTATTCTTATGCATAGCTTCTACTAATCTATTACGTCTAGCAAGTATTACATATTCTCCCTCCCCTGAAATAATTGAAATAATACTTAAATGGTCCTGGAGTCCTTAGAGCTTAGAATTATCATACAGTAGTTCATCTTAGGATAAAGGAAACTCCCAGAAAAATCTTATCCACATTATCCTTACTGAGATTCTTCACAGACATTTTATGCCACACCATGGAGGTGAACATTAGTTTCTCAGTGAAGAGGACCAAATAAACATTTTATCATATTTTGATTTTTATAGGTAATAACTTATTAATATAAATGAAAGCAATTCGCCCTAAGGAACATAACATTTGGATTTGACCAAAACGTAATGCCAAGTTTTCCTTGGAAATTTATGTTTTGAGATCTCATAAATAAATGACGTTAAGAAAAAAGATGTACATAAAGATTTTGACTCCTCCCATCACAACAGACCTGATATTTATTATTTGTTAAAAAAGTATTCAACATGTTTATTAAAATATTTTTGAACTAATGACATGATGAATAGGTGATTAATTTTATGGTTAAATCAAGTCAGGTTATTGTAACACTTTCATCACTTACACTTAATTTTGGCTTGTGGTTTAAAGAGCTCTTTCTTCCCAACCTCAGAAGCAAAGGAAGGTGACTAATTACTCTTGCTGATAGTTCTATGTTTTATAGGTATTGTGAATAATACCAAATCATTAATTATATTGGTCATTACAGATAACATTTATTATTTATGTAGACTTCATTTATGTAAAAAGTATATGGTTCCATGAGCACCAGATAGGAGTCCTGGAACATGGAGATTTCATTTACCTTATTTGAAGAAAGGAAAACAACTTTAATAAATTATTTTATTTATCAACACATTATTTTAGTATCTAGTTATTACAAGTTTCAGTTAAAGGAAAGCTTATTGAATCGATAAGTGGTAACGGGAGTCTTGGTCAAGTTTTAACTTTTGGTTTATATTACCATGAACAGTATTTTGAATTCATAGAGTAGCTATTATAATGGCAGAAATGTTTCAAGGAACTCATGTACTAAAACTGCTATTAGAGTTCTAATTGCAAAACTGGAACAACAAAAATTTGATAATAGCATAGAGCAGCAGAATTCAATGTATTTCCATCTATTGCAAGCCTATTAGGATGATATTTTAGCAAGAGGAATCATGGTTTATAATGGTTTTAACACTTGGATCAGCGGAAAGGCTACTGTCTTACACAGGTAGGAGACCCTTTAATTCCTTCCATTGAAGGCTTAAAGGAACCGACCTGGACAATAGTCTAGTGTCCGATCCCTCACCTTCTCATGGTGCAGCTGTTAGTAATCATGCCTATGCATGATGAACGAAAGGGAAGGGCTACCTACTAATAAGCACTGGTCAGCTTAGTAGGTTTTCTTTTTGACCGAATTGGTATTACTTCTACTTCCTATACCAATTCCCTCTTTCAACTTTGCTATCCAGTCTTACTTGACTGACCTCTTGTTTCTTTCGACCCTGATGGTATTAGAGTATTCGAGTCCTAAGGGTTCATTTCCCCTTCTTAACTGTACCTACTTTCTCCCTACGGGTGAAGTAACCGCCACATGTGGTGCCTTTTACTAAATGGTTGCAAATAGTTTGTTGTACTCCAATCCTTCCTGCTAAATATTGGAGTGCAAGAGAGCGAATGATTTTATTATCAAGTGCTCAACATTAGATACCAACCAACCAACACTTGGATCAGCTGAGAACACTATTTGGCTGCAATCAAAACTTGACCGTATACACGAACTAATATGTCATGGTGATCTTTAATCATATATTGAACAGAATGAATAAAAGCATATTTCGTTGGGATATGGGTGAATAACTACATGGAAGAGTGAGTTTAATTTAATGATTTAAATTTTAATTTAATTTAAATTTAAAAAACATTTAATGATTGTAATGATATTGTAGAAACATTTTTGGAAAACATTGTTGGTTATATTTACAATTGCCCATGTGCTTTTGGAATTGAAACACCTAATTGTGAGATCTGTGGAAATAAAATTGGCATAGCAGACGAGCATGTTAATGGATGCAAAAATTATATTGACGGTCATGCTGGATGAAGTGTGTAGTGTTTAACGCCCGCTTTTACTACATACAGCACCGCAGGCGGTGACACTGATGATACATGAGATGAAGATGGAGGACAAGTTGAATGAGATGGCGGGGGAAACCGGAGGTCCCAGAGAAAACCTGCCCCAACGCCGTGTTGTCCACCACAAATCTCACTTTGCGGTCGCCTGGGATCGAACCCGGGCTGCCTTGGAGAGAGCCAAGTGGTCTAACCACTGAGCCATGGCGTGGCTGTCATGCTGGATGCTGTCACATTAAATGGTACCCAAAAATATGTGCCCTGTATATCTTCATAATTTTCAGGGTTATGATAGTCATCACATAATTAGAAACATTGTGCAAAGATTCAGTACCAGTGTAAAAGTAACAGGAAAAACTTTCAAAAAGTTTGATGTTCTGAGTGTAAACAATATGACATATAGTATTTTATTTATGGTCACATTTAAATATCTGAGTAAGTTCATCATTGACACAGTTGATCATTATTATTATAGATTTTAGATATGCACCTCTAGGCGCAAGAGAAAAGGCCCTGTTCCCATATGAGTGGTTCTATAGTAAAGAAAATTAAATGAACCACTACCTGAAAACGGTTATGCATGATGCATGCACTTGCATGAATACTTGTAGGAGGACAAGAATCACATAATTGCTATATTGGAAAAAAAAGGGTTTAAAAAATTTGAAAAGTATCATAACTGTTACCTAAAGTTGGATATGCTCTTGTTGGCAGAGGCTTCAAATTGTTTCATGAAAACACCTTTTATGCATACCAAACCGATTTCGTGTATTTTCAAGGTGCACCGGGATTCACTTGGCTGCTAGCACTAAAGCAGAACCCTTCAATTTTCAAAATTATTCGAGACAAATTCTTACTTACATTCATTCAAAATGAAATCTGCAGTGGAGTTTTCCAATGTATACAACATTATGCCAAGGTTGTCAGAGTTAAATTACAGCGTATATTATATCTCAGTGTGAATGCACTGTACTCCAAGATTATGATGAATAATTATCATGTGATCTGGTTTGTAGCAGAACTGACCTGCTGCCAGACTTGTTGGTCATCTTTGAGCGAGCATTGCTTCTTGGCTACGGTGGACCTGAGATATCCCGAGGATATGATGCACCTATAGAATTTTCACTAGCACTGTATCATTGTGAAAAACTGATACCTAGTTCATAAAGAATATCTAAAATACTATATGAACATAAGTTTAACAGCAGAAAAGGTCCACAAATATGGATATTTGAACAAAAACCTGTATTACAGGAGTATATCGAGGCCAATATACATAACAGAAAGATCTTTAAAGATAATAAGCCTTTATCCAATGTATACAAATGGATGATTAATATACAAATATAATTATTTGTAACCTAAAACTTCATGTATAAGAAATAATGAAACTTTTCTTATTAATTGATGAGGATTGTGATTTCGTGAAATAATTCTTAACATCATCAGCTCAAACAGCCTTGTTGTCAAGGTCACGCTAACTAGAATAATAATAATAAGAAGAATAGCCTTTTTGTAAAAATGGTTGAAACATCCTTTTAAATATCAGAAGTTTATGGTGAAAAAGGCAGCCAAGATAGAATTGCAGGTTGCCGTAATGTATTTCTGACCCAGGTAAATAATTTTCTTGAGGTGGACGGACATTTTCTGTGCAAATATTCAAATAATAAGATGGTGTTAAACCAGTACAAATAGGGTTTAGTATCATTTAATTGGCAAAATTAAAGATATATCAATTTTACTACCATTTGAAATTTAAATTTGGGGAAAAATAACATCTCCTGTATCATGATACTGACTAATTAATCATGTACTTTCAAAACATTTCAGTTCAACCACAAAGTAATGGCCTCTGATCTGCGTTTATTGAGTTACCTTGACTTTGAAAAGGCACCGGATGATAAGTCTTTCTTACCAAAATTGAAGATAAGGTACCAAGTTTATGGGCGAATGAGACCAGTTTTTGGCAAATTCTAGAGTTTGTAGGTCCCAAGGATAAAACATATGTGCTACATTATTAAATTATAGATGAGTCGTACTTTATACACATAAGCTTCACTTATGTACCTATATTTAGGACCTGTTTCGCGAACTATTGTTCTGTAACAGAGCTGATGATATTAACAATAATTCGTGAAACATTTTCTCAATATAGGTACATAAGTGAAGCTTTTATGTGAAAAAAATGACTCATCTATAATTTAATTATGTTTCGCTTCACTGTGGTGTTCCAATAAAGTAAAATTTCGATATAGGTGCTACAATTTGAAAATAGAGATTCCTTAACTGCTTCGCTGATGGCCATTTAAACCCTTCAGGGGCCAGAAACGGACACCCAATAAACAGAACAAGACATTTAAATTGATAAATGCTGTAAAAATGCATCATAAATACAATTCCATATCTTCCGTATTTATTAAGTTATTTAAACGAAACAAAAACTGGTTTTAAACCCATTAAAGGCAGTATACATCTACATTAACAATAAAGTAGACACTACATTAATAAATTGTGGAAATTTCACTACTTTGTTTCACTGTAGCAAAAGCCATTCTTTGCGCCGAACGCGCCTAATTTTTGAATCATTTTGTTTTGTGTGTATACAAACAAATGTATAGCTATGCAAGCAACTTCTCCGGTTCAAGGTTTTAGCTTTTAGTTTATGCTATACCAAGTGATAATCATACGAGTATATGTTGCGTTACACCCACACGCTGGAAGGAAAACTCTGTCAGCATCTGTTATTACAAAGTATCTGGTAGCCTTATGCAGCTGTTTTCGCTCAGTATTTTAGTTATATATACTCTCTCTGTGTTCAGAGTGATTTCTTATAGCTATCAAGAGCTAAATGAATGACACATTTGAAATTGTTAAATTTCAATGTTAATTATGGCTTATCCCTGTAATATAGCAAACAAATTAGCTTGGGTATGATGTGTAGAGGCTTCTGACATTACTGTAGAAAATCTGGAAGATTTATATGTGTTTGGAGGAATTTAGTAACAGTGACATTACAGTGGAAGATTTGTTGTGCAATTATGAAGAAGGTGTTTAGGATAGAGGTAGCAGTGAGGAAGTGAATGACCTGCTTCCTTCAGGTGTCCGTGAAAAATCAGCTCTGTGAAGTGGTCAAAATAACTCTAACACAAATAGACATATAGGAAGATAAACATTTTCTGGTGTAAGCTAACTTCTGACATCCAACCAACTGACATTATCACACAAAAAAGTTATAGCTGACTTAGTGTCTCTCATTGTCACGGAAACAAATGTAGGTATATGTGAGTAGGATGAAAGAAGCCCTGACCTCTAAAGGCAATTTAGAGCTAAGAGGAGAATTCAGAAGTGGACAGTGCACATGTTATATTTTGTAAGCCTACATTAGACATGTACTGGTCAACAGATGGCATGTTAGCTACTCCATTGTTTGGGGAAATGGCTGGTCAAATATAGGTGATGTGGATCAGCTATTACTAGCTATCCCTCTTTATGAAAAACAGTTAAATGGTAAAAAAAAAAAGTACTTTTAGACCACTGGATGTAACCATGCACAATTGTTTAGTAATTTTCAGAGCTGTAAATTCATGCAAGACATTCACCTACCTGAACTTGCGCGTATAAATAGCTCGTAACCTAATTGAGTACTATAATACTCAGAGGCCTCTTTATACTGGGGGGTAAGAAATTCACCACGACATCACCCCTCACACTTGAGAGAAAACACTTTCCTAAAAGGATACCACCCACAAACAAAAAAGTCGTAACCATTTTGTAAATGTCTAGTGTTTTGCGAAAAAGAAGTTCACAAGGAAACCAATATTATTTGGTGTGAATCTGCAGATGTACCCTTGGATGTTTATCCACGTTTGGAGGTGTACAATTCAAAAAGAAATCTTTAAGGGTATGTTTACAACCCTTATAGAACTAATTTAAATTTATTGTAAAATAGGAAGATTAAAATAATTGGCGTTAAATGAGCATTAAATGCATGTATGCGCAGGACGTCTATACACGTCCGTATCGGTTTGGAGCATTTTAACTTGGACGTCATATGACATCCATATCGGTGAAAGGGTTAATTAAAAACAAAGGAATTACTGAATCTGCTTTGGTAGATGAAAGTCGAGAGCGCATATCATTTGAGATTACAAACACTGTTTATTTGAAAACCAGTCCTTCTATGTATAACAGTATGTCATCCATTCTTCAAACCACACCATGTTTAGTAATTGCCATTGCAATATTTCGGAATACAGCAAAAGAAGTATTAGAGGATAGGATCAGAACATTACCTCATGGCTACAAGGGAGAAAAATATAAATAAAAGAGCATGCAAATATGTACATTTTGAGTCTTATTTCCAAATACAGCTGTATAATTATGTTAAAAATGGTAGTGTTATTTTAGCATCTTTATAATCCTGTGTTCCTGACCTTAAAGACTCTCGAGCACCATAGCAGATATTTCCTCATCCCGAAATACGAAAGAAACTTGAAAACTTTGTTCCACCATAAGTTGCCCATGGTTTGATCAAGTTTCTGTTTTATTTATGAATAGGGTTCACAGTGACAAAATGGTTTTGCAAAGGATTAATTGTTCCTGGAGCCATTGACTGCATTTTTCCTATACATTGTAGGTTTAAACAAACTTGGCGATTGGTGAGCTACCCCAGCACTAAAAAGCAATAAATGTGGATACTTAAAGATTCATGGCAAATAATTGATATGGTACATAAGAATTTTTCTAGAACAGTAATGGAGCTACCATTAAAATATGGAAATGGAACAGATGTAAAGATTCAAAGGGCATTAAAATATTTGTATGGAATCCTGAAATTAGAAGAAAATTATGTTATAAGCATTAATAGAAATTGTTATACAAAGTAAGAGTAGGTAAACACACTACATAATCAATTTGGAAATACATTGGTATTAAAGAGGAATAATATTAAGAGCTTTTGGAGATAAGCAAGGTTAATATTTTGAAGATACAGAACTTGAAGAGCTCACAGGTATCCTAATAGGAAAGACTTTTCTAACCTTCTATATAACAGTGAAACAAAACTGGGAGAAGGAAAGGAATGCAAATAAAGTTAACAGAAATGAAAGAAACTAATTGTTATGAATAAGGGTAGAATTATGAACATTGAATGAGTAAGAAAATGGTTTTGAACACAGGGTTTGGCCATTATATTAGAAGAAGGAAGTATTTTAGTATGCCAACCGAAATGAAGTACTGGAAGGATACATTTGTTGATGTAAATGGTTATTGCTCAAAATAGGGTTTTAATTGACTAACATAATAAATTATTTAGTGTGTCTTGTTGTTTTTGTTATTATTATTAATTGTTGTTGTTGTTATTGTTAGACTAGGTCTCATTCTCTACGCTAGTACCAGGAATCAAACCAGAGTCTCCTGCTTAGCAAGCAGTAACCCGCCGCCACATTAAGGAGAGCATGACAAAAAGCAATAAACAGCTTTAATATATGCCAATAACAAAATAATAGTAATAGAAATACTATGAATTTGCATTCAGAAAAAGTTAGCTCTATCAGACAATTCATATTAGCGTGAGTTACTCCATCTCATTGCCTTTGTTATTTGCCATCACAAAAAGTGTTAATAACTTGTTCAAGGATAACCACTGCTTGTCATTATAAGCTGTGAAAACACTTGGTCTTTCTCTTCTATCGCCCATCTTTCAAGACTGTTCATTTTGCCCTATCTAGAAGAATCAACTTCATGGTGTTTCCAGAACCATTCTGCAATGTTCCAATAATAATGTAAGGGGGCCACAAAATTTAGTGAGCAGCTTTAGTGAGTTAGTAGTGTCAGAAAGCCAGTAGATTAAGTAAGAAGTCAGTCAATCAAGCAAATTGTTCTGTGAGCAACATACAGCATCTTCAGACTAAGGTGCATCTTCAAACTGTCAAGTCGCCATTCAGTAAAGGATATTTTTAGACAACAATATATTCTAACTGTGGTATCATTGTGTATAAGGTTATACTTGTTAGGACTAGCAGTAAGTTCACATCATTAAATAGGGAACATTATTGTTATAACACTAGAGAACAACTACCATGGAGAATATAAAGCAAAAACCACTAGTAACAAAGACCCATACATTGCAGGTATCATTTTGTACAATAAACTTCCTCCATATATTAACCGCTTCGCCGATGGCCATTTAAACCCTTCAGGGACCGGAAACGGATACCCAATAAACAGAACAGGACATTTAAATTGTTAAATGCTGTAAAAATGCATCATAAATACAATTCCGTATCTTCCGTATTTATTAAGTTATTTAAACGAAACAAAAACTGGTTTAAAGCTCATTAAAGGTGGTATAAATCTACAGTAACAAGAAAGTAGAGACTACATTAATAAATTGTTGAAATTTCACTACTTTGTTTCACTGTAGCAAAAGCCATTCTTTGCGCCGAACATGCCTAACAGTTGAATCATTTTGTTTCGTGTGCATACGAACGAATGTGTGTATGTATAGCTATGCAAGCGGCTTCTCCGGTTCAAGTTTAGTTTATTTATGCTATACCAAGCGATAATATGACAAGAATATATTGCGTCACACACTCATACACTGGAAAGAAAACTCTCTGTCAGCATCTGTTATTACAGTGTTTCTCAACCAAGGTTTCTAGTATCCTTATGCAGCTGTTTTCGCTCTGTATTTTAGTTATTTATAATCTCTTTGTGTTCAGATTGATTTCTTATAGCTATCAAGAGCTAAATAAATGGCACATTTGAAATTGTTAAATTTCAATGTTAACCATGGCTTATCCCCATAATGTAGCAAATACATTAGCTTGGGTATGATGTGTACAGGCTTCTGATATTACTGTAGAAAATCTGGAAGATTTGTTTTACGATTATGAAGGAGATCTTTAGGACATACGTAGCAGTGACGTGTGCTGGTCTACAGATGGCATGTTAGCTACTCCATTGTTTGATGAAATGGCGGGTCAAATATGGGTGATGCGGATCAGCTATTACTAGCTATCCCTCTTTACGGAAAACAGTTAAATGGTAAAAAAAAAAAAAAGCATTTTTATGCCACTGTATGTAACTATGCACAGCTGTTTAGTAATTTTCAGAACTGTAAATTCATGCAAGACATTCATCCACCTGTACTTGCGCGTATAAAGAGCTCGTAACCTAATTGAGTATTATAATACTCAGAGGCCTCTTTATACTAGAGGGTAGGAAATTCTCCACGACATCACCCCTAATACTTGAGAGAAAACTTTTTCCTAAAAAAATACCACCCAAAACCAAAATAGTCGCAACCATTTCGAAAATGTGTAGTGTGTTGCGAAAAAGAAGTTTGCAAGGAAACCAATATTATTTGGTGTGAATCTGCAGATGTGCCCTTGGGTGTTTATCTAGTTTTGGAGGTGTACAATTCAAAAAGAAACCTTTAAGGGCACATTTACATCCTTATAGAACTAGTTTAAATTTATTGTAAAATAGCAAGATTAAAATAATTGGCGTTAAATGAGCATTAAATGCATGTATGCGCAGGACGTCTATACACGTCCATATCGGTTTGCGGCATTTTAACTTGGACGTCATATGATGTCCATATCGGTGAAAGGGTTAAATCAGCACAAGGCAATATATTTAAAAATCTCTTGAAAAAATACCTTATAGAGAAATGTTTATACAGCCTAAGTGAATTATAATTGTCTTATATTTTTGTTGTAATTATACTTATTTCTTATAGATAAATCTTTGTAAAGTCCAAGGGAATTAGAATTGTATTATATGCTGTTGTTATTATATATTTACTAGTTCTAGGAATATGTTAGCTAAACTAACTCTGTATGCAATATTTGTACTAATTATGTAACACAGTAATTATAAAGTTTAATGTAAATGGAAACTCAAACAAAGCTAAATTCTCATGTACATATTTTAGAATGTGACTGTCTAACGCTTGTAACTCACAAGTTTACAGACAATAAAGATTTATTTATTTAGCACAAATTGGTGTGTGCAACAGAAGCAGAAGTAAATATTAGTGCCACAGTTTTGTTTACTCTGAGCATTGATAAAAATGAAATTAAGTGTAAGTTTGTGTTGTACTAAAAGTTTGGTGACCAAGTGAGTTTACCATAACTTGATATTTTCATTTCATCACAATATGTATTCCTATTCTTGTTATTGGGTTGTTGTCAACCAAACTCTTGTATGTTGTTTTGCTTCCTGTTCTAATTTCCATTTTGATTTCAGGTTAGTGTGAGCTGGTTTAACATCTGCAAAATATGTATAAAATGTAGAAATAGTATCGGATCATTAAAGGAATATGTTTTTATTTTTGTTTCAGTTACCATCAAATTACAGCGTGAGTTCAAAGGCTCTTGTTTACCGAGCATTGAGATAAGGCAGGAGAGCAAGAACGAGCATATGGTGGGTCTTTTTACTTCCAGAATAGGAAATCGAAATATAACGAACTGTGATAAAAGAAACCATTACTATTTGTTACGAGTTTCAACAAAGATGTGATACGATACGACATTGTTTACTCAACAAACATAACCATATGTTCACAAATTAATTTTAACATTTGCAGATATGAAAATGCTACACTGTTAATTGAAAAAATGAGTATGAATGAGTGAATGCATGCATGAATGTAATTTAACATATCTTAAGGTCATGGGATCAGCAATCTCAAAATCTTTGTTATTATCTCTGAGCTTCCAATTTTAGTACAGAAACTTTGTAGAAAATTAAGGACTTTAGTACAGTTTTTAAACCATTTGTAATATAGTGTAATATTCAAAATTTATTTTGAATGTATTAAATATGTTACCAAAGCTTATACAATGGTTGGACATATCAAGTGTTTTCATGTCAAATCGGATGATTTTAAGGAAAAACATTATTGCATAGATCATCCAGTTTGACATGGAATCAGGGTTGCCAACTTTTAAATGTAAATACATTCATACCAGGATTTCAGAATAATGGATTTATGCTCAAGATTATCACACATCAAATAAATTTTGTAATATTAAAATAACACTGACAATTCATTCAGAACTGCTGCAGCACCATACAGATGTTGTTTTGTTGTTGTCCTAGAGAATATCTTCTTGGTCGCTTGGAAATTTATTGACCCGCCACAATCTTTTTAAAAAATGAATGAGCTATTTTTGTATCTAATGTAGTCTATTTTTGAATTTTAGTTTTATTAAAGCCACTTAAAAAAACAGTTTTTCACAAATAGCGTTGCTATGAAACGTAAAATTACTAATTCAAAATTTCACAATTCTGTCAAATCATAACTTTTATCAGGATCACGTATGTGTTTCATACACTACCGAATCTATCAGATTCAGATGGCATTCTTTATTTCATTGAGAACAATGGTTTTGCAACTTTGCTCGGATCATTAATTTTCTGCACACTACATTGTTAAGTAAAAAAAAAAAAAAGGAAATTAGATTTTGTAGGATATGTGGTAGATCCTCTAGAAAGACAGAGATGGACCATGAGGATAAAAATTCAGATAGGAATCAGGTTTGGTTTGAGTCATTCAGTAATGCAACATTAACATGACACACAAGGTAGTGTTGTCAGATTAATTTTATTTCCCTATGGTAATAGGGATATTATGATATATTTTGCCAGCATCATATAAATTACAGTTGAAACATTCAAACTGTCTTATACTTTCATAATAATTATTATGGAATAAGTTGGCAACTCTGTGTGCAATACCTCTATTTCATAATTTTAAATTCAAATTTTCTGTGCATCCAGAAAGAGATATTTGATTTTGCAAACACATGTAGTAAAAAGAACACAGAATCAGAAAATGTGAACAATTTGAAATGTACAAGTAGATGGTGTTTGAATATAGATTTTGAACATGCTTTCATTTCATAGACTTTATTTTATTTCATGAATTAAAAATGATGCATAAATGAACATAGTGCCTATAAATATTTTCAAAATGTTTGTTTTAGCTCCCAGTTTTCCATTAGACATAAAATTCACAAACTAAATTAATGTATCTGCCTAATCTTTGTGATAGTTTTATAATTTGAGAAATGTAAAACCAAGTTAGTATACATAAATTGTTTGGAAAAAATTATTTTGGGACTTAGTAGGTGCTAGTGTAACATTTTGAAGAATCTGTTATTGGCAAACGCTAAACAGTTGAACTAGTTGGAACACGGTTGAAAAAACTACTTTATCATCTTTTTTTTTATGAAATATTGTTCTTCCTCTCTTTTCCACTCTCTCTCTCTCTCTCTCTCTCTCTCTCTCTCTCTCTCTCTCTCTCTCTCTCTCTCTCTCTCTCTCTCTCTCTCTCTCTCTCTCTCTCTCTCTCTCTCTCTCTATCTCTATCTCTATCTCTCCCTCTCCCCTACACAAAATATCAGGTATGGAGACAGCAGCAAAATTGTAGTTGTATGTTTTTCTGTGCTATCACAAGCGAGTTTTACATTACAAAACTTAAGATTTATTGTATTTTTAACATTTCTTCATATTTGTTTTACATAATGCTTATTTTGTAATCAATGAATGTTCAAAATATGTTTAGGTATTATTTATTTTAAACTAAGATGAAAAATAATCCCACTCAGATAACTTGAATTTCACCCCAACATTTTTTTAATGTGACTAAGTTTTAATCTCTTATGCTTTCTTAAGGAAAGCTGAGGAGTTGGACTTCATGTAATGTATAAAAACTAAAGATATTGACAGTGAAGCAATACATATATTATAATATAATAAGAATTCCATAAAATAAGTTCACTTATACTGTTTTTCAGTTATAATATCCTACCAATGGGGAGTAATGGGAGTTCAATTTTAAACTGTAGACTTTCGACAAAGAAATGAAAGCATGTTTAAGCCTTGACCTCATTATACTTAAATTTTTCATAACTTATGTTTCTCTTTCTTGGGTATAATTGGGGATAAATGTAAGAAAGCTTGTATACTTGTTTTTAATAATAGATTTATCAGATATAATATATAGTTCAAGAACTTCTGATCTAATTTCTGATACAGAACTTCATTATGTTTCTTATACATTATGTTTCAGTAGCCATGGCTTTCATTTCTAGGTGTAGACAAAATAGAGTTGTAGGTGTCTGTAGATTGGGAGTTGAAAGAGTGGAGATTTCTGTAGATCTGGAGACAGAAGTAGACATAATTAATTTGCCTAATCTAACAGTTGGTTTTCAGGATTCATTTGACATCTGTTTTTTTGTAATTATTTTTTTTTCCAGCTAGCAAGCACTGTTGTACTCCAGATCTACAGATGCCTACAATTGCAACGCCAGTTAATCTTCACTGAAGAAGAAATAAATGGCTTTACTAATGTGTTTGATGAAAGTGTTATGCCACAATTGGTTCAGAAGTATTAACTTATATATATACTTATTGTTACGAGCTTCTTTGAATTTGAGGTTAACATAATTTATTTTATTTATTTAACTAACTTATTAACCAAGAACTTACCAGACAGTAAGTTGCCATACTGGACTAAATTAATTGAGCAAAAGCAGTAACCAGCTTGTTACTAGAAAATATAAAGTTAAGCAGAAGCAAATCACAAAAACAGCATTAGTTAAAAAATCAGTTACAAGAGTTATAGTGACATTAATTGTGTAATACAAATGATTTCAGACAATTGCAATTGAACAGTTTTTCAAACTTATACCTACATAATAATAATTGGGAAAGATCTTAATTTATAAATCACAAATTGACCATCAAAACTCAAAATTGCATACATATGAACAGGACAAGAATAAACAAAAATTCTTTCTTAGTTTCTATGTTTGTATTTTAGATATTAAGGGTACATTCCACTTAAAAAAAAATTTGTTTCTGGTTCTTTTTTCAAAACAAAAAATTCATTAGCTAATTCACATCTCTGAAGAATATATTTTCAGACAAAAATAAAAAAAAAACAAATTATGAGTTGTAAGTGCAGATGACACACTAACAACTGTTTAAAATGTTTTGTATGTTCATTTCACTACCAACATATTAATGCAAGATATTAAGCAATCCCACTGAAATGTTTGCAACAGTTAGGGATGAGGTAATTACATGATGTTGTACATTAGTAGTCATAAGAAATGCATTTTATTAATCTCATGTTTTTATTGATGAAATTATTATTTAATAATATAATTAATATATTAATAATAAAGAAAAAGGGTTAGACGTCATCCTTTTAACCTTTTAATATTATATGTACTAAGATTTTATATGCACTAAATTTGAAAAACAAACTAGACACAGTAGTTTTTAACTATCACTTTCAAAAAGCGATAAGTTCATGTGCCTAGTAAGTCCTCACTAAAAAAGGCGAAGTAAGTTTTATTTCACAATTTAAAGTTTACAATGAACAAAAATTACTTATTTTATTTAAGCATTTAATAGAGGAGGCTTACTTTTATTTCAATCTACAATAAAAGAAAGTAATGATTCCCAAGTATTATTTATACCTTTGATGGAAAATGTCGGGATTGAGTGTCATATTCATGGCAGTACAAGAGTTCAGCATACGATTGCAACTTAACACTGATGAAAATTAACATTTATAAAACAAAAGTAGTACTTTTTGATGAAACTGAACACAATGACAATATAACAAATACAGATCAGCTGTTCTGTCACATACTTCAATAAGACTGCCTTAATCGCTCCATATTTGAATGGAATCAATTAATTTGAAAAATGTGCAGAAATCCTTCCTCAGCCTCACTAACAGTTTTAAATAGTGCTAAAATTTACTTCTGGCAGTGAGATAGCTTCTGTAATATCAAAGATTTTTATGTAAACTAGGGATGGGTCAATACCATATTTTCTCAATTCTCAATACTGATACACAATATTTTCCGCAATACCCGATACTTGATACCATCATTTCTACTTCTAGTTTCAATACAAAATAGAATTTGGGAGAACTGCATAATGCCAATAAAATTGAGTAGGTGCACATATTTAATGAGACAAAAGTTAAAACCATTAGTACTCTTATTTTTAAACTTTAAATTAGACTTTAAAAGCAAAACGGCCCAACTTTATAAGTTTTTGTTCAGAAATACTAGCACTCTTACTCTTTCGGGATCAATTCTATTTCTTTCTCTGTCACATATGAGTCCTGCTATGCTAAATAGTCTTTCAGGGAACTGGTAACTGACACTGAATCTGACACAATTATAATTGTGTAATAAAAATTTTCTTGCATAATGTTTCTGTACAGGAACCACATTGCTGGCAACTTCTCAGGCTTTACATTGTTCAACTTGTGGCAGTAATATTTTGTGATTTCAAAATAAAATAAAAATTGCAGAATCATCATCGAAATATCAAGAAAGTACTGAGCAAATTTTCTTAAGTATTATTCGATGTCAATACCATGCAAGTATCATTATATTGAGGTTTCGCAGGTATCGGGGATCCATCTTTAGCATAAACATATCAGGAGATAAAAGCATTTGAACTTATTTCGCATGAAACAGAGTATCTTGCAAACATTGTGTGTCCAATGTTTATTCTTTTACAGTTCTTTATAGTTAGCATTAATTAAAAGCAATTTACAATAATACAATAAAACTTAAGGTGTCAGTGTCAAGGGCATAGAACCGGGCTCCTCCTTTATAAGTCAAGTCACAGTAAGTCAAATTGGCTGATTGCAATGCTTAACTTGATTGTTATTCTTTGGGTTTGTTTACATTATTAAATTTACAGACCAGTTTACATTTTCATCACTCATACTTCCAGACTCTTACGGAGAATAATCCTGTCTAAAGAAAAACTCCCCTCTCCAGCTGGAAATAAATTCAAAACCTTTGGATTTATTGTAATATTATGATGCCAGAATCACATTCAAACTGCCAATGCATATCCATTAACATAATTTATTGTATACTATAATTGTTTATGAATGCACTGATTTGACTTACAAGTGTTTGAAACAAAATGGTATCTATAAAGCTCTAAATTGTCCTATTTTATATTGAGGAATTGATTTTGAGTAAAGTGAAAACCATATTTTCCCATTCAAAAAATGACTTTTTGCCTTCTGACAACTTAGATGTTAGAAACACTGGTTTATTTCATTTTAGTCTAATATGCTTAAGTATCGTGACACTGGTTAGCACACAAGCAGAGAGAGCAATATAGCTTTTTGTCCTTGTATCTTTCATCTGTAATTAAACACATAACATCAGCAGAGTAAAAACTTTTTTAAACCACTTCTCGAACTGTAAAAACACTTAAGCTCCACTTACTTTTGAAATTAGGACATGTTTCAAGGACTCCGCGTCCCCATCGTCAGCTGATGTTCAACTGGTTCTTCAGGTGACTGCCTCCCTCTCCTGGCACTGTTCAATGAGTTGAATGACGTCATCTACTATTGGAATTTAAAAGTTCATGGCTCTCTTAGTTTGGGAAAATATACATATTTTGAAGAATACTTCTATTTATAGTTATATTTTATCAGCAGAGTAGTTCCAACTTTTCCTTTCTTTTGTATGAAACACATATATCAATGTTTTATCTGTCATGGTTTTTAAAGATTAATACATCCTTGTTGTCGACGGGCCCTAAAACACCACCACACTCCATAGAAAAAAAGCAGATGAATCAAGCTATTTCTTTTCTCCACCCTTTTCAGCTGTACCAATTTGTATACAACCAGAGGGGACTATAATTAGGATATTTGCAGCTACAGTGGGTTATTAGAGTCCTGCAATGTCATTATTAATGTAGTGAAAGAAGCACTGTTTGGCCTTTTGCTCTAACCTCAAGCTCTAAAAAAATACTTTTTCGTCATGTCATTACTTCTAACCCTTTCCTGTGAAAGTTTGATTGAACACACAGTGGACTTGGCAATTATACAGCTAATAATAGACATCATTCATTTCAATCCAAGTTTTATCACTTGTAAATATTTCAACACTTTACAATCATTGAAATTCTATAATGACAAACAGGTGATGCATTAATTCTAAATTTCCACCAAGTCTTTCCAAAAGTTTATTTTAGAAAGCAATAAGTATTGATTTTACTCTTTCATAGTCAACTGTTAAGCATATGAATTAAACCACAGAATTGTCCTAAAAACGAAAGATAAGATTTATATAGCATATGATCATTTTTAAATGCATGTAGAAGAAAACTGTTTCTCATTTATTTACTTAGTTTTTTGTAGAAACTTGTATCATAAGAATTTTTTAGAAATGTAAACAAATTAAAACATTTTAGAAGAAAGGGATTTCAGAAATACTTGCTTCCAGGATACAATTTATGGCTTCTACTGAGCAAATACTTCTGACATCACAATGAACTCAGTATTCCCACACTATAATTATGTTTGCCATCCATGTATTTTAGGAACAGTAGTCAGCAGTGAAGCCAGTGATGCTTCAAACACAACCAGCCATGGCTATAAATTCTTAAATAGCTTTTAATTTTTAGATCATTAGAAATATTGAATATATTAACGTTGCTAGTTTTAAATCAGATTTTATATATAACTAAAAATAATTTAATAAAACTAAATTAGCTAGTAATTTTATTACTTTATCAGCCAATGGTAACATGGGAAGAAAACACTATAGTGGCTTTTAAAACTCTTTAGTTTGCACCACAATATTTCACTGTGGGTCAATTTCAAATGTCCATTAAGGATATATAGGTGCTATAATTGTACTGATAAATAAAAGCTGTTGACAATGAAAAATGTTCCACGCATTTGCTTCTTAGTAAAATTACTGCCATTTGTCATTTCATTGCAAATTTTTATGAACATAGTAAACAAAAACTTAAAAAATAACAAGTGGTTAATTATGGAAATAATGCACAACATACATGTTGCTGTAGTATTGTGTATTGCTGTGTAATTTAAGTTTATTTTTTCATATTATTCTTATACAAATAATAATTGCTCTCTCAGTTTTCTTCTTGTAATTTTATGGTATTTGGTTTATATTGAAGTTCTGCAATATTATTGAGAGTAACCTTATTCACAGGAATAAATGTAATAAAATTAAATTTACTCATCACCTTTAAGTACTTTATTTTTTGATGTCTTTACTGTGGAAATAAAATTCAATCATTGTATTAAATCAAGGTTTTAAATTTGGTATGTATGCATATGTTTGATGGAATATAAATCATATTAATGCAATAAATAAGAGAGAAGATGTGCAGTGAGTGTTAAACAAAAATATTATTTAAATGGGTAGGTATAGAAAAGAAGATATTCATATTGTATATTAAAGCAATGTATTTGAGATCTGTGGGTTAGAAAGTATTGTATAAATTAAGGTATTTGAATATGTATATATTTTTTGTGTATAATGTATCAAGCATGAACAAGAGGTACTATCTTATCCAAAACAATATGTTCCTTGTGTTTAACATTTTGTGATTTTAAAATAAATGTTATGGTTAATACTATGATTTTTGAAACAACAGCACAGAGGGGTATGTGTATGTGAGAGAGATGCGAAGGAATTTTGTCTCCTTCATATCATCTTACACTGCATCAAAAGCTTCAACTCCTTTATAATTAAGTTCATTTTGTTTCCAAAAAGTACAAAGAAATATCAGATTTGAATGATGATTTTAATTGTTCTGCACATAGTTATTTACAAAGACAGCATATTCTAAGCTGTACTAAGCATTTCATAAGTATTTTTGGGTGAAAAATATCTACATGTGCTTCCTCAACCATGTACCAACATGTACCAGAAGTCATATTGACATAGACTCATAAACAGGAGGTCCTCTGATAGTTTTCTTTCCTCTCTTTCTGTCCTTTCTTTGTTTCTTTCAGTCGCCCCCTCTTTCGTTCCTTTCCTGTATAATTCAATTCACTGCCTTTGATACTGTAAGTAGTAAGAACAAATGTTAAACATTACCTATTAAACAAATTGCATTTGCAGGAATTTCTCTACTAACTATTCTTACAAAAATATTCTATTTACTTCTTATTAATCAAAATAAACTTTCATTACACATGTCATTGTAGGATAATAATATATAGTGGCAACTCTACCAGTGATGCAATTGGTGTGTCATATCCTTTATAATTATCATTATTTATTCTATACTTTTCATTATTTTTGTAGAATAAGCTTTGATATTGCTTATCATCTCAAACACTGTTATAAGTTTCTAATTTCAGATAATTTTCAAACTATACTTAAGACACCGATGGCATCACATTTGAGTTGAAACTACTGGCCTTGCTAAACTAATGATATTTGTTTATATTGTTGAAAATTTTGATATGTTAGGAATCTGGAACAGTTTGTCGAAGCTGTGTTTAGACAGCAGTGAATGTTTGGAGTAAAATAGTAAATATTAACCATTGACTTCCTTTTGGTGTTTAGCAATTATTTAACACAATATTGAAGTATGTGCTTTTAAATGAGTAAAAAGTGCCACAAAAGAAGATATGTGCTTAGTTGAAAAAAAATTATTTGTAGTTGGTTTTTAGCAGTCCATCACTTACATTTTTATTTTTTGAAGGACTTTATTTTTCATTCCATAAGTGAAATGCTACAGCTGACTTACCTTCCTGTTTCAGTTTGATGTTTCTAAACAGCCCTTTGACTCTGGTTTTTAGGTTTCTTTTAGTTTGTCCTATGTAACATTTTTCATAATCCTTACAACTTGTTTGTTATGCTCCAGATCTATTGATTGGTGAGATTCCATCTTTTGTTTTTGAGTTTAACAATTTTAATACTGAGGATCTATTTGTAGGTACCAAGGTGATATTTTTCCTTTATAGATCTTTTTGAATTTATTAAATGTTTCGAGTGGTACTTTGTCCTAGACTCAAATCCAAAACTATTAAAAGGGGTGATAACCCAAAACAAACTGACAATGTGGGAGAACATATGGAAAAATAAGGAGCGAGTAATAAACTTTGAAATCCCACCAGTCAATAATTTGATAATAAGGTTCATAGCTTCACCACCAGAGAGGACAGTAAACAACAGACGATAGTCGAACCTTCGAGGTTAAGAATGGAAGCTACAGCATCCGAAATAGTCCCTCAAAAAATAAAAATGTAAGTAAGAGTGTTAAAAATTGACTACTTACAGTTTTTTCAATTAATTTGGATATCACTGTTACTAAATACTTCCAAACATGCATAATATATGGTTAGTGCTTAATGAGATTGTCAAATGAACAAAATTTTATGTTTGTGAGGAGTAAATATGATGTATTGAAATACAAAATTAATGCAAGTTTAAAATTTATAGAGTTCAAACATATAATGGTAGGAGCAAGTGTTTCAGAATAAATTCTAAAGTAAAGTCTGACCATTGTGCTGCTAACCACTTAATGCAGCCATTTAGTGCATTTTCTTTCATGGAAAAAAATTAAAATTGTTAGTTATCAATAACAAGGTAGAACTTGGACATAACTGTAAGAAATGATCATTTGATTTGTGGATGTCAAGTACTAAGTAAACTTTTTTTGTGTGTGTGTAATTTATGTCCTCCAACGTTAAGTCATATCGGACAATGATTATAATTGGTGAAATGATGCCCAAATGAGCCCAGGGTTCATAGAGCTTAGAGTTACCCGACATTCATCTTTCAGGATAAGGGAAACCCCGAAAAAACCTTATCCAGGTAACTTGACCGAGATTCAAACTTGGGATCTCTTGAACATGAGGCAGGCACACTACCGAGGCGTGCTAAGTAAACTGTTCTGCTGTCTTTATTTATTGTTTTCTTACAAAAATATGTGCGAAGCCAATGATTTTCAGTGATTTGAATGATATTTATAGCTCCAATAAATGACATAATGACTCACTAATTACATCAAATGTGAGAAGCAGATAGATACATCTATTTGGAAGGGTGATGAGGATAGTGGACACTATAGAATTTTGATAGAATGCATATTCAAATTGTTAAATAAAATAAGGAAATACTTAATCATCATATTTCTTCAGTAAGCTTTTTTTTTTTTTAACACAGAGCGTAGTATTCAGAGGACATAGTGAAATCAGTTCTTCAAATATTAAACGAATTTGCCAGGGTAAAGTGGTAAAGTCACATCTTGAAAATGCTTTTCTTTTCCTTTCTTGTTTGCACGTCTTCTATTTAGAATGTCTTGATTTTTTCCTTTTGGTGAAATTATTACTGCAATGATTAAAAAAGAAGTATTAAAACCTCTACTTTTGACTCTAATTTTAGATGAAAACACTGGTGTAAGATGTCATCAGTTCTGCAATATGCAAACTAAACAGTGGAAATGAATTATTCTTTCACACTGGCCGTGCGTAGGCTAAATTGTGGAAACATAGAGTCAGACTGAAAAATTCAATGCCATAGCCGGGATTTGAACCACGGAGGTAGTTGTCTCATGTGTTTATGAGAACTCCTAAGTGGTTTACCGGGAAAATACGAGTCAGTTGGAGAATTTAATGTCATATCGGCACGTTGGCCATAGTAGCACAATGGTAGTGCGGCTGGATGGAAACCAGAAGATCCGTGGTTCAAATCCCGGCTATGGCATTGAATTTTTCAGTCTGACTCTACGTTTCCACAAAACTAAACAGTGTTTTGTGAAGAGCGATTTTTTATATTTTTAGAAGTTGCCTCTGATTACTCTGCTAATAGTCCACGTTAAATAATAAACCGTTTTAATTCTGATTTAAAACTAATTGCTCAGACTTATGATGGCCAAAATCACCTCTGAACCTAATACTTTACAGGAGAAACTTTACATTCATTTCAAACCTCGGGTCTTTAAGTGTTACGCTCACAAGCTTAACTGCATTTTATCTCAGTCAGCTAGCCTTAATATGGAAGTATAGTTGCTCTCTATTAATATTTGCTCAATGTTCAAGCTGCTTCTCAAAATCTAAACGAACAAATACACTGGATCTGATGGGGGGGGGGGGGGGGAAAGAAAAAAAAAAAAGGTTGCCATCAGTTTCTGCAAGACAATGGAATTTTCACAGTTGACTTGTTGAAACAGTAAGCAGCCATAAAGTTAATTTTGAATTATTGTTTGAAAAATTGAGGAAAATAAAGATTCTGTATAAAATGGTGATACTCTTGTTTGTAACAAGGATCTTCTTCATGTGCTACAAGATTTTGATTTTAACTCTCGCCCCCCCCCCCCCCTCTCTCTCTCTCTCTCTCTCTCTCTCTCTCTCTCTCTCTCTCTCTCTCTCTCTCTCTCTCTTTCTCTCTTTGCCATTCTTTTTACGCTTTGATCGTGTTGCAGAAAAACATTTGACATTGGTTTTTGTAATAAACAAATTAAACATTTGAGAAACACATTCAAGATTCAGAAGTAATTTTGAGAATTTCTGGAAGGATATGAATGAATTTGTTGCAGAAAATTGTCCACCATAAAAACGATCATGGAATGTTGTCCTTGGAGAAGACAAAGATGACATATAAACTTCTCTACAATGAAATATTAGATTTTATTAGGTTAAATGTAGGCTCGATATTTTCTGAAAATTCTAAAGAAAGGTTTAGGGGCTTGTTGGATTCTTTTCAGTTTTCCACTTTTTCAAGTTCATTCCCAGAAATTTTCAAATTACTCCAAGGAAGTTATAGAGAATACTTTGACTTCTTGTATATGAAGAGTGAACTTCCAATGGGTATAAAGACAAAAACAGAAAAAACAGTGTGATGAATTGTACCTTGTACTGCATCTTTAAAACTGAGTTCAATTTTTACAGACAAATTGATTTAGTTACACTACTATTCTATCACAAGTGCCAACTACATTAATATCATTTTCATGCCTGAACAGAATTAAAGAGTTGCCTGTATAACTCTCAGGGTCAAGAAAGACTTCCTGTGCTTGCATTAATGAACATTGAGAAAGGTCTCCTTGAAAGACTGATCAATTCCCCAGTTTCAAGTGGAAATGATCAAGGTATTTATTAGGATCTGAATTAATCTGCAATTTCATCTTGGACATTTAACTTCCCGGCAGTTGCTATGGATGGTAGAGGCAGCTGCCCAGGGATTCCGTGATAACGCTTTCACTGCTGCTGTTTCTGGGTCTTGAGATGTGGGTCTCGTCTGGGACTACTAGCACAAATAGTCAACATACACAGTTTTCTTATTTACTGCACCTTTAAAGTCACAGACACAGGGAAAACTATGCTTAGGCTCATAAGAGGCAGAGTGCTTGAAGGCTCTGTTTATCCTTCACGCTTTTCAGCACATTTATGATGGACTTCCCAATTCAGCCGCACTGACTACATAACTGTGCTCTGATGACCTTCAATTCTGCTCAAATAAACACTGCCTGGGCCTTCAACTCTATACAAAGGCACCTCTACCTCACCGAGAGGGTGCCGGGGTTGACATAAGTTTGTTACCCTGAACAAGGGCCATGCCATTCTACTGATTTAGCGACACACACCGCAGATTGGCCCACATTCTAGTTTAGAGATCTTAGGATTTAATGGGGAAATCCATCACCTTCCTTGGAATAAGTTTGATTAAGAGTCTAAGTTGCAAACACATCAGGGCCGATTCCGAACGAGCA
Source organism: Mantis religiosa (assembly GCA_030765055.1). Lineage (NCBI taxonomy): Eukaryota > Metazoa > Arthropoda > Insecta > Mantodea > Mantidae > Mantis > Mantis religiosa. The sequence continues at coordinate 108,198,120 of CM060955.1, read as the reverse complement.
CCAGGGCAATAATTTACTGTACTCCATATTGAGGACTGGGATGCCTGTTAATCTTAAGTTACGCCATTTCCGGACACTTATATTCCTCCTCATGAAATCTGAGATATGGCCGCAAATAGGTGGCTACTTTGGTTACAATGGGCACCGAATAGAGGACTTCCAACCATCTATTCTGTTGGCCTCTCTTTCTCCGTTAGATTACTTCACGAAGTCACCTCTTCATATGTGGAAGATGAAATTAGGCCCCAGCCAGCAAAATTCTACTCAAGTTGAGCAGCCCATCAAAGCTCACTGGTTAGGCCTCTTGGGATTACAACTCCAAAAGATGCCACTTTAGATAACATTGGGTTCCCAGCATAGCCTGCAGGCATCCGAGAAAACACAAGAACATTATTCCTAACAGCAGCAATCCAACAAGCAAGAGTGAGTCACTGGGACTCACCAGAGCGGAGTGTTTAACACCTCAGCTCCCAGCTGCTTAGGGAGGCTTCATCTGGGTGGTTATAAAGGTTTGTATTGTGTCAGACGTTTCTGTCTGTGGGCATGGGTGTCTCTAGCCTTTGGCCGCGTGTGCGGTCAACAGTTCACGCCGTGACTATGCCCAATGCTGTCTGCACCCGGTCGCCCTCTTGGAGGTGGCCGGAGGCGGACCGCGGTAAATAAAAATCTAGGATCATTCATGTGTTATCAGACTCAATCCTGTTCTTGGGAGTGTAGGACCTGCTTATGCAAGATTGCCCTTGGCGTCTTTGGGTAATCAGTTGCTCTTCCTCCTACGAGGACCAAGAGTATTGTCGCTAAGCATTGTTTGCAGAGGGCTGCGGCCGGCGCATGCGAAAGAGACAGTTCATGCCAGAGGATCTACTCCCATTAATCCTGGATCCGTAGGACCAAGGACCCGGGCCTCCTACCGGGGAGTTACCGAGCTGTCCCGAAAGGGCGCCCAACGCCTCCGAGGCTGTTTCCATAGGACAAGACCTAGAGACTAACAAGCCCCCCCCCCCATCTGGTCCTATGGACTTAAGACGGGATGGAAGTGGATACGCCACTTACGCGCGCCAACTCCAAAATGGGAAGGCTACCGATATGACCTCGTGGGGCCGCCTGGTGATCTAGCACACCTACTAGCTATGCTGGCTAGTACGCGGGAATATTAATGGCTTTCCTCAACCCCGTCCGGAGACGTACCCGATCTCCCACGGGTATCGGGAACCACTGCCCCCTCGAGTCCAACCCAATCCGAACAACTCCCTATCAGGGAGGGGCTCGAACGTTCGGCCCGAGGTTCGTCTAGTAACGTCAGAGGTACCACGAGTGCTAGGGGTCCGCAGCGCCTGCACCACGGCAGCTGAAGTGGGCGGATCCCCTCCCCTACCGGACAGATGACATCCACGCCCCTGCGTGCGCGAGCGGTTACCGAGACGGAGATAGGCTGGATAATTATTTCCTTTCTCTCGCCATCGTGAAAGGTCGTGTTACTTTAACAAGTTTCGAGAAACAGCGGCTCGGGTATAGATGCGGTGGTGTAGGCTTTCGCCAGCAGTTGTCTATGGACTTGTGATTTGAGTCGTGCAGCGGAGCTCTTAGTCAGTTGTGTGGACATCTGAACTGTACCGGGTTGCAAGTTGAGAACTGATAATCGTGTAGTACTTTGAAAGTGAATTCTTCTGTGTGTTTACGTGTGGTGAAGCCACGAGAGACTGTGTTGGTGTATGTTACGTCATCCTGCTGCAAAAGGCTGTACAAACTGTCTTTCTACGGAAATAAAGAGCATTTTTACAGCCCTTTGCAGCAGGATGACGTAACTTACACCAACACAGTCTCTCGTGGCTTCACCACACGTAAACAAACAGAAGAATTCACTTTCAAAGTACTACACGATTGTCAGTTCTCAACTTGCAACTCGGTACAGTTAAAATGTCCACACAACTGACTAGCAGCTCCGCTGCACGACTCAATTCACAAGTCCATAGACAACTGCTGGCAAAAGCTCACACCGCCGCATTTATACCCGAGACGCTGTTTCTCGAAAGTTGTCGAAGTAACTCGATCTTTCACGATGGCGAGAGAAAGGAAAGAATTATCCAGACTATCTCCGTCTCTTTCCTTCTCGGCAAGCGCTAGCGTCTGCAGGGACGTGGGCGTGGCTTGTGCGTTATGTCTCTTTCTCACGCGCCAGCCGCGGCCCTCCACAAACAATGCCTCGTGACACTGCCCCCTCCTCAAGACTGGTCATCCCGAACAGCACCATCGTAGCGGACCAGGCGATCCATGTGTACCACCAACGTCTTTCCTCGGGGCACCTTCTGGATGCGGTAGACCACATCGTTAATTCTCTTTACCACCCGGTACGGTCCTTGCTACGTTGTTGATTTTTGGGCAGCGTCCCTTGGTCCGGGTAGGGCGGTACAACCAGACCACGTCACCTTGCTGGACTCCTTGGCTGTTGACTTACCTGTCGTAACGGGTCTTCATGCGGTCGCTTGCCATCCGGATGTTCTGACCAGTCATCTCATGCATGTCGTGTAGATGGTCCACGAGGTTCTCCACATATTCGGTTGCTGGCTGTTTCGCTTCCGGGGAGCTCCCAAAAGCCAGGTCACAAGGGAGGCGTAGCTCTCGGCCGAACATCAAGCTTGCTGATGTCACCCCAGTGGTGTCGCGTGTTCACGAGCGGTAGGCCAGCAAGAACAGTGACACCTTAACGTCCCAGTCTCGCTGATGGCTGGCCACGACCTTCCTCAAGTGTTTTTCCAGGGTCTTGATGTACCTCTCGACCGTGCCCTCCGACTGCGGATGTAGACATGTTGTGCAGGTCTTGTTCACCCCAAGTCTTTCCAGTGCCTCCTTCATCAGGTTATACTCAAAATTGGTGCCCTGTTCGCTGTAGAGCTCTAACGGCAGAACAGTTGCTCCACGAGGCAGTCTGTGATCGCCTTCGCCTCCTGGTTCGGGATGGCATACACCTCTGGCTACTTGATGAAATAGTCCACGGTCACCATCAGGTGCTAGTTGCCTCTGTCGGACACTGGGAATGGTCCAACTATGTCGACGCGATGCGTTCAAATGGCGCTCCGACGTTGTACTGCTGCATGCGACCCCGGCTCCTAGTTTGGGGGCCGCGACTCATCGTGCACACGTGATATTGACGGCACCATCTCTCAGCGTCTGCTCGGAGCCTCAGCCAGTAGTAACGCTGTTGGAGTTAGTCGATCGTTCGGTTTGCTCCAGGTGTCCTGAAGTACCGACGTGCACTTCCTCCAAGACTTCCGGCACCTTACTCCGGGGAAATACCAATTGTTGCTTCTGTGTCTTCCCATTGGTTGATCCCCATATCCGGAACGGCACACCCTCTTTGGTCTTCAGCGATTCCCATTGGGCCCAGTACGACTTGTATGTAGCGCTTCTGGGTGCGATGTCCTCCCAAGTTGGTCTTGTCCCTGCCTCCACTTCCCTCAAGAGTGGCCCCAAGTCTGCGTCCGCCAGCTGCTCCCTCCTCAGGCTTGCGCTATCCCAATCGTCCGCAGGCACTGCCGTGACCACTCTGACAACTGCGGCACACTCCTTCTCTTCCATTCTTGTGCATTGGCCACACTCTTCCGGGCAGAGTCTTCGGGACATGGCGTCTGCGTTGGTGTGGCTCTTTCCCTCTACGATGTTCGGAGGTGAAGTACTCCTGCAGCCTCTGTACCCAACTCAAAGCTTCTGGCCTTCCAGGTTTCTAAATCTAAGTAGCCAGGTTAGGGCGGAGTGGTCAGTCCTCAGGTGGAATGGCTAACAGGTACTTGTGGGAGTGCTCCAAGGTCTTAACTACCGCCAGTAGTTCTCGCCGGGTGATGCACAAAATCACAGTATTCACCAGCAGATTGGAGGGGAATGCAAGTCTAAATCAGAGTGCCGTGTTTAATTCCAATAGGAGCCAACTGGCTTCCAAATTCTACTATTCACAATCAAAACAAATATTTATAGATCACTTCCATTAGGACCCAATGGGACCTGCATCCTGACACAGTCACTGAGGAGCAGCCTGCTTCATCTTGTTTATTATTTTCTTTAAAAAGTAACAAAAGACATCCCAAAATACCTATTTTCAATTTAATCCTACATGTACTAAATCCTATCGGATAGTGGGCACGGAGCAGAATAACTCGGCTGAAGACTGAACCTAAGCCTGCCAGTAGCGACTAGGATGAAGGCATGGCACTGAGCATTAAAGTACTCCACCTCTTGTTGCCATAAGTGTAGATGTTTTCCACGCGACTATAATCTCAAAAATAGAATATTGAAGACTTGTTTAGGGGTGTCCCATCGGATGAACATGTGCCAAGGACTTGCGATCGCCTCCACTGCCTGTAGCAACTTCTGGCGAGTTCAGTGCACAGGACGAAATCCAAACCGATGATCTGAAATGGTTTGAATGTCATCCTATAGGAGACATAAGGTGCTAGGGTCATCCTCTCAAACACTTTTGAAAGAATCGAAAGAAGATTGCTCGATAGTTGGAAGGATGTACCGAATGTTTTGCGGTCTTCAAAATGCAAAACAACTTGGCCTTTCTCTACACACGCGGAAACCAACCCAGAGGAGACACCACGGCGTGTCTGACACACAATCAGATAATTTAATTACTCGTGTATTTAAGGGATCCACATCACCTAGCATGCATGTCTCACAATTATTATCTATTATATATGATAGGGTATTGGATAATAATGTGAAATGATGAGAAGTTTGGTTTTGAATGTTGGTATTAACATTGGTGGTTTTGAAATTATCCCAAACGAAACGTCAAATGCAAGACTTGTCGGCCTTCTGAAATTTCGCGTTTACTTGTTAGAATACTACGCTATCTATTTAGACATTGAAGTCATAGGTTGGTGTTCCGTGGTTGTAGGATTGCTGCGTAGGTTTGTATAGTACTGCAGTTTAAAGGGTTTCCCCTGAATTTTAAATATGACATTTTTAACGGTAGGGTACATAATTATACACGTGAATAGATTCCACGTAAAGTTATAGAAGTTCATGAATACTTTAACAGCTGAGGACAATAAATATTACCGGTAACGCTTTAAAATTTGAATGTGTGTCAGTTGAGGTTAACCTCAAGATATAACTATTTAATTGCAAATAAGTTGTTTGAAATATAAGTATTAATATTTTAGCACGTAAACGAACAAAGGGAATTTGTGTCCAGGTTTAATAGCGAATTAATATTTTGAAATATAAGTATTATGGTTTAACATGTCAACTCACAAAAAGATAGTAACTTTGTTTTGCGTTACTGGGACTCGTATAAACTTAATCTTTTATGAACAGCTTGGAACATCATATTAAGCAAAATAGCATTAATTAGGACTTAATTTCACTTTTATACGAATATAATTTTCCTTTCAGGAATCATTGAGACATATTCTAGCAGTGTATAATAAAAGTGCTGTGCACAACTTGCATAATAAACCATACTTCATATCTGCGTTATATCTAGCAACAGCAAATATGAGCAGAAGTGGAGCTAAAGATACTACAAAAGTCGCCGACGAGCTAGGTAGGTTAATATACTCAGCCTTTTATTGATCATATGCCTTGATATTTCAAATCTTTATTGCATGTTTCACACATTGGCCATATTTTATAGCCGTGAAAAACATCAATATAAATGTCGGAAATTAAAATTGGGCTTGAACTGTTGTATGACATTTCATTCTTCCTTTACTAAATTTTGAGTGACTACAAAAGGTTCATTTTTTTTTTTTTTAAATTTGTTTATGAAAACCTTTACTGTACATAGCTTGTACAATATAGTTTTGCCAAATTACTTATAACATATTAAATAACATGAAACATGTATATGGGGGGTTACCTACTGGTAACCCCAATAGTTTTTAAGTTTGATATTAGGTTTTTATGTCATTTTATTTTGAATCTTATGTTGTCTCGATTTGGTGTAGAATTTGTTGGTATCATAACAAAGGATTATAATGTTATAGAAATGAGGTGTATAGTCTATAGCTCTCTCGGAGGACTACAGATACCTCTCGAACATCTAAGCCACTGTGTAGAGTTGTGTTACGAATGTACCATGGTGCATCAGTTATGACTCATAAATATCTGTTTTGTAGGTTTGAATTCTTTTTATGTGTGTTGATGAAGCAGATCCCCAGAAGCATACTGTCATAAAGGTCGAATGAGAGAAGTGTATAACAGCAGTTTGTACTGCACAGCTAGAGATGATTTTGTCATCTCGAGATGATTGGCTTCAGAAGGCAAATACAATGTGTTATTTTCTGTACTAAATTAGTGATGTGGTTGTTGGTGTAAAATTTAGTGGCAATCTTTCACTCGTGAGACAAAGGAGCACAATACTGTTCTCCAATGGAAAGTCCCTGACAAGAATGTGCTATACTTATCTGTTTCTAAACAGTGCTACAAGGACAGTGTGTTTGACAGACATTGCATGTTACACAATGAGCAGAACCCTTAAAAAAACATGCGTCCTACACAAAAGGAATTCACTCAGTATACTAAAACCGAGAAGGTTTATCCACACAAGTGGAAGGCATCAGAATGTTTTTAATGGGCTGTACCTGAACCAACTCAACTGTCATAAACTTCTACCAGGCAGGGTATCAGAACCGTGTTGGATCAGCACTTTCCATTCCATTCCATTCCATTCCATATTTCCATTTAGACATACAAAAGTCATCAATGTCATCATAGTGATTTTAGTGTTCACGCCATACAAGAATCTCAAACTTCATTGATTTCTGTTTCTATTGTACCACTGCATTTTTTGGAAGTAGTATGCAAAGCCTTTGTTTGTCTTCAATCTCCTAGCCTAACTTTAAAATATGCAAAATACCCTTCCTAAAACAATGGTGTGCTAGTTTTCTATCTCTTTAACAAGAAAACCACATAAGAATGTAACCTATTTGGATTGTTTACACATTTTCTTCCTAGAGTTGCAGATGATTGTTAACAATGTATCACTACACAACACAAACTAAAAATACAAAATAGCAATGATAAATCCTTGGTGGAAACCATACTAACAATCATTACGTTATAAAAGGCAACTAAGTTCTGAGATGTTAATGCACATATACCTCTAAAGGTAAGGCATTACATCAACAACTGAAATCTTTATTGCATGTATAGGGCCCCACATTAGTAAATAAATGCAGCCATTCAGCATTCAAACTGTTTTATAACATATACTGTTCATAAAATGGAATGATAAATAATATTATTTTATTAATGTTTATTATTATTATTATTATTATTATTATTATTATTATTATTATTATTATTATTATTATTATTATTATTATTATTATTATTATTATTATTATTATTGTTATTGTTATTGTTATTGTTGTTGTTATTGTTATTGTTGTTGTTGTTGTTATTGTTATTGTTGATGTTGTTAGTGTTATTGTTTGTTGTTATTGTTATTGTTTGTTGTTGTTATTATTATTATTATTATTATTATTATTATTATTATTATTATTATTATTATTATTATTATTATTATTATTATTATTATTATTATTATTAATGATCATCATTATCATTATTATTATTTTTTCTATTTCATCTTCTACATGAACATATACCTGGTACACACACACATACACATATAATGTCCAACACAATAAAAGTTGAATTCCATAAAAACAATACATTTATGGGAAAACTTATGTTTTAATCAACACATTAGATAAGATACTTTATTCACCTTTTGATTTATACATAAATCTGGCTTTGTCACTACATAATTATATAACATAATACTATATGGGTACAACAGTATGTACAATATGAAATAGCTTATACAAAAAGTAATATTTACAAAGTTATTAAAAATTTATGCCTAAATTCCTGGATGCTAAAAGGTACATTTTTAAGAGAGCTTTTGTTAATGAACATTTAAATTTGCTGTAGACCTGATCGTTGAAATGTCCAGGTAATGTATAGACTAGTCCCATGGTGAGTAATGCTACTGCAACAAAAAGTAGTATGTATGTGATTTAATGAGCTGGTGTTTATATGTGTGATGCATGTCATTTGTTTTGAAGAGATTTCTATTTTTATGGATGAAGCATAATGTTTCCAGAATATATGTGGAAGGAAGAGGCAACATTTTTAATTCCTTAAATACTATCCTACTATGTGTTCTTATAGGTACTTGCTTAATTATGTTTAGTATTTCCTTTTGTAATTTAAAGATGACTTAAAGATTTGTGGATATGCCCCATACTGGAATGCTGTATGTTAGAATTCAGTGAACATATCTAATGTATAAAGCTTTTAGCACATTTTGGTACACACTTTACTTGCTACTCCGAATGCAAAACAGATTTTGGACAATTGTTGACTAGATAATATGTACATTCCATTTTAGTTCCGAAGAAATCCACACTCCTAACAATTTAATGTCTTTAGCTTCCTTTATGGAGTGAGTATTAATACAAATCTGCAGTTCATTATATGCTTTACCAGGACTGAAGTAAATGAAAGTTGTTTTATCTACATTTAATTGGAGCGTATTTCGTACCAGCCATTCATGTAAAATTATATATATTTTTTTTATTTATGTCATTTTCTAGGATATAGAGATTACTATTCCTATGTATTATATTGGTATCATCTACAAACAGAGTTATTTGTGCTTCTTTGAGATTTGATGGCAAGTCATTTATAATATTAGGAACAGAATGGGCCCCAGAATTGACCCTTGTGGAACTCCATCTTTTAGAGGTGCTGAAGTAGAATGTTTTTCATTTACTTCGACATACTGATTCCTTATATGACTCAAACCAAGCATTGGCTATACCTCTAATACCAACTTTAACTTGTCCAGTAATATTTTCCCATATTTCCCATTCATTCCTTCCCATATAAGTGGGCAATGTTTATCAAAACTGGGAAACTTGCTGGACAGTGTTTCAATCCAGAATGGGTCAAACAATTGGGTCACTGGCTACACTTTGAATTCCTATGATGTAATTCATATTAATTTATAAATGTATGTAATTTTGAGGGATAGATATTGGGGATATGAGATAATTGACATTTAGGATATGTCTCATGCATACGATTAATAGGATGAACATAGTAGCTCTTTCATTTGCATAAAATAGGTAACTTCTTTTATTGCCATCTGACGTAACCTTTATGTACTATGCTCTTATGCAGCGAGTATTTTAATGGTGTAAACATTATACAACTGTGTTTCAGATAAGTACCTCAATATGCCTGTGGAAAACAAACGTCAGTTGTATAAAGACAAAACATACGTCATCTTGGATGATGTTCCAACCTGGGAACAATACTTTCATGAACATAAGGATCATTTGCAAAATCAATGTGAGTATACATTTTTAATGTTAAAAAGTACTGACACTCACTGTTCTGCTTTCACCCTCCCTCCCTCCCTCCCTCCCTCCCTTCTCTTTTGAGGTTTTAAACCTAAATGCAAGCCTTCATTGAGAAGATGGCAGTCTGCTGACAGTGAAGATATTCCTTGAAAGTAGTTCTGAGATAAATATTTATTTAGTTAAATTTGTGTATGTGCAACTGTATCTAAAATATCTAATTGATTTTCCATTTTTTTGTGTGTAATTTTTATCAGTGTTTACCATGTTTAACATCACATTTGGTATCTCTCTCTCCTTCTGCAAGAAAATTTGTTCCTGTTCAATTGAAAATCTGGATATACTTACTAGTACACTGGACTGTGAGTGAGATGTTTCTAAAGTGATTTACCTTGTGTTGAGGAATTAGGTTTGTTTTATTTATTGTTGCAGTGGCTAGTAGCAAGAGAACTGAAGTGAAGAACTATAAGGTGAAACCTGAATTTAACAACAAAGTGTCTTTGTGGAGAGGCAATATCACTCATCTGGAAATAGATGCCATTGTAAATGCAGCCAATTCAAGACTACTTGGTGGTGGAGGAGGTATGGCTTTCTTACATCGTAGAATGCATGCCATATTCAGGGTTATTTTGAATGATTTCTTAGATTTTTTTAAAAGTAATCTCTTCATGAATCAATTGCAAAAGTAGTACTTAAACAGTGTGCTGCATTCTAGTTGTAAGGACAATATTTAAGAGCCATTGATATTATTTTTCACTAGAGGTATTTTGTTTTACTATCACAGCTTCATTTTGTTAACCTGAAAACTTTTGTGTGGCATGTTTGCAGTTCTAATAGCACAATAATCAAGGTCTCCACTTAAAAATATTGTTTGAATACACTGTAAAACCAGTGTAAAATATGCAATGTCCGCATTTGAAACTAAACTTGGCTTATGTCCATTTGTGAAACAAACATAGATGCAAGTGAAAGTAATGAGTCGGAAATTTAAACACAAACATCTCTCAAAATATCCTTACTTGGACATGTTTCGGAGAACAGTTTGTCCCCCATCATCAGCAGTTATCCGACTGGCTGTATCCATGGCTTCCTGGAGTGAGCTGGTTGTCCTGGTGGCATCTGTTGACTGTGAAATAAACTTCCAAAGAGAGTTTTCAGGTGGCAATTCAAAATTTAAAGTATGCTGTTTGTTTTTTACCAAATCCTGGTAAAATTAAAATGTAAACTTCAGGGTGACCAAAAAATCAGAATAAATGTTGATATAAAATTGGATCACCCCCTTCTCCCAAACATCGAGTTAAGCTGCATATTTGGCTGACTTTAATAGTTTTATAGTTGGTTCATGATTGCTAAACCAGAATTGATGGGCTATTGCTGATGTTTTTCTATTTTTTTGTATTTGTTTGTATTTCACACATCTCATATGTTCCTGTAACCTAATTTGTAAACTTCTTTTGGTTTTTCCTATGTAGAATTTATTGCAGTCTAAACAGTTGATTTTGTATATACCTGATTTTCTGTTTTCAGGTATTGGGTTCTGCAGGTTGTTGTATAATAAGTTTTTTAAACTGAATATATTTAAAAAGCCAATCATGAAATTGTACCAAATATAAAACTATTAAAGCCAGCCAGTTATGCAGCTGAACTTGGTTTGGGAGAAGCTACTAATTATAAAAAACAAACAGCATACTTTAAATGTTGAATTGCCACCTGAAAACTCTCTTTGGAAGTTTATTTCACAGTCAACAGATGCCACCAGAGACAACCAGCTCACTCCAGGAAACCACGGATCCAACCAGTTGGATAACTGCTGATGATGGGGACAAACCGTTCTCTGAAACATGTCCAAGTAAGGATATTTTGAGAGATGTTTGTATTTGATTGCCAACTCATTACTTTCAAATGTTAAATACATTACTGTTTCTATCCTTTTGCTTCATAATAATAGATGCAAGTGTCCATTTTTGAAACAAAGAATTCCCAGGTTAAGTAAATGAATTGTGATTAAATGCAATGAATGTTAGAGTTTTATTGCAATTATTATAATAGCTTCAGTTACAGCATTACAAAATGAAAAACTTATATTTCTTTATAATTTTGATATATACCATCTACTTTCCATTCTTGTTACTGTTTTCAATGCAGTCGGATTCAACATTATTTTCTGTGTCATGTTCACTACAACTTTGAATGATATCAGAATACCACTCCTTCCACTCACTTCCAAAATACTTGGCTAGCAACTTTACAACATTCACAAGTTTTAGTTGGTTCACTTTGACACCTACTTTTCAATGCATTTTGCTCCATATTAAGCCTACAAATTGTCCCGAAACTGTTATATTTCAGTAAAAGATGCAAACAAATTTAAAATACCATAATCATGTCAAAATGTAACCATAAACTGGAGGCCATGACAGTTTTCAATGATTTCCAGCAATTTGATTGGTTCAAATGGCCATGTCCATTTTTTATACTAACTGAGCATGGAACTGTCTGGTTTTGAAATTAACTGCATATTTCAACTGTGAAAAATACATATGACGGTCAATTTCAGAATCAAGCAGACTGCAGATTCAAAAAGAGCAGGCTAAATATGAAATAGATCAATTCTTAACTCAATTTCGATAAAAATGGCAAATGTCTGTCTTTGATACTGGGCGCCTCAATTATACATTTTCACTAGCACTAACAGACAGGCACACTAATTGCAATTTTTGGGGCCCCTTTCATTGCAATGAGTGTAATATACAATAAATATATATGCATTTGTCATTGGAAGTCAGGTGAATCCATCACTTCATATCTCTGTAGTATACTGAGCTTGTGAACTGTTGCAGTTGATGGAGCCATACATATGGCAGCTGGTCCTAAGCTTCTTGAGGAATGTAGAACATTAAATGGATGTGAAACTGGAAGTGCAAAAATGACTGGAGGATACAATCTACCTGCTAAGTGTAAGTGATTTAAAAGTTGTATTTACTATAACAAGGCATTATAAAACATACTTGAATTATGACAAAATTTAGAATTGCTCTCGTATTTTTTTCCCCCTGTACACATGTAAATTTAACCCTTTCACTGATATGGATGTCATATGACGTCCAAGATAAAATGCCACAATCCAATATGGACATGTATAGATGTCTTGCTCATACATGCATTTAATGCTTATTTAATGTCAATTATTTGAATCTTTCTATTTTACATTAAATTTAAATTAGTTCTATAAGCGGTGAAAACTTGCCCTTAAAGGTTTCTTTTTGAATTTTACACCTCAAAACCTGGATAAACACACAGGGCACATCTTCAGATTTATGGCAAATAATATTGGTTTCCTTGAAAACTTCTTTTTTGCTACCACTAGACATTTTCAAAATCGTCACAACTTTTTTTTTTTTTTTTTTTGCTATGAGTGGGATTCTTTTAGGAAAGTGTTTTCTCTGAAGTATGAGGGCTACTGTAGTGATGGATTTCTTACCTCAGTGTGAAGAGGCCTCTGAATGTTATAGAACTCAATTAGGTTACGAGCTATTGATTCGCATAAGTCCAGGTAGGTCGTTGTCTTGCATGAATTTAGAGTTCTGCAAATTACTAACATTGTGTATGGTTACATTCAGTAGTATAAAAATACTTTTTTATAACATTTAACTGTTTTTCGTATAGAGGGATAGCTTGTAATACCTGATCCATCCCACCCATATTTGAGCCGCTATTTCCCCCAAAAATGGAACAGCTAACATGTCTAATGCAGGTTTACAAATAACATGCATATTGTCCACTTCTGAATTCTCCTCTTAGGCTTTAAATTGCCTTTAGAGATCAGGACTTCTTGCAGTCTACTCACATATATGTTTATTTCTGTAACAATGAGAGACACCAAGTCAGAAAAAAAAAAATGTTGAAAATGTCAGTTGGTTGGATGTCAGAAGTTAGCTGTACATCAGAAAATATGTATATTTGTCTATATGTCTGTGTGTTCAAGTTATTTTTACCAATCCGCAATATTGATTCTTCTGAACACCTGAAGGAAGCAGGTCATTTTCTTCCTCACTGCTACCTATATCGACACCTCCCTCATAATCACCATCAGTATCCAAATTATGTCAAACAGCGAAAGATCCTGCACATTTTCTAAAGTAATATCAGAAGCCCGTACACATACTATGCAAGCTAATTTATTTGCTACATTACTGAATAAGCCATGGTTAACACTAATATTTAACAATTTCAAATGTACTTTTCATTTAACTCTCGATATCCGTAAGAAATCACTGAACACCGAGTGAGTATAACAAATACTGAGTGAAAACAGCTGTGTAAGGCTACTATAAACGTCAGTTGGGAAACAATGTAATAAGAGGTAATGATGACAGTGATGGTGGCGGTGGTGGTAAAAAGAATTAAACAGATTCCATTGTCATTTTGGTCTCAAAATATTTAAGATACTTTTGGATTGCAATGAGTGAAAGCAAGGAGAAGGAATCTGATTCTCAGCTCTGAGTAATTTATTATAGATACTGTATGTTAAGAGAAAGACCCTTTTTTTAAACTAGTGGTACTACCATTTTCATACTCTTTTAACCCATTTTGTTAACAGATGTAATACACACAGTGGGGCCACAGGGAGAAAAGAAAGATTTGCTGGAATCCTGTTACAAAACCTGTTTAAGACTGTTGGTTAAGAAGCAACTGCGTACAATTGTAAGTAAAATAAAGCAGCTAATTACTGTATTCAGTTTAGTTTACAAAAATGACCTGCATTGTTACAGAATTTTAGTGAGCTTACTTTCTGATTTGTTGCAGGCATTCCCATGCATTTCCACAGGCATATATGGTAAGTTGCTTCCACAAAATAAAAAATTGTTGTGCTATATAAAGCAAATAGAATATTTATAGAGAAGTGTAATTACTCCTGGAATTCAAATTGTAGTTCATAGATCATTCAAATTTTGTTAGTCAGGAAAATAAATCCTTTACTTTTCTTTAGTCAGGCACGTTCTGAAGATGGGAAAACATGTTTCCGAAACATGTTAACAGAGTATTCCAATGTGTAAGGACTATGTTACAATGAAGCACAATTTTGAGTCAAACTAATACTCAATGCTTCATTTATTGCTAGTATTTACCTAGAACGTGTTTCGTTAGGATCTTCCTAACATCATCAGCTGTCCATTAGTCGACAACAGCTGATGATGTTACGAAGATCCTAATGAAACGCGTCCTAGATAATACTAGTAATAAATGGAGCATTGAGTATTAGTTCAACTCAAAATTATATTAATGTTAACAAAGATTTAAAAAAAAAAAAAAGTGATGTTAGTGTTATAGTACCGACTCATCATAAGTAAATACAAATAAATCCTTTCTTATTTGTCAACATAACTTTATTTCTCACATAGCTGTTCATTGAGCAGATAGTTAAGAGCAAATCACAAAATATAAGGCCCTCTGCTCAGCTTCCTTACCATGTGTGACTGTTTTGCAGTATCAACTTGCATGTGATTCACAAATTAAAATAAATAAAAGTGACTAAAACTTCACTTATCTTTGATAATATAGTGTTAATGAACTATAATGAAATATTTTCAGAGCAAGTGGAGATATCTTAAACAAGTAATTTGAGATAGGAGACTTATGACCTATTGGTTCAAATGTGGAAGTTAAAGCTATAAGTTTCTAGAGTGCCAGTAAGCCACTATTAATGATACCACTTGAGCAAAGAAAACACGAAAATGAAGAGGGGTTTCGATCACTCCCTCTGGCGCAATGGTTGTGACATTAGCTTTCAAGTGAAAGGTAAACGAGATCTAGTCTCCTTCGCTTTTTGTTTATTTTTGTTTTGTTGGTTTGTTTGTTCGTTTGGTTTTCCGTTTTAATATTTTGTTTAAGTATTTAATACTTGTATAAATGTATGCATTTTACGCTTTAATTCCATCTTGTAGTGCAATTAATGACAATTCTTTCTAACAAAAGTTGAATCCTGCTTAATACTTTCACATGCTGTATGTGTTAATGGGAGGGGGTTTAAAGGGTGTACAAACTTATGAAATAAAAAGGAAATGCAAATATTTACGTCAGATTTATAGGAACTGCTTGACATGGCAACTGGCATTTTTAATGCAAAGTTGACAGCGGCGATGGAGCAGCTGTCGCACTTTGTCCAAAATTTCTGGAGTGTGTCAAATAGTTTCATATGCTGCTATTATTCAGACAGTTATGAATCATGTAATTTCTTCCTATTAGAATTTACGCCTTAAAAAGTCAAAAAATACTAAGCACAGGAGAGGAACTGAACCAATGACTTTTGGCAGTACGGATTGGACTGCTAGAACTGTTGTAGAAGCAGCACTAAAGTAGGCTCCATGATGCAAGAAGGCAATTAATCACTGTTCAGTATTGCACTGTCCGGTGATTAGTTTGATATTTGAGAGATCTTTGAGGCATTAAATCTAGAAAACACCAATAATAAGCTATTAAAAATTGACATTTCTATTCTCTGGAAGCAGTTTTAAAGATGTTCTAATCTAATAATTTCACCCACCTTGTTGAAATACCAATGTATCAGCATCTGATGCCAATTAGGTTTAACAGTTGAATCTCGATACAGTTAACTGAGTTTTGTTTAGCCATAGGCCGTGCATTGTCTATCTCAACTTATATTAGTCACATCTACAATCGCTGAAATTATTTTGGTGTAGTTCATTAATGCTTGTATACATGTGTGTTTACATATATAATTTAAATTTTTAAAAGTTAGTATGGATATTTAAGTTTGAATTTATGAGTCACTATGTTTACACTCAGTCTTCACTTACTTGTTGTTGTATAATTGAAACGTTTTCAAGATCATTCGATCTCATCATCAGCTGATTGGTGACTAAATGAACCTCCCTCTTCTTCCACTGCTCCGGAGCTCCGATCACTCTGCCATCTGGTGTTAGTGGCACTAAGTTTTAATACTTCATTTAATGCCGGGATTTCAAAATTTATAACTTTATCACGGTTTTTGTTTATGAAAATTTTTTCCCAAATATCCAATTCTATGGGTGTACTTAAAGATTTTAACAGTTTAATGTTGTGGCCAATGTTGTGGTTTTCTGTCCAAAAATGGTGTGAAACTGCAGATTTTTCTGTTTGTTTCAACTTAATGTTCCTCTGGTGTTCTTTTTGCCTGGTTAACATGTTTCTCTTAGTTTTTCCTATGTAGCTTTTTTCACAGGTTTCACAATTAATCTGATAAATTCCTGATTTCAAATTGTTGGGGATTGTATTTTTCAGTGGTTTATTTAGTAGGTTCCTCAGACTGAATTTGTTTTGGGGTGCTAGTTTTAAGTTTAGTCTTTTGAAGATTCGTTCAAATTTTCTAAAAGCCCATGGATGGTAGGTGAATTTTCTATATTGCCAATTTGTGTTATTAAGTGGTGTGAGAGTGGTATTTTTTGATCTTATCTTCAGTTTTTCTTTCCTCTTCATCATATTCCTTATGATGGATGGGTTGAATCCATTTAATACCGCTATGTCTTTTATGTGTTGTTGTTCTTTCAAAAATTCATCCTTACTCAGTGGGACGTTGTATAGCCGGTGAATTAGACTTCTAAAGGCAGCTAGTTGATGTGAAACTGGGTTGTATTCATTTTTCTTTATGTAATTATCTATGTGTGTGGGCTTCCTGTATATTCCAAAATCTACACCATGATGATTTCTAGTTATCTTGAGGTCCAGAAAGGGTAGGGTGTTGTCTCTTTCTACTTCCATAGTAAATTGGATGTGATTATCTTGCAGGTTTAGTAATTTTAGAGAATCTTCTCTAAGTTTTTCCGGAATGATAGCAAAAATATCATCAACATATCTCTGCCAAAATTTATAAATCTGTGGGAAGGCCTTTACTATGTGTGTTTCAAAATAGCTCATGTATAGGTCTGCTAAAATAGGCGAAAGTGGGCTCCCCATTGCTAAACCTTTTGATTGTCTGTAGAATTTTTGGTTAAACATGAAGTAATTATTCCTTATGCATAAATCTGTAAGATTGATAATATCATCTATTTCTCTGGGGTCCGTTGTAGTCTGGGTTAGCCATTTTTTGAGGAATGTAGATATTTCTTCTACTGGAATGCTTGTAAAAAGTGCCTTAACGTCAAAAGAAACAAGTATGTGATTTTCCGGGATGTTGTATTTCTGTAGGTGGTTTATCAATTCCAAGGAGTTTTTTATTCCCAAACTTTGAAATTTGTCATATGATTTTAATTTTCTTACTAACCATTTTGCTATGTGGTATGTAGGTGAATTGATGCCATTGATGATGGGTCTCATGCTGTTGTCTTGTTTGTGGATTTTTGGCAGACAGTACAACCTTGGTAAGGTGGGGTTGGACGATTTTAAGTTGTATTTTTCAGATGTACTTAATGTTTTTGTAATTGATAAAGCTTTATTAACAGAGGTGATACTTTTGGATAATGGATTTTTTGGAATTTTTTCATATTCTGGACTTTCTAACATAAGGTTTACAGAATACAAAAACTGGTGGAAAAATACGTGATAAAACTGGAAATTTCAAAACATTACAGTTACATAAATAAAATAGACCTGGAATTATACAACCTACATCTAGAACTAACCAAACAATTAGGAATTCACATTTGGCAAAATTACGAAATGCAGGTTCACGAAAAATTAAACACATTAATGATTAAGAAAAACGAAAGACTTAAAAATAAATTCAAACTGTTAAAAGAACGGCAACTGGAACACCCTCATCAGCCAAAACACCGGGACTTTAAAGAGCAAGTTAAGGTAATAAACCTTTCGCAACAAAAGTTTACAACCGATGAAATTAGATTACTCCAGAAAGGTTTCAATACGTGTGTGAACTTCTCAAATAATAAAGACGATTTTATCGCCGACATAGAAATAGCCACACATAACCTAAAAAACGAAAAGTTAACCAAAGCCAAAATTGAATGTCTGGATATAATAAAGCAGTTATCCCCAATATACAATAATACTAACAACAAAACAATAAGAAATTTAAATAAGAAGCCCGTGGTATACCTAAAAGCCGACAAAGGTAACTCTCTAGTAATTATGGAGACAGAAGACTATATTCAGAGAGTAAACCTTATGTTAGAAAGTCCAGAATATGAAAAAATTCCAAAAAATCCATTATCCAAAAGTATCACCTCTGTTAATAAAGCTTTATCAATTACAAAAACATTAAGTACATCTGAAAAATACAACTTAAAATCGTCCAACCCCACACTACCAAGGTTGTACTGTCTGCCAAAAATCCACAAACAAGACAACAGCATGAGACCCATCATCAATGGCATCAATTCACCTACATACCACATAGCAAAATGGTTAGTAAGAAAATTAAAATCATATGACAAATTTCAAAGTTTGGGAATAAAAAACTCCTTGGAATTGATAAACCACCTACAGAAATACAACATCCCGGAAAATCACATACTTGTTTCTTTTGACGTTAAGGCACTTTTTACAAGCATTCCAGTAGAAGAAATATCTACATTCCTCAAAAAATGGCTAACCCAGACTACAACGGACCCCAGAGAAATAGATGATATTATCAATCTTACAGATTTATGCATAAGGAATAATTACTTCATGTTTAACCAAAAATTCTACAGACAATCAAAAGGTTTAGCAATGGGGAGCCCACTTTCGCCTATTTTAGCAGACCTATACATGAGCTATTTTGAAACACACATAGTAAAGGCCTTCCCACAGATTTATAAATTTTGGCAGAGATATGTTGATGATATTTTTGCTATCATTCCGGAAAAACTTAGAGAAGATTCTCTAAAATTACTAAACCTGCAAGATAATCACATCCAATTTACTATGGAAGTAGAAAGAGACAACACCCTACCCTTTCTGGACCTCAAGATAACTAGAAATCATCATGGTGTAGATTTTGGAATATACAGGAAGCCCACACACATAGATAATTACATAAAGAAAAATGAATACAACCCAGTTTCACATCAACTAGCTGCCTTTAGAAGTCTAATTCACCGGCTATACAACGTCCCACTGAGTAAGGATGAATTTTTGAAAGAACAACAACACATAAAAGACATAGTGGTATTAAATGGATTCAACCCATCCATCATAAGGAATATGATGAAGAGGAAAGAAAAACTGAAGATAAGATCAAAAAATACCACTCTCACACCACTTAATAACACAAATTGGCAATATAGAAAATTCACCTACCATCCATGGGCTTTTAGAAAATTTGAACGAATCTTCAAAAGACTAAACTTAAAACTAGCACCCCAAAACAAATTCAGTCTGAGGAACCTACTAAATAAACCACTGAAAAATACAATCCCCAACAATTTGAAATCAGGAATTTATCAGATTAATTGTGAAACCTGTGAAAAAAGCTACATAGGAAAAACTAAGAGAAACATAAAAATTATTTGTGGTTGGTTTATTGACACTCGTCACTTACTTTTTCATATATTTATGAGAGACTAGTTTCAAAGGCCCTGGCCTCCATTTTCAATCTCTTCCCAACTGGCATTTGTTGTTATCTGCTCTCTCTGGTGGTGGAACTATGAACTTTTTTGTCAAATTATCTGCTGGCGGGATTTCAAAGTTCATTACGCGATCCTTATTTTTCCAGATGAATATGTTCTCCCATGTTGTCAATCTATTTTGGTTTATCACTCCTTTTAATAATTTTGGATTTGGATCAATGTCATGGTTTTCATTCCAAAAATGAAATGCTACTGCTGACTTGTCTTCTTGTTTCAATCTGATGTTTCTAAAGTGTTCTTTGACTCTGGTTTTTAAATTTCTTTTTGTTTGACCTATGTAGCATTTTTCACAATTCTTGCAATTTATTTGGTATATTCCAGATTTGTTACCTGAAGGAATTTCATCTTTTGTTTTTGAATTTAGTAATTTTAAAATTGAGTATCTATTAGTAGGTGCCAAGATGATATTTTGTTCCTTGAATATCTTTTTAAATTTATTAAATGTTTTTGGATGATATGTGAATGAACTGAATATGCTGTTGCTTTCTTTTTCTTTAATAAATGTGGTTGCTTCCTTAATGGTTTTCTTTAGTTTAGATTTTCTAATTTTCTTCAACACCAAACTTTTGTTGTATCCGTTTTCTTACTAGTCTGTGTGTAAGGCTGTTTATTATTGCATGTTTATGTGTAATTGGGTTGTGGCTATTATTTTTTATATAATTTTCTGAATGTGTTGGCTTCCTGTAAATTCCAAGAAAATGTAAATTCCTGTAAATTCCGGAAAATTACAAGAAAAAAGAAGAAAAATTGCAGCGGACATAAGATTTATAAATTTATGTATCAAGAAAAAAGTAGTACCTAATTTCGTAAGAAAAGTAGTAAAATTTGATAAAAATAGTAGACAACAAAAAGCAGCAGAGAGAAAAGTATTAATTGTAGAAAAGAATAAACACTATAGAAATAAAAACACGCTAGAAATAAAATTGTACAATTTACATCAAAAACTTACCAAACAACTAGGAAGTATATTTTGGGAAAATTTTGAAAACAATTTATTAGCATATCTTAATAGAAAAATGAAGACAAAAACAGCAAAGCTAAAGAATAAATTAAAAAATTTATGCCAGAAAGCAGGCACTTTTAAAAAGATAAATCAAAAAGACAAACATAACCTAAAAGATCATCTAAACAATGTGGTAAACCTATCAAACCAAAATTTTACAAAAACAGAACTGAATATGCTGAATCTAGGTTTAAAGACATGTGTAGATTATTCCAACCAAATTGAAGATTACATTGCTGACATCCAAATTGCTACACAAACACTTAATGAAGAAAACACTACAAGCAGAAATCAGGATTATCAATGGGCAATCCACTTTCACCTTTTTTGGCTAACTTATTTATGAGTGCATTTGAAACACAAATTAAAAAGTCCTTCCCATTGATCTTCAAGGTTTGGTATAGATATGTTGACGACATCTTTGCAATTGTACCAAGTAAACATTTAGATGATGCATTAAAATTACTCAATCTGCAAGAAAGGACTATCAAATTCACAATAGAAAAGGAAATCAATGGACAACTACCTTTCTTGGATCTAAATATCATCAGGAATGATACAAAAATAAAATTGGAATTTACAGGAAGCCAACACATTCAGAAAATTATATAAAAAATAATAGCCACAACCCAATTACACATAAACATGCAATAATAAACAGCCTTACACACAGACTAGTAAGAAAACGGATACAACAAAAGTTTGGTGTTGAAGAAAATTAGAAAATCTAAACTAAAGAAAACCATTAAGGAAGCAACCACATTTATTAAAGAAAAAGAAAGCAACAGCATATTCAGTTCATTCACATATCATCCAAAAACATTTAATAAATTTAAAAAGATATTCAAGGAACAAAATATCATCTTGGCACCTACTAATAGATACTCAATTTTAAAATTACTAAATTCAAAAACAAAAGATGAAATTCCTTCAGGTAACAAATCTGGAATATACCAAATAAATTGCAAGAATTGTGAAAAATGCTACATAGGTCAAACAAAAAGAAATTTAAAAACCAGAGTCAAAGAACACTTTAGAAACATCAGATTGAAACAAGAAGACAAGTCAGCAGTAGCATTTCATTTTTGGAATGAAAACCATGACATTGATCCAAATCCAAAATTATTAAAAGGAGTGATAAACCAAAATAGATTGACAACATGGGAGAACATATTCATCTGGAAAAATAAGGATCGCGTAATGAACTTTGAAATCCCGCCAGCAGATAATTTGACAAAAAAGTTCATAGTTCCACCACCAGAGAGAGCAGATAACAACAAATGCCAGTTGGGAAGAGATTGAAAATGGAGGCCAGGGCCTTTGAAACTAGTCTCTCATAAATATATGAAAAAGTAAGTGACGAGTGTCAATAAACCAAACACAAATAATTTTTATATTAATTTTGACGTCACTGTTACTAAATTCCTCCAAACACACATTAAGAGAAACATGTTAACCAGGCAAAAAGAACACCAGAGGAACATTAAGTTGAAACAAACAGAAAAATCTGCAGTTTCACACCATTTTTGGACAGAAAACCACAACATTGGCCACAACATTAAACTGTTAAAATCTTTAAGTACACCCATAGAATTGGATATTTGGGAAAAAATTTTCATAAACAAAAACCGTAATAAAGTTATAAATTTTGAAATCCCGGCATTAAATGAAGTATTAAAACTTAGTGCCACTAACACCAGATGGCAGAGTGATCGGAGCTCCGTAGCAGTGGAAGAAGAGGGAGGTTCATTTAGTCACCAATCAGCTGATGATGAGATCGAATGATCTTGAAAACGTTTCAATTATACAACAACAAGTAAGTGAAGACTGAGTGTAAACATAGTGACTCATAAATTCAAACTTAAATATGAAGAATACTTCACTGTTAATAATGCTTCTGCTTTTAATATTTAGTATGGATATGTTGAAATTTGTATTCTTCCTGATAATTATGCTATAAATTATGAGTCGATAGGAACACTGGACTTCACTTACCTGTAATTAATGAATGACTAGTTTCTATAGCTCTTGCTACCATTGTCAAGTTCTTGGTCCTACTGATATGATGTCCTGAGTGTTCATGTGAGATGCACTTAATCCATTTTAGTGAAAATTTATTGAACAACAAAATGAAGTGCCTGTTAAATCTAAAATAACTTGTAATATAGTGTTAAAGGACAATACACAATGGTAGCACCAACTTGCTGTAGCAACACCACACAGATACTTATTGAACTATTCTTATAGGTCTGAATGTGAGCAAAAGTACATCACATAAATGTCGAGTCTTTCATAGCCTTCATTATTAACCCTTTCACCGATATGGACGTCATATGACGTCCAAGTTAAAGTGCCCCAAACCGATATGGACGTGTATAGACGTCCTGCGCATACATGCATTTAATGCTCAGTTAACGCCAATTATTTTAATCTTGCTGTTTTACAATCAATTTAAATTAGTTCTATAAGGAATGTAAACGTATCCTTAAAGGTTTCTTTTTGAATTGTACACCTCCAAACCTGGATAAACACCCAAGGGCACATCTGCAGATTCACACCAAATAATATTGGTTTCCTTGCGAACTTCTTTTTCGCAACACACTACACATTTTCGAAATGGTTACAAGTTTTTGGGTGTGGGTGGTATACTTTTAGGAAAGTGTTTTCTCTCAAGTATGAGGGATGATGTGGTGAATTTTGCTACCCCCTAGTATAAAGAGGCCTCTTATAATGCTCAATTAGGTTACGAGCTCTTT
The DNA here is from genome assembly GCA_030765055.1 of Mantis religiosa. Classification (NCBI taxonomy): domain Eukaryota; kingdom Metazoa; phylum Arthropoda; class Insecta; order Mantodea; family Mantidae; genus Mantis; species Mantis religiosa. The sequence goes on along the minus strand of CM060955.1, from coordinate 108,174,422 downwards.
ATACGCGCAAGTACAGATAGATGAATGTCTTTTACAGCTCTGATAATTACTAAACAACTGTGCATAGTTACATCCAGTGGTATAAAAATACTTTTTTTTTTTTTACCATTTAACTGTTTTCCGTAAAGAGGGATAGCTGGTAATAGCTGATCCGTATCACCCATATTTGACCCGCCATTTCCCCAAACAATGGAGTAGCTAACATGCCAGCTGTAGACCAGTACACGTCACTGCTACGTATGTCCTAAAGATCTCCTTCATAATCGTACAACAAATCTTCCAGATTTTCTACAGTAATATCAGAAACCTGTACACATCATACCCAAGCTAATTTATTTGCTACATTACCGGGATAAGCCATGGTTAACATTGAAATTTAACAATTTCAAATGTGCCGTTCATTTAGTTCTCGATAGCTACAAGAAATCTCTCTGAACACAGAGAGAGTATAAATAGCTGAAATACAGAGCGAAAACTGCTGCATAAGGCTACTAGAAACCTTGGTTGAGAAACACTGTAATAACAGATGCTGACAGAGTTTTCATTCCAGTGTGTGAGTGTGTGACGCAACATATTCTCGTCATATTATCGCTTGGCATAGCATAAATAAACTAAACTTGAACCTGAGAAGACGCTTGCGTAGCTATACATACATACTATGGCTCGTATACACAAAACAAAATGATTCACATATTAGGCGCGTTCGGCACAAAGAATGGCTTTTGCTACAGCGAAACAAAGTAGTGAAATTTCAACAATTTATTAATGTAGTCTCTACTTTATTGTTACTGTATATTTATACTGCCTTTAATGAGCTTTAAACCAGTTTTTGTTTCGTTTAAATAACTTAATAAATACGGAAGATATGGAATTGTATTTATGATGCATTTTTACAGCATTTAACAATTTAAATGTCCTGTTCTGTTTATTGGGTATCCGTTTGCGGCCACTGAAGCGTTTAAATGGCCATCGGCGAAGCGGTTAATATATGTTTTCTGGGCATGTAAGCCATGGTCCTGTTGCCCTCTTCAACATTTCACTAAAAACTTCATCCGGGTTCTTCATGGAAGTCAAAGTTATGAATATAATTAAAAAACTATTTGTAAACTATTTTTAACACTACCTCACATTTTTACCTCAGTAATATAAAAATGTAAGTAATGAAGTGTTAAAAACTGACTATAAATAGTTTTTTCAATTAATTTTGATGTCACTCCAATCACGCATATACTATGAATATAACTCCAGAGTCCAGAAGGTACTGGAGTGCTCTGTCCAATGACACTTTATTATTGGCGCATGGAAGGTTGGCATGACCTTTAGTGAATGGAGCATGGTGGTTTTTTGCCTGCCACCTGTTAGCAAGTGGGATGGTTCAGGTGGTTTCATCTGTGGCCCACAATCGGAAGATCCAGGTTTGGTTTCTGTGGCCAACCTACCTGACCATGGGGCTTTTTCAGGGCCTTTCTCAGGTCACCAGGGGAATGCTGGGTAGGTTAATTACTCTCCCGAATGTCCTATTCCTCCATTTCATCTCCATTATCATTTTGCATCATCTCTCATCTGGTGGTCTCTTTCAGGGTAGAAAAATTGGCTGGTGTCTTGGTGTTGCATGGCAGGATGATATGCTCTTGATAGAACTTCCTTCACTGGTATGGCGGTCTCCGGTCTATAAACCTAGTCTGGTGCGGCCGTTCCTGAACCACAATAGGGTGGGATGCTGGTTTTACTGCACTGACGGGATGTTTTCAACTGGTAAAGTGTAGGGACCCCACCCTGTGCACTGTCGTGGTTCCTTGGGAATGGCCGTCTTCATCTCCTCTCGCCTCATCCTTCCTCCCAGGGATGTCCCACTTGGGAGCAAAGGTACAGTAGACCAAGTTAGGACCTCCATGCCGAATCCCCTCTATAGTGCAGTCCAGTCCTGCCACCTTTTATTCGTTTACTGCCTAACAGTTAATGTTTACAAAAATTCATTGGCTCTTCTATTACTGCAACAATGCAAACTTCTGTAACCATCTGGATTAATTTGGATTAATAATCAGAATTAATTGAAAACTTAAGACAAGTCTTGGTGCAATTTTGAGTCGAACTAGTACTCGATGTCCGTTTATTGCTCGTGTTTACCTAGAACGCATTTCGTTAGGACCTTCCTGACATCCTCAGATAATGTTGACTATTCAGTAGTCATCCAATGTTAAAATGTTTGAAAAATGTGTGTTGTATTACTGGCTATGGAAACCTAAGACAACTTGAGCACCTAGAGCTTTCTTAGGATGTAATGTAGAATTTTTCATGTTGACTCTATTAGTGTTATTAGTGTTACAAATTACAATTCAGAAACAACACCATTATTCATTGTTTTTTGTAAGAGTTTTTCAGTATACAAGGTGTTAGGCATATGAGTGCACAGACTTCAAAAGCAACTTCCTGACGTTGCAAAACATAAGTTCCTTACCATTTTCTTCTAAAGTGCATAGTTACATAAATAAAAAATAAAGTTGAACACAACTTTGATCATGAATGTCACCACAACTTTATCATTTACTTTTCAATTAGGATAATGACGTAGAGCTACAGAAGAAGTTATCTGTGCCTTTACCACATGTTGATAAAATGATTGGTTTAGCCACAAAATGATGTTAAAGTACTAGATTTTAGTGCATCTATTGAAATAGTCATGAGCATATGCTTGGCAACCCCACAACATTGAGTTGCATTTAAAAGGTCAGGAATGTAAACAATAAAACTAACTGCTGTGAACATGTTCTTCCCATTGATTTCTATTGTTAGCAATAATATGATTTATTCCTTTTACTTTTAATTCTTTCCTGGTATCATGACGGCATTTTTTGTCTTTTTTTAGTATATCCAGCTGTTTCTCCAATAAATTTCATTTCTGATGTCTGTGCTCTAGTGCTATTTCTTTTTGTTAATGTCCATGTTTCTGATCCAAACATCAGAGTTGTATTACCAACTCTGTAATTAATAGTTGAATTTGTTATCCTTTATCAACTTAAGCATAGCTTTTACACAGTTTTTAGTTTTGGTCTCATAAATACGTTGAATAGCTTAGAAGGAAAGCACACTACCTCTTTATACTGGCAGTAGCAGGTAGCTGATAAACACACAGGCATGTGGCAAACTGGGTTCCAAGTGCTGGCTTGGTTTAAACTTTCACCCATCATAGGTGTGAACTCGTGCCTGACCACAAACCAAAACAAAAACACTGAGCTCTGGAATCCTACTCTGTTGCCAGAGTGTGCAGTGTATTCAGTAATGTTCAATTATATTGTTTACTTTTTAAGATAGACTCTGTTATTCGTCATATTTGGATCTCCCAGCTTGCAAAATCTGAGTAGTTATACCCTCAACATCATTTATATTTTGCAGACTCAATGGCTCAGATCTTTGTACCTTTATGCGAGCTATGTGAAAATTTATTCACTTTCAATTTGTGTTCCAGGTTATCCCCAAGAACCTGCTGCACATGTGGCTTTGGGCACAGTAAGGAACTTTCTGGAAGAACATCCTAATGCAGTAAGTATACTTTAAAGAGGAGTGCCTAATCAATAAGTACTACATTATCAGTATGGCACAGAAGCTGGAAAAGATACCTTTTTTATTTGGTGGATATATTACAGAGTTGAATAGAGATAAACATGCTTTTGTATATTGTGACTTTGTGGGTTCATAGAATTAAAAGTCCAAGTTGCAGAAATTCAAAACGTTCTTTATTTGCGTAGAAATACACTTTTTACACAAACAGAATTACGTAACACACAAATACCATCTTCCAAAGTCGTTGACCACAACACACCAGTTCCAATTACCACTCTCTAATTGTCTAATCATAATCAGCCATTCTGTGTTGGGGTTGTATGTATGTCTATTGTATAATGCATTCATTATGAATTGTCACTTTTATAGTAATTCAATGACATGCTCAGAGTGCTACACACTCTACACTGTACAGTACACATTATAGTTCTACATATGTTTTATGTTATGTTTGAGTACACAGTATGAAAAAATCACCGCATAATGGAATCAGGAACATGTTTAAAAGGTAATGAAAGATTGGGCAAGACTGAATTCAAAGCATTTAATGGATCGTTCGGGAGTTTTCGCAAAAGACAACAGATACATTTTAATAAAATTTGTGGTGAATTGAATGACATTAACATTGAAACCATCGCTGATTGGATTGCTAAATTACCTTTAATAATCAAAGGATACAAACCTGAAAACATAGCAAACGGTGATGAGATGGGATTATTCTTCCGCAACGTTACCAAATAAGTCATTGCATATAATGATTTGGATTGACATGGATGATATGATCATGGATCTTCCATGATCATGAAAGAATGGTTAACAGCATTTAATGGAAAAAATAAAGGCAAAACTGGCATGTTCTGCTTTTTTTGGATAATGCAACAGGTCACCCATACATCAAACTTTCCAATATCCAACTTGCTTGGTTACCTCCAAATATCACAAATGTTACTCAACCATTGGACCAAGGTATCAGGTTAACAGCATTTAATAAAAAAAGAACGCAAAACTGGCATGTTCTGCTTTTTTTTGGATAATGCAACATGTCACCCATACATCAAACTTTCCAATATCCAACTTGCTTGGTTACCTCCAAATACCACAAATGTTTCGAGATTTAACTGTTACTCAATGTTACTCAACCATTGGACCAAGATATCATTCATTACATTTTGTAAAGTGTTAGGCAGTCTTTGCTCACTAATATGGATTCCACATCATAGGGATCTGAATTAGCCAAAACAATATCAGTTCTAGATGTGGTAATTTACTGTAAAGAAATTGCTACCAGAAATTACAGTGTTTCGAGAAAGGAAGTTTTCCAGTGGGTCAAGTAATTGACAGTGAAGAAAATTAGGATGAGACACAAGAATTGCAAAACTACATCTATAAAGGTGCTTTCAATTGCAATGCCGTGGAATATATTAACATAAGACAGTGATGTGCAAACTGTAACATACACAGTTGATATAGATGTCTTAATTGAGAACATACAAAGTCGGAAAGAAGAGAAGGTGGAAGAACATGAAGAGGAGTATGTCCTAGTTGGTAGAAGAGTTTAGGCTAAAAAATTACCAGGATGCTGTCAAAGCTCAGAGGAACTGCAGCAATTTGCCCTATGGCAAAATGACTCAGATATGCTTTGTGTGATTTCTCAGACCAAAGTGTTTATGGAAAGTCGAGCAGCTAAGCAACAATGTGTATAGAAAACTGTCCTTGGACACTGGAAAAAATAAATGAATTGTATATACAGCCACTTTTTGTTCATTATATGTTTGTGTGATTACATAAATGTATTGCAGCAGAAATATCTAAATACACAATTGAATAAGGTACATATGTTTTTATCTCACTCTGTCCATTTATGTATTTCATGGTTGAATGTTATAAATAGCCTAGGCCTATCTTCGTTCCACAGAAATCTGTCTTTAACGGAAATTTTCGAGTGTCCTGTTTGATTACACTGAAGACAAGTTTTACTATATCTTCATATTATTCCTAGAGTTTTGTATTTCATCCTTTTTTGGCATACTCGATATGTTCATTTGTGTATATGTGCTTGACCATGCTTGGCGTCTTATAGTATAGGTTAGATTCAGGTTTCTAGTGTTTCAAATTTAATTCTTCTGCTTACACAAGTTGCCTTTCGGCTTCAACAGGAATCTAACAGATCCATCTTACAATTTTAATCTAAGCCTATTAGGCATTTGATTGTGTTTTACTATGTTTTTCATGACAGCACTTGTAGTGTTGAAAGAGGGATGTAAAACTCCAGTTGATTAATTACCTGAGCAAGTAGTGATTGATTTTTATATATGTTAAATTTTAGATGAGTCGCATTTTTTACACATCTGCTTCACTTTCGTACCTATTTTGAGGACATGTTTCGCAAATCTTCGTTTGCTGCAAACGAAGATTTGCGAAACATGTCCTCAAAATAGGTACGAAAGTGAAGCAGATGTGTAAAAAATGCGACTCATCTAAAATTTAATAATTTTTCGCTTCACTGTGGTGTTCCAATACAGTTGAATCTCGATATTTTATATATGTGTCTGTATTTTCATACAAATATAGCAAAAATGAATGCAGCCATTAATATTTGGAGCATTATAAGTATTGTAACATCCAAGATTAAGAAGGTATTATCTGAAAAATATAAGAGAAAAGTACTCACTAATTGTGCAAAGAAAGAAGTCACTGGTGAGATCACTGATACAAAAGTCACACAGAGATGTGTCATTAAGCTGTGCAAAATTCCACTAAAGATTTTCCATGATTTTTGCACATAGTAGCATGATACTGGTTGCAGAGTTTGTCACACAGTTGTTGGGGTCATGAAAACACTTGTTTTTACATAATTTATTCATGTACCACCTAGTCCAGAAAATGTCTAAGGCCTTGATTGCCATCTGTACAGGAACTGTCCATCTTGTCCTGTGTTGTATATGGAAAATCTGTTTTATCTAATAGCAGATAGTATAAAATGTGATTACACTTTGGAATAGTCTCAGCAAATTTGATTATTAGAAACATGAAAATTCATTTGATTGCTTACTGAAATTACATTGGATAGAATAGTGGACACAGAAAAAGACTGTGGACAGTAACATGATTAGTAGTGTTAAAATTGTGTTGCTAGTGTCAGTTTGCTTGTTTGGTCCTATCACTGAGCAGCGCTCTAGGATATTGAACACGTCATATAGAAAACAACCCTTACCAAATCAGTGGCAGAAACAATGCTTTTCACAATCAAAGAGAAACAGTTCTAATGACTATGAATCTTTACCAGAAAAGAAATGCAGTACTGCTAGTATTTTATCAAAATTCTTGGAAGAATGTTTTGAACATATCAATGATAATTTCATACACTTCCACAGAATGTTTTGACCTACAACTCATTATTTAATAGGTATCCATACATAAAAAGTACATTGAACATCTAAGTTACATTTGATTGTGTAGAGAGAGAAAATAAGACATAATAAACATCAGTTTCAAACTGGCAATAAAACAGAACTTTCTATCCCTATTTGGCATGGCTAGAAATGAAGGAAAATGTCTATTACTGGTACCTAAAATTTTGGGCAATGCAATACACAAATTTTAAATATACTGCATCTTTCACAATACATCTCAAAGACTACAGAATATGCCGCCGACACATCTATGCTTCCATGACAACCAGAAATATATGAGAAGACAGGATATTTGCCAGTCTGAGGTCTATTTTGTTCAAGGAAACCAAAAAATTGCAAGTTTCCAAATCCAGCCATATGACATTTTAAACGTTGATCAAAGTGGATTTAATTATTAATCTGCTTCTGGTATGACTATTTAAATAAGGAAAAAAATCAACAGTTGCCCTGCAGTCTCCATATAATCAATTCTTAGTTATATAATAGATGTTGAATACTAAACTGGCAATGGAGGTCCATGGATGTGAAGTAGAGCTGCTCCTGCATAAATGAGGCAAAAGGATGTTCCAATACAGTTAAATCTCGAGGTATTATGTGTTTCAAATGGGAAGAGTTCTGGCCTGTAACAAATCATGTGTTAGCACACTTAGCATTGCCACCTCATTACTCCCACTCTTTTCATATTTCCCTCTCTCTTGCGCATGTGAGTCTTCTTGGTGCTAGACGTAAGGGAATGATAACTGAATTTTTCAAACTTTGCAGTTGTTGGAATATATATATACAGTATGCGCAATTTATCTTGAGCGTTCGTCTCCCAAGTCCTCACTCGGTAGGTTTCGGCTAACTCCATAAACACAGATGACAACTTGGAAACATGAAATGCGCTATACTAGTACACCAAACTAGTACACTCTGACGTCTAGTGACTAATATGCTAAGCTTTTACGCGCGCTCTTTGTTTTCTGTGTGCATTCGTTTTGTGCAAGTTTGAGGTTAATTTCTATAGCTTAACCAGTTTGTAATTAAGGCTGAGGGCACACCAAACTCATCATATGTACCTTCCGAGCAACGAACTCCGACTCTGAAACATGCACGTACAGTCGTGCATAGTGATGGCTGCAAAATAATAGCGAAAGTTGCAATATAGAAAAGGATAACAACCAGTTAATGTTCCCATTCAGCAAATCAATAGAACGAGCTGCTGCTTACACAGGAAAAAGTGTCAGCACTGTCAGGCATATTAAATCGTTTTGTGCATCTCATCCTAATGAATCTCCAAAAACAGCAGGAAAAAGCAGGTAATAACTAATAGTGATGTTTTCTTTCTTCTTTTGCCCTCAATCCTTTCCTTTTTGGCTTCCTCCTTTTCCTTATATCTTTCTTTTTCTCTTGCTCTGAGCCCTTTGTATATTTCTACATAGCTTTCTATTTCCCTCCATTACCAAAGCTACACCGGTATTTAATAGAGGCCAACAAACCTAGGAGCAAGACTTACATATGTTGTGGATGTTATGGTTCTCAAAAGTTGACACACTATTATTCGTCTATCTCCATATAACTGTGATCTGAATGCAATTGAACTGGCGTGGGCAAAAATAAAGAACGTTTTCAGAGGACACAACGTTACTGGTGATATGTCGGCTCCAAATCTGCAGAAACTTGCTATAGAAGCATTCTCTTCTGTAACTGTGACGGATTGGGAAGGATACTGCAAGAACTGGAATTGAAATATCGGAGAAATAATGGTGTAATTGAAAATGTGATTAATGAAATTATCAACAGATCAGAGGATACTAGTGATGAAACTGATGCAGTGGACTCAGAAATCGAAGAATCACAAAGCGAATGAGTGGGTATTTATGGCTGTCATATTTGTTTACTGTTTTTATGTGTTTCATAAATATTAAGTATATAAATATACAGCTAATAGAATCGAGTTCAATTTAATGTTTGTCCACAGATCTCACACTTGCAGCGCATATCTTCACTTATCTTACACGCTATTTTGCTGAACTGTGTTTTTCAAGGTTCACCACACTGCAGAAACAAAAGAGCATTAGCTCTAGCATCTTCCCCTCTGCTATCATCACCCTGTAAATCCAGCGCTCTACTTATCTTGCGCATACTGTTTATATATATTCACATATACACATGCTTTAAATGCTATAATTGTAATTGTATTTTATGAATTACCTATTTTTCTAATCCAACGAAACTTCCAGTGGCACATCCATATGGCTGCAAATGTCACTTATGTCAAGAGACAATTTGTCATTGTCTTCATCTGCCGAGTATTGTAAATTTATGATAGGCTCCAAAATCTCGTCACTTGCTCTTTCTTTCTAAAAGTCATCTTCTTGTAGTTATGATTCTACATTTCCCAGTCTTGTATTCCTTGTAAATTTCTTCGTGAACAAGTCGTTCAGTGTCAGTTAGTTGCAACATAATTTTAGCCCACATTAACTCATTTGGATTGTTCTGGCAGTGGTAAGGGGTAAGTCGGATTACCTTGTATCTTATTTCAATTGCAAGTTGATCCAGTTGGTAAACTTTTTCATGGTTTTTAAATGGAAAAACAACTGAATAATACTGCTTTGAACTCTCTAAGAGTAAAGAGAGATTACAACCCATTCATAAACAAACATAATGTGAAGGTCACGTTCTGCCGATGCACCATTCTACAAGCGAACAGGAAGTGTACTTATGACTAAAATTAGGCAAGTGAGTCAACCTTGTATATACTTTTCTCCACTTACAAGTTTTTTATGAAGACTAGTTTCTGGGGACTTCTCCCCTATGGTCAGTTCTGTGGTTGACTGATGATGCATCCGGTGTCTCCATCTGGCTTGGTGTCGTGCTGCCATCTAATGTCCTGGTAAGTTTGATGACGTCATCTACCGCAGTAATTTCAAAATTCATCAAGAGGTCCTGTTTTTTCGTAATAAATATGTTTTCCCAAATCTGTAGTTCCAGAGGTTTCTTTGCCTGTTTGATCAGTTCTATTTCTTGTTTTATGTTGTGATTCTCAGACCAAAAGTGATGTGCTATGGCCGACTTGTCCATTTGTTTGAATTTAATATTTCTGAAGTGTTCTTTCATTGTTGTTCCTAGATTCCTTTTGGTCTTACCAATGCATATCTTGTCACAATCCTGGCAACTCATTTGGTAAATGCCTGATAATTGAGTTTTCGGTGTGCTATTTTTTAGAGTTGCCAGGATTGTGACAAGATATACATTGGTAAGACCAAAAGGAATCTAGGAACAAGAATGAAAGAACACTTCAGAAATATTAAATTCAAACAAATGGACAAGTCGGCCGTAGCACATCACTTTTGGTCTGAGAATCACAACATAAAACAAGAAATAGAACTGATCAAACAGGCAAAGAAACCTCTGGAACTACAGATTTGGGAAAACATATTTATTACGAAAAAACAGGACCTCTTCATGAATTTTGAAATTCCTGCGGTAGATGACATCATCAAACTTACCAGGACATTAGATGGCAGCACGACACCAAGCCAGATGCAGACACCGGATGCATCATCAGTCAACCACAGAACTGACGATAGGGGAGAAGTAGTGTAGAAAAGTATATACAAGGTTGACTCACTTGCCTAATTTTAGTAACAATGGCACTCCACTTTCTGAAATACTTCTTTTTATTCTATATAGGAAGTGTACTGTTTGCTCTTGCTCGAATTTAACAGACATCTTGGCTTATTCAAAGTCATTCTTCTATCACGTCATCTCAAACATGTACATTTCAGTTCTGAGTAATTACACACACACACACATACGTACCAACCAATAATGATATTCATTACAGTACTTACATTGTGATGCATTGTTATAAAGTACTTTATTCATATTAGGAAAATTAGAGGAGCTAAAAATATATGGTTTTTATGGTTATGTTAGACATATTACTCTTTACCTTCGTCATGGATCAGTTTTTGCAAAATCTGGATTTTTGTTTTAGTGCAAATAGTATTTATTAAAGATGGATTAGGTTGGCACATGTTACACACCACTTAAGGGTATGCAATACGACAACACTGCAAGATTCCAATTGGTTGCTAATCAAGTAGCACTCAAAAACAAACATCATATTTGAAACACATTATATTTCATATATTTCATATTTCATATATTAATTTCATGAACATTTGTCCACCTCTTCGATCAACACACTTGTTCATGAAATTAATCTCGTATAAAGAAGATAGAAGTATTAAGATCAACTTCTTAGATAAGTGGAAGTTAATTACTAAATATTTTTATTTGTATAATATTTATTACTCCACTGTAACTAGCTTCATTTTCTGTGTAATCAATGTTATTGAATACTACACAAATATAATTATTTTTAACAAAAATTTCACTTATCTTTAAAAAAACTGTAAGATCGCAATTTCGTAAACATTCATTTACATCTCAGAAAATATTTGTAGTTGGTTTATTAATACTCGTCACTACAAATAGTTTCTGAGATTAATTTTGGTGTCACTGTTACTAAATTCCTCCAAACACATATAACTCATTTACATCCTCAGTCACATTGATTCTTCTTGTCAACGTCAAGGTCACTAGGGGTACAATATTTTTGCCAGTATTACCAAACTCTGTAAGTGAAACAAATTTAAAGTTAGAATCGATTGCCTATATTTCAAAATTCATTACACAATTTAAATTTTTTTAAAATATTTTTTCCCAAACTATTAAATCTATCGGACCATTTAATTGTTTTAATAATTCAACTTCTGGATTTATTTCATGGTTAAATAACAAAAACTGATCTGCTACGGCCGATTTATCAGTCTGTTTATACCTAATATTTTGAAAATCTTTTTTCATTCTGGTTTCTAAATTACGTTTGGTCCTTCCAATGTAAACCTTATCACAATCTAAATTAAATTGATAAATGCAAGATTTTTTTATTCTCAGGAATTTCATTTTTTGTTGTTTGTGAAATGTAGTAAAATTTTAATATTATACTTATTTTGAGGAACCAAAGTTATACCAAATTCTTTAAAAAAAAAATTGAAAATGTTTATTAACCCAAGGGTGATAAGTGAATTTTTTAAAATTATAATTGCTTTTTATTTTTTTCAAGGGTAGAAATATCATTTACAGGTTTTTTGCTATTTAAATTTTCAATCTTTTTGTATATAAAGTCTTTATTAAAATCATTAATTAAAGCAGTATTAATAATGTGTTTATATTCTTACTAAATTTCTCTTTATTTAGGGCTATATTTATTAACCTATAAATCAGACTATTAAAACAGCAAATTTATGTGAAAAGGGGTTAAAACTTATATTTTTTATGTAATTATCAATATGAGTAGATTTCCTATAAATACCAAAGTTTAGTATATTATTTCTTATTATCTTTAGAATTAGAAAAGGAAGAAATCCATTAATTTCAGTTTCTAATGTGAATCATTATGTGTTTATAGGAAACAATAACAGATCAAAGATATAATATGAAAGTTCAAGTTCTAAGTAAAGTAAAAATGTTCACAATTTTACAAAATTTCAGTAATTCATTGTGTTAAATTCCAACAAAAATTGCACCTTATAAATGAGATATTAGCTTTCAGTTTGGAGTATTATGTAAAATATATCTTTTATTTGTTTCAGGTTGATCGTATCATCTTCTGCCTTTTCCTACCAGCTGATGTAACAATTTATGAGAATCTCATGCAGTTGTACTTCCCTGTGTAAAGCACAAGATGTAAAAATATCTCAAAGACTGAATCTCTTTCAGTAGGCTGAATTTAAAGTAGGTGACCCATTATAAATAGAGATATGTGTGAGAGATTTGAGAAACCGTTTCAGAATTACATGTAACATGCAACAAAAAAATGTAACATATCATATACCTGTAAGTTTTCTATCATTTGACATTGTTCTTCTGTCATCAAATTTGGCTGAATAAAGGTATTATTACTGTTTGACTCATGTCTTTGTTTTATGATCATTCTTGACCATAAGGAGCTTTGAAAGAGTATGTAAGTTTCACATTTTGGGAGAAGTCTAGAACAGTTGTTCTTTTTATATCGAGATTTAACTGTATTGGAACACCACAGTGAAGCGAAATAATTATTAATTTTTAGATGTGTAATAAATACGACTCATCTAAAAATTAATAAATAGTTGTTCTTTTGTTTTAGTTATTTTTGTTAGCATTAGTGTACTGGTTTTATTTTTCATTTAATAAGAGGTAGGGAATCACTCATTTCAAGGGTAATTTCTTATGATAAAGTGCTCAACAAGTTACGATACTGTATGAAGATTATCATACACAAAACTGTAAATCTTTATATGTTTCTGTTTAAATTGCAAAGTTATGCAATGGCAAATATGCGTAAAAAAAAAAGTGCATCCTGGAAATACTGACACTTCAATCACACTCTTTTTCACAAATCATGTTTCAAGAGCTGTTGCTCCAATCATCAGCTGAGTCTCAGAACTAAAGAACATATATGCAACATTAAAAATGGTGAAAAGTCAGCAGTAAATTATCATTTTTTAAATACCAGTCGATATTAACTTGACAGCTTTAATAAAACAAGTTAGTCAATCTATACATCTTTCTGTTGGGAAAAGATTTTCTTTAATAAAAATCATCATAGTCATGAATTTCAAAACTCCACCACTGGACATCTTTGTCAAATACATCATGCCATCTACTGATGACATGGAAGAGGAGGACAGTTCCATTTGCACCAGTCGAGACTCAGCTGATGATGGGAGCAACAGCTCTTGAAACATATCCCATAAAAACAGTGTGAGATAATGTGTCAGTATTTTCTCAATTCACTTTTATTTTAACCTATGCTTCACTGTCTACGCTTCTTTCAATTTTATACTTTGATGCATAATATGTTGAGTGTCATACTAAGTACCTTCTCAGGAGCTAAAGAGGGAAATGCTTCTTTCACAATCCATAAGCATAAAAAAACATGTACTGTATACAGCTTCTTCTCAAAACAATCATAGCTTCTACTCCATACATGTTGTTACAAGGGCCCAGATTTTTATGACTAAAATGATGACTTAATGATCTTAAGATTTATTAAAAAGACCTAAAAGAACAAATAATAGCTTAATAATTACCTTCACATGTTGATCATCTTGATCTGTCTTTCATTTATATTTTATCACTAAATATTTACTGAATTAATGTATGTTACAAACACCTTAATTTAAATGAAATTGATACAGTTAAAAGCATTGTTGAAAGTGATGAAAATTTCTTATTAAAAGATTTACTTAGTCATATTTTATTAAAACTTCATTCACATCAACTATTAAATACAGGAACATTTTCGGGTCCATCCCAGACCCATCATAAGCTGATTGGCAACTGACCACCATTTTCACAGTTGGCTGTCGTGTGGACCTCTTGTAATTGGCTTCCTCCCTCCAAATATTTCCTACAGAAGTACATTAGACCACTTACCAACAGCACTTCCTCATAAAGAGGGTATGTGATATAGTGTGAAAAACCAACTACAAATAGTTTTATCAATTGGTATGCAGGCTTATTTTTGACTTTGTGCAACTTAAACTTAAAGTATTTCAAAAGGTTAAATGCAGGAGCACTGGAAAATATTTTTAACACTTCATTAGGTATTTTTGTATCTTTCAGATACATGCTTATTTTTTCTTCAACACCTTTCCAACAAATAAAGTTACAGATTAATCATCCCAACATCTTACATCCTACCTTTACTTTTGCTTTGCCAAAGTTTCAACTTAATCACTATATTAACTTCACAGTTGAGGTTCACATCAGCACATGTATCATATTGTGCCTAATACATTGTCCTCATGTAACACAATGTCACCTCTAAGTAATAAACAGGGGATTTTTGTGATAATATATTGTATTATGTTTTGTGGTGAATGTAATTTAAAAATCAGTAGAGATGCACATAAAGTAAAACCCCATTAACCTGAACAAGTTTTGAAAAACAAAAATTATGTTGTTTAGCTTAGTAAATGAAGACTTGTTTTACAGATGATAAATTGCTATTCTCAGGATGTACATTACTTGAACTCTCTTGCCAATGGGTGAGTTCATTGTACCCACCCCACCTGCTTGGGATGAGGTTGGGAAAGCTTGGATAAGATCATGGAAAACGTTGTCGCCTGGTGTGACTTGCCAGAAAAAAGATTGAAGAAGAAAAAATAAGTGTGGAAGAAGATTTTATAGACATTTTTAAAAATATGGATGGCTGTTCCAATGTTGATGAAGACATTGGCAATGACAGAGGTTATTAATATATTACAGAGGAAGGCATTATTGCATCATGCGATGTTACTGAAAATGAAGAGCATTCAGATTCAGAGTGTTGATGAACCAGCTGTGGTTATGACCCATGCACAAACAGTAGCAAACAGAATAATTGATGCTTTATTTTGAGAGTAAAGTCAAAACTTTGCCAAATGAACTTCTAATGTTAAAGCAGATGATCATGCTGCTTGTAAGAGATACCTAAAAACTGAGATAGCAGAAGCTCACTGCCTATTTTACTACTGACTAGTTTGTAGCTATAATTTGTACAGTGCAAATACTTAGGCTTGTTTTAGTACATACAGTGTGTGGTTTTTAGTGTGGCAATAGTAATTAAAAATATTTTGCTGATGTGCATATTTCTATGGTTTTTCCGTCATTCTCCAGATAACTCGGATTTTCATGAACTCGGATCGGCCCTAGTCCTAGTTGATCCAAGAAAACAAGGTTCTAGTGTAATTAGAAAAATGCTGCAGGATTTACCTTGACGTGTTTGTAACGAAAGTAGTAGAGAACTACTTGTTGAAAAGCAATATGGGGCAATATAATTCTTACTACTAAGAAATAATTCAGTAAAATAAATAGTTTTAAGACAAATAATGGTGATAGAGGAAAAATACATCTTAGTACTTGAATAAACTCATAGATCTGTTCTAGATTATTCTAGTTTATAGATTCTAGTTTAGTTTAGTTTCTAGTTTATATCTGCTTCTGTGCTACATATGTCAATGTTTATTTTTATTTTTAGTAGTAAGAGTAACAATTTATGATGACCAGTTGATATACTATATCTATATCTCAATATTTTTGAACACACCTTAATGTTAGAATTTATTGAAAAAATATAACACATCTCTTTATGCATATCATTTGAATGATATAAAACAGAAGTGCCCACTTTTTCTTTCTTCTCTAGATTTACTTTCATAATAACCTTCTGGTACTTTGATCACACTCTGGGCATCCTTATGTCAAGCATATTAGTTATTCATGATTGGAGGAATTTAGTAACAATGACTTGAAAGTGAATTGAAAAAGCTATTTGTAATCGGTTTTTATCACGACTCTTTGAGGTTGATAATGGATGCAACAGCTTCCGAAACTGGTCCCCCAATAATCTAAAACTGTAAGTGTAAAATGTTAAAAACAACTACAAATAGATTTTTCAAGTGTATTAGTGTATCTCCAGAAATTTCCATCCATACCATTTTTAAATGGCTGCATAGTTCATTCAAAACACTCAGGGTCTCTTTCTGATGTCTCTTCAAATGATCCCAAAGAAGTTTGATGAGTTTGCAATTGGTTCTTTGAAGAGGCCATATCATGGGCTTCAGTTCTCCCCTCTTTTCTACATATCATATGTAGATTATTATTATTATTATTATTATTATTATTATTATTATTATTATTATTATTATTATTATTATTATTATTATTATTATTATTATTATTAATCACATAGTAATGTAGTAATTTTAAATTTCATCTATATTGCTGTATCAAGAGCTCAACCCTTTTTATTTTGTACAAATGTGTTGAACAATTGAAATGCCAAAATAAGCTAAGATGCTAAAGCATTTCAGTTATTACTGTGACTTTGTGGGTTTGTAAAATTGAAAGTCTTGTTTACAGAAATTTAAAATGCTCTTTATTGCAGTAAACAGTAACTTTGTACACCCCTTGCAACAATAAACAAATGTGATATACACAAGCCGTCTTCAAGGTTGTCTTGTTCTCAGCTGCATGTAAACAAACAAAAGAATTCTCTGCGGTACAGTTCAATAACCCTCACACACTGCACAACTGCAACTCAACTAGCAACTGACTTCTGACTCCGCTCTTAACACTTTGCAGGGTTTTATATACCTCCAGTCATTCTTCTAGAATGTAGTCGATCATTCGATAACAGTCGCGATGCAGCGAAAGATGGACCTACCTCTGTCTCTTTCTCTCATCAAGCATCCAGCTCTGCGCCCATGTGCCGGCTGCGGCTTGCAGCAGCGGCACAACAATGCCTCGGTGACACTGCTCCCTCCTCAAGGCTGGTCGTCCAACAGCACCAGTGTAACGGGCCAGATGATCCAAATGTATCACCATCTTTCCTCGGGGCACCTTCTGGATGCAGTAGACCACATCGTTAATTCTCTTTAACACCCGGTACAGGCCTTGCCACGGCTATTGAAGTTTTGGGCAGCG
Organism: Mantis religiosa; assembly: GCA_030765055.1. NCBI lineage: Eukaryota > Metazoa > Arthropoda > Insecta > Mantodea > Mantidae > Mantis > Mantis religiosa. The sequence goes on along the minus strand of CM060955.1, from coordinate 108,156,945 downwards.
TCCCTTGGTCCAGTTAGGGCAGTACAACCAGACTAGGTCACCTTGCTGGAATCCTTGGCTGTTGCCTTGCCTGTTGTACTGGGTCTTCATGCGGTTGTTCGCCCTCTGGATGTTCTGACGAGCCTCTTATGCATGTCGTGGAGATGGTCCACGAGGTTCTCCGCATACTTGGTTGCTGTTTCGCTTCCGGGGGCTCCCAAAAGCCAGGTCACAAGGGAGGCGTAGCACTTGGCCAAACATTAAGCTTGCTGGCGTCATCCCAGTGGTGTGTGTTGACGAGCGGTAGGCCAGCAAGAACAGTGGCACCTTAACATCCCAGTATCACTGATGCCTGTTAACGACCTTCGACAGGTGTTCTTCTAGGGTCTTGATGTATCGCTCGACCATGTCGTCCGACTGTGGATGTAGACGTGTTGTGCGAGTCTTGTTCACCCCGAGTCTTTCCAGTGCCTCCTTTATCAAGTGAGACTGAAAATTGGTATCCTGGTCGCTGTGGAGCTCTAACGGGACCCCAAAACGGCAGAACAGTTGTTCCACGAGGCAGTCTAATCGTCTGCGCCTCCTGGTTCGGGATGGCGTACACCCCGGCCAATTAGTGAAGTAGTCAAGGACTACCATCAGGTACTTGTTACCTCAGTCGGACTCTGGAAATGGTCCAGCTATGTCGACAGCGGTGCGTTCGAAAGGCGCTCCGACTTTGTACTGCTGCATGCGACCCCGACTGCTAGTTTGGGGGCCGCGACTCAACGCGCACACTTGACACTGACGGCATCATCTCTCAGCGTCTGCTCGGAGCCTCAGCCAGTAGTAGCGCTGCCGTAGTTTGTCAAACGTTCGATTCGCTCCCGGGTGTCCTGAAGTACCGGCGTGCACTTCCTCCAAGACTTACAGGGACCTACTCCGGGGATGTAGCAACTGCTCTCTCTGCGTCTTTGTATGTAGCGCTTCTGCGTGGAATGTCATTGGTTTTATCCCTGCCTCCACTTCTCTCAAGAGTGGCCCCAAGTCGGCGTCCGCCAGCTGCTCCCTCCTCAGGCCTGCGCTATCGCATCCGTCGGCAGGCACTACCGTGACTACTCTTGACAGTTGCGGCGCGCTTCTTCTCTTCCACTCTGGTGCATTGACCGCACTCTTCTGGGCAGAGTGTTCGGGACATGTCTGCGTTGGCGTGGCTCTTTCCTCTACGATGTTCGGAGGTGAAGTCATACTCTTGCAGCCTCTGGACCAAACGGGCTGTATGGCCCTCCAGATTTCTAAAACTAAGTAGCCAGGTTAAGGCTGAGTGGTCAGTCAGGTGGAATGGTTGAACGTACTGGTACTTGTGAAAGTGTTCCAAGATCTTAACTACCGCCAGCAGCTCTCGCCGGGTGACACAGTTCTCTGCCTTGGGTAGCATCTTGCTGTAGTAGGCTATCACCCGTTCGTGGCCGTCCTGAACTTGGGACAGGACGCCTCAATGTAATGGTCACTGGCGTCGGTGTCCACAATGAAGGCGCTGCCTGCTTGAGGGAATTTCAAGATAGCACTGCAAAGTATCTTTTTCAGCTGCTGGAAAGCGCCTTCGGCGTTCTCTGTCCGCGCATTAGGCGGTGTTCTTCTGTCAGGCGAGTCTTCGCGATGTTGGAGAAGCCCTTTATGAAGCGGCGGTAGTAACTGCACAGCCCCAGGAAACTGCGTAATTTTCGATTATCCTTTGGGCGAGGACAATCTCTCACGGCCTGTATCTTCTCCGGGCCTGTGGCCAATCTGCTTGGTGAGATTGTGGCCCAAGTAGTTGACTTCCTTGCGGAAGAGCTGGCACTTCGCGTTCAGCTTCAGGTTGTTCGCCTGCAGTCTCTGTAGCACCTTGCTCAGCTTGAGATGGTCTTCGAATGTCTTGCCGATGATGTCCAGGTATAGCAGGCGGGCGTCATAAGTCAATCATCTCATTACTGACTCCATGAGGCGTTGGAAGGTAGCTGCTGCGTTACAGAGACCAAAGGGCATTACTATGAACTGCCAAAGCCCTTGGCCTGTAGAGAATGCGGTCTTCTGCTTGTCTCTCGGGTCTAGAGCCACCTGCCAGTAACCCGTCTTCAGTTCCAGGGTCGAGAACCACTGCGCACCAGCAAGCGTGTCCAAGGTGTCGTCAGTCTGGGGTAAGGGGAAGCAGTCCTTCCTGTAGTCCAGCTACAGGTAGTCCAATTGCAGCTTCCTGTAGTCCACGCAGAAGAGAAGTTTGCCGTTCTTCGTCACCAGAACTGCAGGGGAACATTAAGGGCTGTCAGACTCTTCAATCACTTCCCTGGATCTCATGTCCTCCAGCATGTCCCGTACCGCCCCCTGTTTTGCCAGCGGAACGCGTCTGGGTGGTTGCCGAATGGGCCGGGCGTCTCCGGCGACCTCCTCTCGGCACGCAACAATGTCCTGGCTACATTGAGTCCGTGCATAGGCGTCTTCTGGACCAGCATCAAGTTCTTCGTGCTGGCCTTCGAGTCGCGCCTTCACCACCACCTCGCTTCTCGCGGGAACAACCACGTCTTCCATCAGGATGACCCCGCAGATTCCAAGGCGTTCTTCGAGGTGCCGGAGTATCACATCTTCTCCATTGAGCCGCAGAACCTTCCTTCCGACGTCGATCGTTGTATCGAGGCTCCTGAGGGCATTCAGTTCCAGTATCACCACCTCAGCCACCTTCGCGACCAACACCCACAGACGCACAGCACTCCGCCGCAAGGTCAACTGCAGCAGGGTCTCCCCCTCCACGGGCAAGGTGTCAGCCGATGGTGTCACTAGCTGGTATGATCGGCTCGGTTTTCCCGACGACAAACCCCGGGCTTTGTAAGGTCTGACGACGGTCACGGCTGCTCCGGTGTCCACAAGCGCATGCGGCATGGCCTCCCTTTCACCCAACCGTCCGCAATGAGGCTGTCATCCGTACGTCGGCTGACGGCGCGCAGTTTCACTCGAGGGGATGGCGGTGATGGCGCCGACGTGCCCCTCGCCACGCCGACCGTTACTCGTTTTCCGGCTGCTCTTCCTGGTGTGGTCAGACTCTCTCCAGGTGTGCCGGCTGGCCACACCCCCAACACACGCCACTTGGTCTTTGCCGGCTTCCCTCGGCTGGTCTTTGGTCTCCATTGTAGCGGATACTCCTTGTTCTCGAAGTCGGGGTAGTCGTCACCTTGGCCGCCTCCATCCCTAATGCGGCCGTTAGCGCCTCATGGATGATCATATAGTCGCCGAGCATTAGGCACTGATGTATCTCGGCGTCGCGTACCCCGTCGACGAAGGTGTAAGCTGCCTCTCGGGATAGGAATTCGGGTGAGAGGTCGACCAAGGCTTTGCTGGCTAGCTATTCTATTGCCAGAGCAAATTCCTGCAGCGTCTCCCCTGGCTGCTGCGCCCTAGATTTCAGCTGGCTGCGGTAGGCTGCGGCCAAACCGGTGGTTTCCGAACTGGTTCTCCAGGGCCTCCTAAGTGTCATTGGACGCCGCCGCTGTCTGGACCACGTTCAGCACCTCTGCGGCCCGTCCATGGAGGCTGGCTATTAGCTGTGCGGCTTCTTCTTCTGACGACCACTTGTGCTTGGCCACTGTGTGGAATTGGCGGCGGAAGACTTCAAACATTGACGTGCGGTCGTACTTTGGTGGTTTGACGCGCGCATATGGTGTGTCGCGTGCCGGCGCGTCGGCCTTCAGATCCTTCAATCTTCTGCCGACGATGTCCTCCACCATGGCGTTCAGCTGCGGTGTTGCTGTCGGCCTTTCCCTCTAAATTGTTAACGTGCTCGTCCACTTGACCCGTCCGCTTGACCAGCTCCATGACATCCTCCCTCATGTCCTCCCTCCTGCTCTTCAAATTTGGCGGTGAGGGCCTTGTTCACAGCCTTCATTTCTGTGGCTAATTCGACCTTCATTTCGGTCATCTTCGCGGCCAGGTTATTTGCCGCTTTCATTTCCGTGACCAGGCTGTTATTTGCCGCTTCCATCTTCGCAGCGAAGGTGTCATTTGCTGTCTTCATTTCTTCCATCTTTTCTAGATCTTGGCCAATGCAGCTTCCATCGTCGTATCCCACTCCTATCACCAAATGTGACTTTGTTGGTTCGTAGAATTGAAAGTCTTGTTTGCAGAAATTTAAAATGCTCTTTATTGCAGTAAACAGTATCTTTCTACACCCCTTGTAGCAATAGAAACACGTGATATACACAACAGCATTCTTCAAGGTCGTCTCGTTCTCAGCTGCACGTAAACAAAAGAATTCACTGCAGTACAGTTCAATAACCCTCACAACTCACCCACTGCACAATTGCAACTCAACTAGCAACTGACTACTGACTCCACTCTAACACTTTGCTGGGTTTTTTATACCTCCAGTCATTGTTCTAGAATGTAGTCGATCGTTCGATAACAATCGCGATGCAGTGCGAGAAAGATGGAACTAAACTATCTCTGTATCTTTCTGTCACTGTTCCTTTCTCTCTCTCGGCAAATGTCCAGCTCTGCACCCACGCGCCGGCTGCAGCTTGCAGCAACGGCACAACAATGCCTTGGTGACATTACCCATTATTCAACTAAAGAAAGGGTTTGCTGAACCCAAATGAGATTTGCGACCATTCACACAGCATGAGAGGTAAGGACATTATGACTAAAACCCAGATTTGTGAGATTGTTTTAAAAATGACCTATGAAACTTAAACTGAAATGTTAGTTAATTTATTAAAATTGGAGCATAGAAAGTTATACCTTAATTTATGTGTGGGTATACTTGCTATACAAGCTGGAAAAATAGGTATAAGAATAATGATAAAATTTAAAAATTGATCAAAATTATATATTTGGAAAAGAAAGTTTTAAGAAAATTGTTTTCTAAGGAGTTCCCTCAGGTCCTCAAATTATACAAAATTCATAGGAAATGAATAAGAATTTGCAGTCCTGATATGTTATAAATGGCAATAGCAACCTGGGTGTACACACTTAGTAGGAAAAAAGAAAAAAATCTATCTCACCCCAAGTTTGAGAATGATTAACCGTAACAATACCTACTGCCCTGACAATAATCACCCCTATACCTGCCAGTAAATATTTTCATTCTAACCATTAAATAGGAAGGTACTTTTTTCCCCACATATGTTGGCAAAGGATGTACAAAGTTACTCTTATTTCTGAATTTCTGATATTTAAAAATTTATCTGTATGTAAAATAATAACGTAAGAATAGAATTAAACAAAGACATAAAGAGTAAGAAAAGGAGAAAAGAATGATGTAAACTGCAAAAGTATTTGTAAAAAGTATAGAGTAGCATAAAATTATGTAATATTCATTCTCATGAACTGGGATTCATGGTAAGGTTTTCTGTGCTCCTTAGTATGCTGGGGCAGCTTAGTGGGTTTGTTTGCAGTTTTCATTCTGGAAGTCATGATGTGATTCTCAGCTTTGTGGTGGTGATTTTAAATCAGTCCTATCCAAGCCTTCATCTCTGATTAGCTGCTGTGAAGTATCTCATAAGGACAACAAGGTTTAGAATCCACAGTAAAAGCAGTAGATCCTCTTGTTCCATTGCCATATATCATAATCACCTCATCAAAGGTAACAGACCCCACCGTGTGGGTACTTCCTTCTAATAAAGGGCATCCATATATCTGTTCGTGAAACAATGATCATGAACATTGTTTCATGATCACTGGGGATCATCAGTGGTCAGATAATCTGATTAGGTCTATTCCAATTAAGAACTAATCTGAAATGTTTTACCTAAGCATTTTTTATTTTAAAATCTTCTCCATTTGTTTATAGTAAGTAGAGGAAGTATTGCATTTCACCAAAAATTTTTATAGCAAGCTTTCAGTGGAAATACATGTTTTGAGGTACCCTGAATCTCTCATAGTATTTTTAGAAAAAGATTTGTATGTCTTTAAATAGTAAAACTCAAAAGTGAAAAGTTTGTTAAATACCAAATTTGATATTTTACTTCAGCAGCATCCAAGGATGCAATACAAAAAATTTCATTTACACTTCTCTTGGAGCCTTTGGAAACTTTGATTTTCACAAAAAGGCTCTTAACAATTTTTTTTTTAAAATAGCAAATAGATTTTAAGATATTTTTGTGATAAACAAAATGTACTACTTGAATTTTGTCCTTAGTATATTCTCTTCATTCTGGATGAGTTTTGCATGACTAGTGAAGTGTAAGAAATAAGATAAATACATATCTCATTAAAATGCACAATTTATGTTATGTCTTTTTTGTGTCGGGTGAACCATTTGATATTCCTTGTTATCTGACTGAATTTTCCCAGTAGTAATAAAGGGTCTTTCAACAAGAGTGTATCTTTGAACTTAATATAAAACATGTTCTATAAGTATAAGAGGTTTATTCCTTTTTTATTTTGGAATATAATATCATTACGTGTGGAAGAGAACATCAGTTAAGTGACCGCTGTGACTTTGTTGGGTTGCGCGTAGTAGTTGTCCCAATTTTCAATGACAGAAGAACGTAAGTGAGGTCCAACTTTACAATTAACATGCGTGATGTTATTCATAAGATCATTTACTGTTTCTGGCTTGTCATAAACTCGAGATTTAACATAACCCCACAAGAAGTAATCCAAAGGTATTAAATCTCATGATCTCGGGGGGCCAATTAACATCACCAGCATGGGAAGTGATGAAACCTCTGACCTTCTTCAAAAACTTGATTGTTTCAAGAGCGGTATGACATGTGGCACCATCTTGCTGGAACCAGATGTTTCGGAGATCCATACCATGTAATTGAAGCTAAAAATAGTCCCTTATAAGAGCCTGGTATCCTTCTCCATTGACAGAGCAAATAATTTTGATAGTAAATTTTCACAATTTATACACATTGCTAATGCTGTAACATTCCATGGCTATTTGTCAATAACAACTGTAACCACATGAAAAAAGAAAGACCTGTAACTCAGTAACAATGACAGCTATCCCGTTAAAGATAGGACACTCTTGTTGAAAGACTCTGTACTTTTCTCAAAGATAAGTTACTCATTTTTTTTATCTCCTGATTATGCAAGGAGAGTAGAATTTCAGTCATCCAATAGCGAGAAGCTGTACTCGTAAAATATTTGGCTATTGCTTAAAGCTACTGTATTCCCCTATTTCTCTTACATCTATAAGAAAATCAGAAAATGGAAGTTATTTTTGAATAGCATGAAATAGAGGAATAAGTTTTTCCAATAGGTTGTACGAGAGTAGAGAAGGTCCAGGTACAAAACATCAAATTTTGTCATTTCCTCCTTTGTTCTAAATTCAAATTTTGTTTTACCCTATAGAATTAAGAATCTTGTACATTCTGCAGATTCTTGTTTAGGAGATTGAGATGGCCAGATAAATGTGGCAGTAAGTTGCAATTTATTCTTGAAATATTTTGAAATTGGTGAGAATTTGCAACAGTGAAAATGTCTGACTGCCATTTACTCTTTTATTTTAGACTTGTTTTGCTATTACCTGGTAGGGCTTCAGTTATAACACTAGTGATACACACCTCAGTTGAGAAACACTTATATTTGTCCAATAAGGACTAATCTGATGTATAGTAATCATCACTTTCCTTGTCATATATTTTCATATCTGTATTACAACCCTTTTATAATATAATGGCATGGTTTGATATGTTCTTCAGGTTAATCATAATATTTTTTTAAAATGCAATCGGTGCATATTTCAATGCTAGCATGTACACAAGACCACACAGAAGACTGGCAGTAGGTTAGACAATTAAAAAGCATTATGTGTACTTCTGTACTACTATTCATATAAAAACTTACTCTTATCTCTTTGTTAATACCAATAAACCTTTACTGCACATTTTGTTGTTTATATAAGATTACAACCAGAACACAAAACTTAAAGCAACAGTCAAATCTTTTCAAACCTAGTCACGTTGTGGAGCTTTAAAATGCTTTTCTCTTTGCATAGCCAAAAGGGGTGGGAAGAAAGTATTAACTATTTTAGAAAAGTATAAGTATTTTAAAATACAAACAAACAAAGAACTTCTTGAAAATATGGTTAAGAAAAAAATTTGACAAATTTATGCTTCAATGAAATTAACAACTTTTGTTTATTTCTTCTAGTTTACCAGTAATGCCCTTCAAAATTAAAAGGATCTCAAAGGTTACTCCCAGAAAATTAAAGGTAGATATTTTTGTTAAAATTTCAAATTATTAGAGCCATTTGTGAGAAAGTAAAAGTTTTCCCTGTAAAGAGCAATTTTGGATATGGCGATTCCCCTCCCCATCCCAAATCTTGTGCATCCTTGGAAAACACTGAACTTTAAAGTACCTAGTTTGATATTTAATATACATTTTATTTTTGAGTTATGCTGTTCCAGACAGGTGCATATACAGATACTTTTAAATGTTTTCTTTTCTAGTCTCCAGTGAAATTCTGGTATTAAACTTTTGGATGGAATATATTTCCTCTACTTATTATATATAGTAAAGAGAAAGCAAAAGTTATTCTTTTTTTCTTCTCAGAAGGCTTGAAGACAGTATTTCCAGTGAAAATTTGATGTCATATTTTTGGGAGGAATGCAATACCCTCTCTACCTAATGAATAAGTGTTGAAGAAAGTAACAACACTAAAGCACCAGTTATTAAATTGAAATTAATTTTAAAATACTTAAAACATGTTCTAAATGTTTAAAAACCTATTGTTTTAAATATTATTCATTTAATAATTAATATCGTTACAAATTTTTAGACCTGAAGAAAAAGAGCATCACAGTTTTTGGGTTGTCCCAGAAAGCTCTCCAGCTTACATCATGTAACGTGCGCGCATATCTCCGTAAGATATTTGGTGGTTATGATGATCCAAGTATTTGGTGTTTTTATACATTATGTATCAAAAGAAAAAAGCCAAAGAATAAAGCCTGTCTGTCCACTAGACATAATTGCTGTAGTCACAAATACTGCTTTGCGGCAATATTTCATGTGTAAGAAATTGTTAGGTGTTTATTAGAATTGACAAAAGCTAACACTTAAGCCCATCCACTTCTTTCTCTGCCGTGTAAAGTGGTAGTGTTCATTTCTAGTATGTCAAAACATTGCATTAGTTACAACATATTCTTGCCAAGAAATTGTTTTCAAAGAAAATCTAAATCACGCCTGAACTGCCGTGTACAGCGGTAAACCGCAATCAATATAATAGTTCGCAAGGTTCTGTTGGAATAACCTGTGATACACGCGGTCTGGTGTCTCCCTACTTCTGAGTCCACGTGGATGTGAACTTAGAAAAGGTAAGTAATATAAGTTGCTCTTTGAAAAGACGTCGAATGCATAAAATATATGTGACTTCAAATTACTCTAATTCGGGTATTGCTGCCTAAGAGCTCTTACTGCCAAACTTCTCTGACGCATTGTTTGCTTTGGCAGCATTCAGCAGCATTACAGACGGCATTAGAAGGCGCCAATTACAATTCTCTGGAAAAGTTTTAAAGAAACCGAAGCAATACCACAGGTACGGCCAGAGAGCTCGTTGATTCAGTTTTATATGTATAAAGAGAATTATGTTATTTCTATAACTAGATATTAAGGATAACACCAATTGAATTAAATTTTGTTAATACGTAGCAGACATTAATTTGTTCTAAACTCAGAAAACAGTATAATATGTACTCTTCAAAAGAATAACTTCGGCAGGTAATTAGGAACTTTAGGACTCATTCGACCATATGATTTCACACATAGTTATGTACCCCTAATATTTAAACCCCCTCGGTGAATGCCCTCCGTAGTTTTGACAGTACCGCAGATGGGTACTCCGTAAGGGAAATCGTACGGGCCACGACATAATTTTAATACTTCTTAAACATCAGAGATATTGAAATAATGATGAGCCCATCTCTATTTGTATTTGCTTTTAAAAGATTCGAAATATTAATCAAAATAGATCACAAAGGCAGATTCTTTGCGAATGGTTAATATGTAAGACACCGTACATATTATGACGTCAAGCCACGCGGCCAATCAGAGAAAAATGTTACGAGTTGCGCAGTGGCATTATTTGTTGTAAAGGATGGAAAATTCGGCCATCTTGGAATGAAGTTTGTAATGAGTTGAGGTGGTAATATAGGATTTTATGTTGAATTTATTCCGGTGTACGCCATCTCAATGGGTTAGTATGTAAATAATAATGTTCTTTAACTCTTTGTGTAGCAATAGAGCTGAGAATTAACTTGTGAATTGGATCTGTCCATAGAAGAGGATGTGATTATTCGGTGGATGTGGCTAGTTTGTCACTAAAGGACCTTGCTTTCAGCTTTCTTTAGCATATTTTTCTATTTGAAAATCCCGCATCTTATTAGAAAAAGGTCTTGAAGTATTTTCATTTCTTAAGTTTATTTAGGTTTGTGTAAAGAACTTGAGCATGCAAAGTTGTAAGCCGTACCTCCCGATGCCAACGTCGGATCAAGATTAAAAAAAAAAAAAAAAAATAATCTGGGACTGATCTTCGAGAGCTAAAGCCCTTGTTTTACCGGTAGTGAATGGTAATAAGGAGGTACTGTATAGATATACAGGTTATTGATAGTTAAGGAAGTGTGCAGTGAATTTTTTATTCATCTAGAAAGACAAATGTGGACAGCAAACGATGCTTCTTAGACTGAGGCAAGCCGTGTGAAAAAAAGAAGTAAAACTATATAAATAATATTAAGTGTGTGGGTGACCCTATTCCCAATTATTTGTTAATCTTGTTGGAGCAACTTTTCGACAGTTGTAAGCATAAGAAATAAGCCTGTGTTGATGTAGTTTAAATGCAAAGGTGTTGCTGAAAAGCTGAAATACTTTTTCACATGTTTACTGTTGACGCTTCTGCTTTACTATAATTAATTTTGAAGTTTAAATGTTTTATATTTTAATTCTAGCGAAAAGAAGTGTTCTATGTAATTGGTTCTCCCCAAAATAGTCCACACAATTATCTTACAAATATAAATGTCAGTTTGAGCATCTGCCTTTATTATCTTCACACTTAATACCGTGTAAAAACAGGAATCATAGAATAACATTGTAGTTGTTATATATTGTATACATAGTAAATTTAGATGTTTATTTTCTAAAGTGTGTTCTAAAATTAATGAACAACAGGGAGACACTTGAATAGCCTTTAATTTGAAAAATGGTACCAGTTTTTAGCAAAATGTCACTGCTTGAGCATTGCTTGTACTGATGGGTTTGCTTGCTTTCTTCATTCATGAGATCCCATAGTAGCCGGAGCACTGTGATGTTGAACATATCTTTCATTAATTAACTCTTGGTAGTGACACCTTATTTCTTTTCCTCTAAAGAAGTGCCATTATCAGTTATTAAAATCAGAAAATACTGTACAGGTAAAAAATGCCATGCAAGGTTAATATTGGTGTGTATTGTATATTTTTCTTTTTTTAAATTTCATCTTCGTTATATTTGTATAAATACCTCTTTTGGGGTTAATAAAGTTTTTTGAAAATTTTTCACCAGTTGTGGTAGTTTCAATAATCCATAGATATTAAATGAGTGAAAATTTGTACCACCTGTAGGTATATAGATACATTTTCTTAAAAAATTGCTGGTATATAAGTTTTTCTGCTCTTTTAATTTTCGTTCCACATGTGTAGTAGATAGAAAAAGTATTAATTCCACTGAAAAAATTGATACAAAAATTTCAACAGAAATGCAGATTATGACACCACCTGAATAAGATTTATTTTTAGAAAAAAATAAAATATTTCAATTGTATCCTGAGATCCGACACAATTTTTTAAGAAAACCCATCCCAAATTACATTGACTAGGAAACAATTTTTGAAATGTTTGGTTTTCTCAAAAGTGTCATCAATATTTAATTAATATTGCTTTGTTAAAAATATGTACAAAGAAATAAAATGTGTGTCTTGACTTTTCTGGAAATCTATGAAATCCTCTTCATTTGGAAGGAATTCTGTTTAATCTTAAAAATAATATATGTTAAATGGTAGACAGAAGTGCATCATACAAAAATTTCGATCTTTTTAAAATGCACAATTTATTTTAAATATTTTTTTAGTGTAAGATATATTCAAGATAAATCTGTCATAGTTATATGGTTTGAATTGTTCAGTGTACTTCTGTCATTCTTTAAGTCCTGTCCATATTCAGTTATTTCTCAGGACCGAAAGGAAAAAGTATGAAATTCTATGTACAGCTTATAGTGCCTAGTGCTTAAGCATTTAACTATTGGTGTTCACTTTGTTGTTATGACTCAGTTTATCTTTATTAAAATAAGTTAGAACAATAACGTTTCTTTATTATTATTATTATTATTATTATTATTATTATTATTATTATTATTATTATTATTATTATTATTATTATTAAACATAGAGGGTAGAGAAGCTATGTGAATGTAATATATTATTTTTATTTTGATAAGGGTGAAGAATGGAAACATTTGATTACAAAATAGAGTTCTGTACAGCATACATTTCTATAAGTTTTGCTACTAAATTAATTGAATTCTCAATTACTAAAGTTGAATTAATTCATGTTAAATTACTCCAGTTATGCATTTATTGTAAGTTATAACAACAGAAGTGCATAAGGAAAGAATCATAAATAAATAAAGAAGTTGGTTATGTTTTTATATCCAATCCATAATTCTGGAATTGCAAGCTGCTAAATAAGTGTGGAGATGTATGCATCACCAATCTGAGTATAGATATAAAAGTGGGAAGTTCGCAGCATTTATATTTATTAAAATGTTTTACTTAACAGCTTGTAATAGCTATTACATTCTGTTTACTTCCTGTTAACTGAGATAAAAATTTGTAGACATTTTTTTTATTACAAATATGTTTGTAGGTACGAGGGCAAAGTAGGAGAACCATTAGTCAGTTATTGGCAGGTTGCTATGTGATGGTTCTGAATTTTGGTAAAACGAATATAATTTAGTAATGTAAGACTTGAGACTTTCATGGTGAGTGTTAATAATATCTGCTTCACAGGTAGTCAGCAGTGTTAGATCATTGAAACTCTAGGTTTCAACCTTAATATACTCTATGGCTTGATTAGGAGGCAGTTATTAGTGACTTAAAAAGATTATTAAGTATTTGAAAATTCAGACCGACGACCAAGAATATCTCAAAGATTGCAGTGCTACTTGTTATTTATTTGCAATAAATAGTGTGCTTTAATTTTTTGAGCGGAAAGTTTTTTAATTGTACAGAATTGTCCAAAATTCAATCATAATGGAGAGATTTTCAAAGGCTGTTCGTAGGAATTTCAAGATCATATGTTGTGTTCATTATGTGGGTATCTTTAACCAGTGGTATTTTAATGAAAATCAGTAAGAGCCATTTAGAGAAAAAGAAAATTAATAAAACTCTTACCAATGTGAAGGATAGTTTGGGATGGGGATTTTAAACTATAGGGTGCAACAGTGATGACAATACATAACATTTGGCAATACATTTCTTCTGGAAACTTTCCCCAACTAGTTCTAGTTTTTCTAATCCCCTGGATTTCTGCCCTTATTTCACTTGACACTTGCAGTTACTTCTTGTCCTCTTTTTCTTAGCCATTTATGTGTTTCCTGTATGCTATTTACATCAAATATTTCCTACTTAGGTGCCACACTTATATTAACATCTTGTTTGAAAATAAAATTTTGGTAGAAAGGGTGTATTGCCTATCTGTAAGAGTTACATACATCATATTCAAATAATCAGCACTTGAATAATCCAGTAAACTGCAAAAGTACTCTAGCTTTACTAGTTATACATTAATATAGAATTCCCAACCTTAAAAAGAAGATAAATGTAAAAAATGTTTACCCTCCTCTGGTGATGAAATTGAACTAAATACAGGCCAAGAATGAAAGCATATTAGACAGGAAATTCTTAAAGATCCATGAATGTTTTATTGTCTTTCAAAAAATAGAACCCTTATATATGGAACTACTCTAAATAAACTGACCAATACAATTAAAATGGCGAGGTTGCCGAGCAGCAATACGAAGTGAGAATTGGGGGGAAAAGTTCATGAAATGCACAAATAACTGATCTCGCACCTATATCTTTACTTGACGTATAATTGTAAGCAGAATATTTCTGGTAATTTTTTGTTTTGGGGTAGATAGCTAAATGCTTGCTTCTGGAATGGGCTTCCTTGAAACTAAAGATCACATTTTGTAAATTTGTATCTTTCTTTTTTCGTACTTTCATTTATTTTTCCTTTCTTCATTTTTCCTTCTTCTGTGCCCCCCTCCCTCCCTTTTTTCATATAAGCGTCAAAACTAATGTAAAGTTTGATGTGTAACATTCAATATAATTCATCTTTATTAGCTTATAGACTTACTACAGGTTTCAAGCATTGTCAATAAAATATAAAAAAAAGAAAATGATTTACAATCAGTCACCTAATTTATTCTATTTACAGTTCATCTATTCTGTACAAGAATTTTTTAATTAAGTAGCTTTTTAACCTGTTTTGAAACATCATTTAAAGCTTTTAATTCATTGGGTAACACATACAAAATTTTTCCCATTATTAAAGGGTCATTCCAGTCGCTTTTTTGTTTTCATTTTTTCTATAATAGTTAAATTTTATTCTAGTATTGTACTTATGGCTATCCTTAATTTGTACAGCATTTCTATTTACTAAAAACATTATTATTGGCATTAACAAAACTTTCTTTATATGATTCTCCATATTGAAGATTAAATATAATCCTAATACATCTTGTTTGCAGTATCAGTAATCTGTTTGTATATGCAATACTTGAGTTACCCCAAACCTCAATTCCAGATTGCAAATGTGGGTGTGTAAGACCATAATATACTGATTTTAGTAGATCAAAATTTAAGTACTTTGATAGGTTTGTTAATAAAAATAAACAAGTACTGACTTTGTTGCAGATTTAATCAATGTGCTCTTTAAATGTTAGGTTTTCAACTAAAATTATTCCCAAAAATCTGATACCTCATATCCCATTTAAGTGTAGGGAAGATAGAAGAAAAGCTGATGAAGGAGAATAGACCGAAAATGAGGGAGCGGCACACAGTGAAACTGTGAGCAGAACTGTGGATTCTGCTGGTATAGAACAGTGTCATTTGAAATTTCGAGTAATATTGGCTAATGAAAGGATAAAACTAAAATTGGTTTGGTTGTATTTGAAATTTCTTAGATGTTTTAGCAGAAGTTAAAGAGGGTAAAACCTAAAATTGGTATGAAACTTCTCAATCAACTTGTTAGTGTTAACGAGTTTTAAGCCAAAATAAGATTTGCTGAATAATGACTGGTAGTAACAGTTTTTATTCTAATCCCTACTGATAGAAACTAGAGGAACTTTGCTAATCAATTCATTTCTGAGATTCCACTGGAAGTACACTTTTGAGGCCCCTGTAGAAAAGAATTAAAGGTGCTAACTGTTTACATACAGGGTTTTCACTTTTTCTACTGCTTACTTTTAGTAGTAAGTGTTGTTTTCCACTCAGACATCTAGGCTTCAAGCTTCACCAAAGACACACATGACTTAAGATCCAATTAATCTAACCACCTCAAAAAGGAATACATCATTTATTGATATTTACTTTTATGTTTGAAGAACAGAGTGTACATGAATAGTGAATTTATGAAACCATGTATGCATAAATTTTCAGGAACAACAACAAAAAGTAACGCAAGTCCTGGACTAAGTTTGTTTCTCTGATAATCATGAACAATCAAATAAAGAATGTGCTGTACAGAAGCTGTGAACTAGTCATTGTGCCATCAAACAATGCATTGGATCTCAGAACATCACTAATTTTAACTCCAATCCATGAAAAATGAAAAATCATTTTGTAAATTCACTATTCATATAGTCAATCAGACCTAAGACTCTTAACAGAGAAGCTTTGACCATTATATCAGCTCAGATGTACTTATAGGAGCTGTAAAGAATATCAGTGTGCAAGTGATTTGTTAACATTTTTGACTTAAAACATTATACAGAGCTTTCCATTTTGCTATAAAAGGATGTCAATATAATGATTGGCAGCTTTCATTGTTTTCCTTTGCTCTTCTTTTGCCAAAACAGGATTCACTCCATCCCTGGGAATTTTGATATTCAACGTACTTCTTAAAGATTAAAATGACAATTTTGTGAAATTTTTTTGCAATTCTAGTAATCAGTTTTTATACGCAAAAACAGCTTTTTAATGTTTCATTCCGAATGCCGTCAAGTAGAGCAAAGAAAATGTTACTATTTCATTTTAAGTAGCACATAGATAGTAAGAATTTAACAATTGAGAGAGAGAAGACTATCAAAACAAACAATGGGATCCTGCTTATAATTTCATAATATTTGTGTGCAATTTTTCTTGTCACATTTTATTAAAATGCTGCAGATATGTATGTACAGTATTTACGGTTAAAACAGAATAAATGTAAGTGATTTCTATAGATTATGTAGTAAAAGTTTCTGAATGCCGAAATCTTTTAAAATGTAACTATTATGTAAGTATGTCTGTTATAATCAAGTTTATTAACAGTGTATGCTAGGTAATTATGTAAACAGAGAAAATTGTATTCATCTTAACATAACTACTGAAACAATATTTTTTTTTGAGGATTGCAGAATGTGTGCCATTTCCAAAAAGCGTCAGTTGCTGTTCTGGACATGGGAATCAGTAATTTTACCCCTGTTTTGTTGAATATTGATCTTAGGGATTTCTATACTATGCGGGAAAAAGCTTTGCAATGAAGTAACAACAGGACCAAAGAGAAGGTACTGAAACTTAAAATGTTTTTTACTGTTGTTTAACAAGTATGAATCTTTCGTAGCTAAAAGCTAATTTCAGGTTATACATCATTTCCATAATTTGTAAGGCTATGGAGGAGGTTAAGCAAATGAAAAACAGCATTTGCCAATGTTTCCACTTCCATGAATATCAAGGAATTTTAATTTTACATGGCAGACACCTTGATGAACAGAAAAGCAGAACCAAGACTCAAGACACCTATTTAGAAGACTAGCCATTAACAGATTTCACCCTAAAATACGTGGAAATAACAAGTACCTCATTCCAAGTAAAAATTACATTTGCAGACTTTGTGGCATGTGACAGATACCACATGTGCAAGAAAAGAGCAGAAGATCTATAACAAAGGTTAAAAAACTCTTGTTTGTATGGCTGTTTGCTTTATCTTTTTATTACTAGGCTATCACATGAGCTTTTCAAAGTTCTTCAAGATTATTGTATAGTAATTTCTAAAGAGTACATAAAATTAATTAAATCATTGTTCAAGGTCTGAAAACCACTCATGGAAAGCTGAAAAACACAGCACGTTGATTATCTATATTAAAGATATAAAGATAGAAAATCTGTTTTGTATGTAGGAGATAAGAAATTTTGTTGTTAATGATTATATTAGTACTGCTGGTGTGCCAGAATTTCCTCCTGTAGGAGTTCTTTTACGTGACAGTAAATCTACTAATATGGACCTGTCTTTTTTTAAGCACATTTAAAAAACTATCAGTTGGGGCTAGATTTGAACCCATTGGCCAGGGTCCAATGGAGTCACCCAGACCGACATTATGTATGTACAGTAAAATAAAAAAAAAATCACTCAATTTTATTAATTCTTTCATTATTGAAAATACTTATTTATTTTTACAAGCTGTAAAATAGTTTCTAATTTAATGTCATAAATTATTAAGGAATTAGAAAGACTTCAAAGACCTGTATGTGAACACATTAAAATTATGAAAGTAACATGCCTTGACTTTAAGTTGAGAATGCCATGAAATAGAAAGCACTTGTTTTTACTCATAAAATATAAGTAGTTGCTACACTCCAAAGTACAAAAATGAAAGCCAATTACCTTTTACTGCAATATTTATATACACAGATGACCATGATGCAACACAACAAACAGAATGTGGTTTAAAAGTGACAATTTTGAGTGTGTGTTTTTTTTAATTGCCATTTATCAAAAGCTATAGATATATACTTAATGAAGTTGTGAAAAATCTATGAATAACCTTTTTTATGATTCTATAAAGATTCAATGATGTTTTTGGTTGCCAAAACCTTCTAATAAGTCTCATATAACAAATTTTGCCTCCTATTTCCCTGGATTTTTTTTTTTTTTTTTAAACTTTACATCCTCTAACGTTAAGTCATATCGGACGGTGAGTGAAATGGGTCAAATGATGCCCAAATGTGTCCAGGGTCCATGGAGCTTAGAGATACCTGACATTCGTCTTTAAGGGTAAGGGAAAACCCTGAAAAAACCTTATCCAGGTAACTCACGCTGACCGAGATTCGAACTCGGGACGTCTTGAACGTCAGGCAGAAACTCTACCATCTACGCTACAGAAGCGGGCATTCCTTGGCATTGATATTGTAATTAAGTTAATTAGCAGGACATATTAATGACTAAAAAGAGAAAAAATTGCAAACATTGGAAATTGCTGAACTAATTTTTTATGTTAACGGAGAAGTTTTGATTTTTTCCATGTGTTTTATTAAAAATGATTAACTTAGTGGCCTGGGAATGTAAAATCTTGTTTTGTTGTATATGTTAAGGGTTTCTGTATTATATGAAAACTGCAATTTTCTTGCCATTAAATAACCATTGGACCAAAAAGAAGATGAAAAATTAAAAAATTAGCTTACTTTATTTAAACAATTTCGACTGATAATATCACACTGCCAAAGAAGACTTACAGGTTATGCAATTTCCGAAGGTGTATGTATGCATTTTAGAATTTTATATTGCTGGTGAAACCATAAGAGACACATAAACGTTTATTGCATAAAAAGTGTACAGCTCATTAATACAGACAATTTATGTCCTTTTGTTACTTAACCATTTCAAGGATATTCATAGCTGTTGGTTTGAATTTTCTAATACTTCAATTTTTGAAGCGTTAAGATACAATTCTTTTTTTTTTTTTTTTTTTTTTTTTTTTTAATTTCTTGTGGCAGTTTTAAAGATTTCACTTGCTTGAGCCTCTTGTATGCCCTTTGTACCTACAAGAAAATGTTTAGTCAAACCATTTCTGCAAATGTTTCTATTAGTTAGTTACCTACATTAAGTACAGAAAAGTTAGCAAGCCAGGTAAAGAAGCCACATACCAAACTAGGTTTTTATGTGTTTATTAAATTAAACAAGCTGGAAGAGTTGTAAAGTTAAACTTAATTGTTATTCATTGATAATTACAGGTGTGAAAGACCCCCATTCCTTCACGAAGACTTACCAGCTCCAATGGTAAGAGACAGTAGAGAGGGTGTCCGGCTAAGCCGCTGCTAGGCCAACCACTGGCCACCTAAATCAGGACTTGGTAACCTTCAAACATCCCCAGCCAGACCAGAATGTCCTCCACAATGAGAACAACTCTTCAAACTGTGCCTGAATCCTTACCTGCAGATCACGTCAGCAACACCAAGGTACTGCCTATGTCATGAATTCTTTTTAAAAATTATTAATCATGGTGGTATTCAGGAACCAAAATCATCAGACTACTCATGCACAGTAGTGAAACATAATTTTTGTGAAATTCATGGAGTTTGTCAAGAAGTACTTTGTATCTGTTTCATATTTGTGCATGTAGGCCATATGTTGGAAAGTATAATCAGATTTGAAAAATCAGGCGATAGGTAGCATGGAAACTTTTAAACTTTGTCAGTAGGAAAGAACAATTTATCAGATATAAATTAACTCCAGTGTATGAATAACTAGAAGTCCAGGAATTAAAAGTAAATGCAAATATTTCATTGGGTATCCACCAGGCTAAATTGAATCGAAGGAGAAACGCTCAGTTGTTTTGGGGTACCATCATAGTACCATACTGACAAATCCAGTAATATTAAGCTGAAAACTAGTGGTGTGAATCCTGCTGATGGATTGAACCTCTAATTCACAGTTTCAGATAATGTATTTTGGCAAAGGACTGATAAGCATAGTTTGTTAAAAGCTTACAATTTAAATGCAATGTCAATAGAAACTTGTGAAAAAAGTCTTAGTATTTCTATCACAGTAAAAACTCGTTTATCCGGATCAACTGGGACCAGGGCCAATCCAAGTTAACGAAGATCCAGGTTATCCAAAGAATGACAGAAAAAGGATAAAATAATGTACATCACTGAAATATTTTTAATGGAGTTTAGAAATTACTGTTGTCACACTTTCACCTAAAAACACATACACTGTACGTATTGTAGTAGCCCATGTATTTGTACTATACTACTAACTAGTCAGCAGTAAAAAGGACATTGAGCTTCTGCAGTCTTAAACAGCACGATCTATCTGCTTTAACATAGGTACATTTGGCAATGTTTCTTCTTGATTCTTGAAATAAACCATCAATTTCTCTATGTTTGGTACTGCTTGTGTGTGGGTCATAACCACAGCTAGTTCATTAACAATGTCTGAATCTGAGTACTCTTCATTTCCCGGAACACTGCATAATGCAATAATGCCTTTTTCGGTAATGGGTTTATAACCTCCGTCATTGTCAGTTTGCAACTAGTTGTTAATCTCTTCATCAGCATAAAAACAGCCATCAATATTTTTAAAAATGTCAGTTAAATTTTCTTCATGCTTAATTTTTCTTCACACTTATTTTTTCTGCTTCGTTCTTGTTTTCTGGCAAGTCACGCACATTAGACCACAACTTTTTCCATGACTTTTATCAAAGTTTCTCTTTCAAGCTGGTCTGAAGCAGGTGCTGTGAGTACAATGAATTCAATCTGACTTAAAGAGGCCCTAGTTACTGCAGTTTTACTGTACTTCTTTGTGCCCAGTGACATGAGATCTAAAACAACTAGAATGGGAACTAAAACTTGAATGTGCCATTTACAGCTAATCAGCAGAGAAAACAGCAATCCTAATCTCAGGTTGATAATTGGAAAGTTATTTGTTTATAGGGCTGTTCTACATTAAATTAGGAACAGGTATAAGAATAAGTACACTTATGGACTTAGAGCTTTCATTCACAATGAATTGCAAGATAGGTATAGGCTATACCATAGAGGGGGACACTTTGGGCCTGCGACCCATGTAGGTTCTATTGTGGCGACCATCGCTCTTGGATGAAGGGAGGAAGAGAAGGAATCACAGGAGGGACAGACCACAGAGTTACATGGAAGTCCCTAACAGTTTCAGACTCCTGACCTATTCCACTGCTGAAGCTGCCTAGAGAGCTACATCCAGTCAGTTTTCTAGTGCCCACAGGAAGCACTCATTCCTCTGAGCAAGCAGCCACACCACCTGTCTGGCATCATATACCACGGAACCTAAAAGCATGCCTGAAAAATGAAAAGGAAAGGGAAATTAGGGAAAGGAAATTTGGTAGATGAGAAAACATCTCAATATTTGCCTATTGGGCATGAAGAACCACTAAAAAACCAAATTCAGAGTGGGTGCATAATGGGAATTCCACTCAGAACCTCCCAAGTGCAAGTCAGATAAGTTACCACAGAATCTCTTGCTTGGCATGAATTTAGGATAGAAACAAGTGTGATGATTACTGTTACAGTAACACCATTTTAAATTGATTCTAGTGTAGATACTGTCCTCCACAGGAGAGATAGTCTCCGATGCCTGAGACGCAGGGGGGTTGGCGAAGGATCCCACACCCTCTCTGGACCGGTTTGACACCCCATGTCAGTAGAGTTACGGACCATTCAAAAACATTCTGACGGCTTCTACTTTTATGAATGAATCTTCTCGGTTTTAGCATACAGAGTGAATAGGGCGCATGTTTTCTTAAGGGTCTGCTCCTTGTGTAGCAAACCTCCTCTGCCACACACATTTGCATCCTTGTCCCACTGTTTAAGGCTGCACATACCTTCCAGGGACCTTCTTTGCGTTGCTGGCCAGTACAACTCACAGCATGAATATCTGAATGAAAGTTTGCCAACTTTGAAATTCATTGCCTTAAATATTTAGAAGACATCATGTTTATCATATGTAATTCTTGAACTACGTGAAATCAGCAGCACATAGAACCTGAGTTATCTTGTTTGTTTTACCAAACTTGTTTCAAAGGATTAAGAATGGTAATGGGAAAGTTAAAACTTGACCAGCTTAAAGCTTCTTGTTGGTTGTACATGCTCACATCCAGAAACATTTGTTTTCAGTAGATTTCCTGTTCTAGTTCCCAATTTTTTTCCTGTGTTTAACCACATACAATTCTAAATAGTTATTTTCACTGAGAAATTGAGTTTTTCTAGAGTTTAGAAGAGTGTTGCAGGTTTAGAAGAACCACCAGTTGTTGCAGATTTAATGGGCATTTTGGTGAAGTGTGTTCTTACCCAGATAACTCATCCTGACCGAGATTTGAACTCGGGTCTTATCTGAGTTAGACACACTATCCTCAAACTACAGAGGTGGACTTCAGGAAATGTGGTCCAATAATACTGTACATATAATATGCATTGGAACACTTGGGAAATTTAATGCATACTTTTTGTCTGCTAGAAATGTATTTAACGTTGCCTTTTCTCTTAAGGTTTTTTTTTTCTCTCCTGAATACCACTCATGTTTATATAATTAAAGAGAACAATGCAGCAAAGTCATCTGTTCAAGGGAAAGGGAGATCATATACTGCCAACATTTTTCAAGTTTTAATATGCTCTATGTAGACAGAATACAAATTTTATGAAATGAATTCTAAAGTTTCTTGTATTTAACCCTCTTGCTGTCACACATTGATTAGATCGACAATGTTCAGTGTTTAAATGCCAACCTCAAACAAATATGTCAACAGCAGTGAAAAGTGCTAGCCTGCTAGTATGGTAATGTTAGCTTTTGGAAAAGAAATTTATAACAAATGTAATTTTGAATCAAAATTAAAAATGTAAATTGTGAATTTTGCCAATTAATTTCTGTTGAATATTCTGTTAACCAACAGAATTATATATATTCAGCACATGTTTAACTATAACAAGGGTTTTGTTTTATAATTATAAGTACTATATAATTTTGTTATCACAATTTGAAATGAAATGTTACATATCTCTTTTGAAATAATGCTAATGATATTTAGCACTAGAAAAATGAACTCAATTACAAATTAAATAATTATAAACACATCTTAACTGTATTAGGTTAGATAAAAAATATGCACAGTTTAACTCACCATTATCAATTATTTTAGGGTGGTTTTCATCAAGAATATATATACTCTTCATCTCTATCGTCGCTGTTTTCCAACACTAGTTACAACATTATACGGCATATCCAAGAATTTTCTGTTTACATATATAAACATAAAAATAAATCTAATAATCATGCATGGGTTCAGAAATTAAAGTATGAATCATTAATTGAAAAGATAAACCTTATTTCGCAAAGGTAAGCATTTCTAGCCACTTTCCTCACTGTCACAGTATTTGTATAGATATCCCATCCTTCCTTATATGAAATAACTTTGTCATCATCTCTCCCTGGCGCAAAAACATTACGAGAATAACCTGTCATGTTCATTTTTACAGGTTATAAATAGAACTGAACAAGATATGCTCGAACTATATTGGTGATGGTTGGAAATACGGTCCTTCAAATAACAATAAATCCCTTTTAATGACCTAGAAACACATCGTTAGAAAGAAGGTTTGATGATTTCATTGTCATAAAAGGCATCCATAAAGGATGTTTCAAAAAAAGGTTACAACCTCACAGAGATTACGTCAATTAGATAGACGATGGCAGTCTTTGCTAGGTATAACTCAGTTGATTATATTGACGGTGTTTTAGTGCAGAAACTCCTTTAAGAGGCGTGGCAGCAAGAGGGTTTAATCACAATATACACATTTTAACACAAATATTTTGCTTTAAGTGTAGATATTGGTGCTTGTATTTCAAAGAAACCAATTTAATATTCATATAGTAATCTTTCTTTTGCCTTTTGAAATTAATTTAAAATGGAGAAGTTAAATACAGTGAAACATTACTTACTGGTAATGTTATTGAGTCTTATGTTATTACTTTCATTTGCATATATATTTACTAGTTTCAGTAACATTTGCTTCCATCCTCAAATGGAGACAGACCAGTGTATGGAACTATTGCATCATGATGCATTTTGCTGATAAACTCATAAATATGGTGTGTTGGAGGGATAGCGAAGTTCTTTAGGTCTTGTTTGAAAATGCATAATGTTTTCCTGTACTATTACATCATTCCATCCCATCAGACTACCATTATAGATTCATCTGGAAGATTGCAAATGCTAGTAACATAGGCTACCATGATGCATTATATTTTCCATCTGAAGTCTTAAGTGAATGCTAATGAAACTGAAATAAACATCAAAGATAGCTAAAGTTGTCAAAACATCAAATTTGTCTAGGAGTTTTCTATTGTTCTTGTAACAGAAGCAGTGTTATATTCATTGAAACAAGCAGCAAAACTAGCAGAAAACTTAGGAACACCAATAAATAGCGAACCGTTGCCAAATGGCTACCACAGTATGTTCGCAATCACAATTTAAATAACTTTATTGATGAAAAAGTTGTGACACTTAAGAGAAAAGCTTTGGAAAGAATCAGAATTTATACACAAGTTATCCATCTGAAAACTGGTCGCACATTTAAACTAATGCATCCCATTTGTATGCAAATAGAACTGGAGTTGCTAATTCTCTTCAGAAAATTTGTACTTGTCTGCACTGCTTCATAATGGAAAAGTTTAAATGTGTGGAATGCTGCTAAATGTTGTCTACTTAATGGCAAAGATCGTTCTATATATATATAAAGACAAAAAGGTTGTGAAGCACAACCAGTGTTACAAATACAAACCATTAAAATTTGTTATGTTTAATTTTCAAATTTTGTATGCTTGGTTTTTATGAGCCTTCAGATTTAATGGTTATCTTAAAATATTACACCAGAGTACTGTTGGTCTTTTAGCATTTAGAATGTCAGTAAAATCTGATAAGCTGTTTTTGAAAATATTTGATTGGCATTTTGTCTGATTAACATGGCAAACTTGCCACACTTTTGAAGTACCCCAAAGTGGTAACTATCTGAGGGAAGGGAAGATAATGTTTTTACTGTATTTCGAGCAGATTCAAAACAAAATTGGTCTAGGTTTTTGAACTTGGAAATCTGAGGCTGCATTGTTCTTCATATTAGTTTAAAGAGAATTTTAAATTTATTATGTTCATCTAAAATGTGCTTGACTGAACATTCCAAACTTGTTAGTTGTATTATAAATGTTTTGAAAATGGTTACACTAAAGTAGATAAAGTTTTCCATATTAATAGCAATGAAATGACTGAATTGAATGTACATAGCATAATGTATTTTGAAAATAAGAAGCTGTAGGGTAAATGAAAATCTATAAAGTTACAAGTACTTCCATATTTTATGAAGATAAGAGACAGCAATTTTCATTTTAGATGAATATATCTAAATGCATGCTCAGTTGTGTACATTATTGGGTTGCTTTATTTTTGCTTATGTTGTGTCATATAACTATTTTATGTTGCTTTATGTGAATGTCTATATACCAAGTTCACATTATAATCTTCAACCGAAAAATGACTGCGAAGAAGAAAAGGAATGGTGTTATGTTGGTTTTAATTAAACAAGAAATGTTTGGATGCCAACAAACTTTCTGAGTAAAGGATAATTAGAATAGATTAACATGGTGCTGTGCTTTCGGAATTTTAATTTGAAACTGATCTCAGAAACTTTGAATGTTTTAATGCTTTTCTTAAATGTATCTAGTTTGAAGGAAATACAAAGTACTCATATACTTTGGAAATCTAAAACATAGTGTTGTTGGCTTAGTGTGAGTTTCATTTGACAATCTATGATAGAAACGATGATGAATACTCATGAGTATGATGTCCTAGGATGATGTCGTTTTTAATTCTTAAGTTAAGCTGCCAGAAAAAAAAAAAATTATTGTAATCCAGTAATCCATGTTTCTTTATAACAGTTTAAAAGCAATAAAACAAAAAAGAAAAGAAATTTAATCACAACTAGACTGCAGTTGAAAGTAAAAGATTAAAATCATATTCTACAGTGTGATCCATGTAAATCTGAACCATTTCAATATTCCATAATTTCCCTTTGAAAGCTCGTAGACTGTAGAAATTTGTTTTAATGATCTCAGTGGCTCTGAGAGAATTCACAACACTGACAATTGTTGACAGTTGACATTCTTAAATGTGCAATCATAACAGCAACATGCAGTACTCACTACGAGGGTGTGTTTACATTTTGAAAACATTGGAAGACGAATTCCTTGGTAATAACACAGCAGGAATTTTGAAGAGAATTTAATGTACTCGGTGTTTCAACAAAGACAACAATTTTATCGCTCGTAAGAAAGCTGGAGACAACTGCTATACTCATTAGTGAGAGTGGAGAACATAGACTGCCATTGAATGCAGACTGTTAAAGATGTTTGCAGAACCTATTGAATTCTCCAAATAAATCGTTACATTGATTGAGTCACAAATCAGGGTATTCATATGGAACATGTCAAAGAGCTGCAAAGAAATCGGGATTATGACCTTAGAGTGCGTATGGTGCAACTGAAAGAAGCAGATTATGATAAACGAATCAGTTACTGTCGATGGTTTCAGGGTACTCTTATTCCACATCCAGACATTCTCTCCATAACGTGGTTTACCGATGAGACATGGTTTCATCTGTCAGGCTACATAAAGACACAAAACACCAGATATTGTGCTGCTGTAAACCCCCAAGTGATCCACGAAACCCCACTGCATGATGAAAAGGTTGGAGTGTGGTGCATTGTCTCAGCTTCCAGGATTGTTGGTCCCATTTTCTTTGATACGACTGTAGACACTGAAGTTGATATCTTGAATACATTTGTGGAACAACTGGATGGTATCGAATTGAGAGAAGGCTATTTCCAGGAAGATGGAGCAATGTGCCATACATCTAATGACGCCATGGAACTTGTAACCAGTTTCTTTGATAATCAAATAATCTCAAAAGGTCTGCGGCTCCCAGATCCCCTGACCTAACCTCACCGGATTTTTTCTTGTGGGGGTATCTAAAAACACAGTGTACAAGAATGGCCATGGACAATTGATGTTTTCAAGGAGTCCATTCGAACTGAAATAATAACATTGGTGAGGATACTCTCCGTAAAAATTCATTGAATATGATGAGACGAGTGCAAACATGTATACATGCTGGTGGAGGACACTTCCAACATTTTCCCTGAGATGTAAATAGTGTAATGTAATCTCCCAATTGTGTATTACATTCTCCCAAAGTTGCACATGTGTCCTATTATTGGTTCAAAAGTTATGGCCTATTGAAATGGTTCAGGTTTATATGGTTCGCACTGTATGATTGCCAGATAAAAGCGGCCGTTAAAATTTTCCCATCAATTTGCACGATCAGTAACAGGTCCGAAATGAGGTCATTTCTTGCAGAATGAACTACTGCAGTTGCTCCAAGAGGCGTCTCTTAAATGTCAATTATAGTCAGTGTCATTCATGAAATTGTGTTCAAAGAGATTCTGAGAAGATTTTTTGCAAGACATTGGGGTTTATACGACAGAAATTTGTCATTGGGATGACCCGTTTTCTATAAAGTTCTGAATATAAATTAAAAAAGAAACTGTAGATATGGTGGGCTGTAAATATTAATAATGTAAAGCTTTTACCATTCAAAATCCTTGGGCTAAGTGTTAGCATTTTGACTCGTAACAGCGATACAATGAGTACTATATTCACTTTATTATAAGTAATCAGAAACCTTCAATAAGTTTTGCAAATATTGCATCCTCAGTGATCTATTGTAATTTTTAGTCTAAGAAGATTTTCTCTTTTTCTGACAACTGAGTGGAATCAGATGAAATGTCTGGTGAAATGGAATTACTTCAGTGATTACTAAAACCAAATATTGTTTTAATTTGTAATGTTGATATAGATTTACTTGTCATTGATATCACACGTAACGTGTTTAACTTTCCATGTATGACAATAGCATAGTTTTGGGTAAGGGTTGATATATATCCTCCAGGAGTTCAAGGGAAATTGCATCATAGTTAACAACTGAATCTCAGAAAAGCCTTTATTTTGCACAGATGAATAAATGTCCCAAAAGGAAATAGTGTTGAGTTAAATTTTTCTATCAAAAATTACATTTGACTGAGGTGCCAGTAGGCCCTTCCAGATTTTACCCTTCAAATCTCACTAAGATAGCCCTCCCTTTTCTCTCCATTCATAGCTTCCCCCTTCTCCACTTTTTCTTAGTCCTTACTTGCAAATGCGAGGAAAGTCCTGTAAAGTTAGGCCTGTAATGATTCCTTCTCAAATATCCTTTCCCAAACCATATATTTCATTTATCAAGGTCTATCATACATAATGCTACATGTAGTAAGAATGGGTGTTAAAGACTATTTTTAAAACTTTATTATTTAAAACACTATTATTCTTCAGACAAGCCAGTGACAAAAGTATAAAATTATTCTCTGATCAAAACTCTGTTTTACAGCTGCAT
Source organism: Mantis religiosa (assembly GCA_030765055.1). Taxonomy (NCBI): domain Eukaryota; kingdom Metazoa; phylum Arthropoda; class Insecta; order Mantodea; family Mantidae; genus Mantis; species Mantis religiosa. The sequence continues at coordinate 108,128,492 of CM060955.1, read as the reverse complement.
CAAGTTAACGAATCAGATAATGCCTTTCCTATCCCACTCATGCCCAATTCACTTCCTATCCAGTTGCTGAGTTTACATTTAGCAAATAAGTTCGTCAATTTGTTGCTCTGCCTTAGTCAGTTATTGAACTTGTTGTACATTAAGCTATTCAGTAGTGAAATGGCAACTTGAACTTAACTGTTTCACCTACATTTGGCCAGGATACTCCTCACTGGAGTGTGCAATAGGTTTTGCATCCTCTATGCTATATTGAGAAACAATTAACGATGCATCAGTTGCTAGGATCATAAGTGCCACCGGTGTGCTGGAATTTCATTGTGCAGGAGCTCTTAAACATGGCAGTTAATCTGCTGAAGCAGGGCTGTTGTTTTTACCCACACTTTAAAACCATAGATCCAAGACAGGTTTGAATCTGTGAGCTTTAGATCAGTACCAAACCAATAAGCCACCAGACCAATACCATATTAAGGAAATTGTTGCATTTGGACAATAATTTGTTGTAATTGCACTCATCATTTTAATGTTGCTTTTCTCTTCATGCCAAAACCTGTCGTGTGACTCTATGAAGCATTATGTTCTCATTGGTTTTACAAAAGGAAATGTTGCGACATGTACTCCGAGAGTTTCTGTTTTTACAGAAGCTTTGCTGATGGTTTGTCAACATAGTTATGCATGTTTACTGAAAGTGTTTAGATCTATATTAGTTCTACTGTTATTTTTTTATTCATTCTTATTTTTCATAATTAGGTGCAGAATTTGTGGCATTCTATGAGTAAAGGATTGGTGTGTTGTAAAAATTAATTGTAGATTGTCTTGTAGATGCTTCGGAGGATCGTAGAAACCTCCAGAATTTTAAATTATGAAGGATAGTATTACAGATGTACCAAGATCCAACAGTTATTCAGAAAAATCTATTTTATAAAGTTTGTTTTTAGCTTTGTAATAAAATGGAACCCCAGACTGCACAATCACACTGCCATATATGATTAAAGAATTTTATAACAATCTTTGTATTCTAAAGCAAGTGATGATTTTCTGTATAAAATGAGCTTTAGAAGATGAATATAACTCATTTTTGAAACTGAATGGTTGATGTATTATTGCATTTTTTAATTTAAATGATGTTTTCTGCATCTGAAATTGAATAATTTTGATTTTGAAGAATTCATATTCCTCAGTGTAACTGGAGAGCAAACCAGAGGAGTTTGTCTAAAGAAATTGTCTATATGTGAAAATTATCTGTTGGAACCAGAGCAGTTTATGACCAACACCATGGAAACAAATTGAGAAAAGTAAAACAGAGTAAATGCCACGGCCAAGATTTGAACCAAAGTTCTTTGACTCTCCATTCCAAGGCTCCTAATGCTGAGCTACCTGTAGCGTAGATGTAGCATGTCTGCCTCACGTTCAAGAGGTCCCAAGTTCGAATCTCAGTTAGGGCGAGTTATCTGGATAGTTTTTTCTAGGGTTTTCCGTTATCCTGATAGATGAATGTCACGTAACTCTAAGCTTCATGGACCCCGGACTCATTTGAGTATCATTTCACCCATTTCATTCATCGTGCAATATGACTTAACATTGGAGGACGGTAGTTAAAAAAAATGCTGAGTTACCGTAGCAAAATGCCTGTTCGTGCATTTATATGAAATTTCTATATCTTGCAACTTTTATCCAAATATTTTTTAAACATTTTCACATATGCCTTATGCTAAAAGTGTTTTAAATTTTGTGTAGATATTTTAATCATTTTCAAGAAAAACATTGTATTTTACTTTTGTTAAGAGGAGCAAATGATAACAAAATTACATGTATTTCATTCAAATGACTTCCTCAGTATGTTATCTTGCTTGGTTCCAGGTGCTATAGCTAATCACTGTTAAAGTTAATTTCATTTGGTAGTTTTTCTTTCACACTAGCTGTGTGTAGAGGCACTATGAAGAATGAATCAGTCAAAAAATTGAGTTTTATGGCCAGAGGTTGAACCAGCCATTACTTTTTTTTTTTTTTTTTTTTTTTTTTTGCCTTGCACAAATTCTTAAGGGTATAACTTGATACACACATTAGTTAAGACATTGAAATTTTGTGTTTGGGTTATAATAATTCAGTTTTAAAGTACTAGCTAATCAAATTCCCCAGTATGTGGAAATTTGGCTCTCTGGAAGTGCATGTGTCATTAACCCTAGCTTGCTTACATGGGTGCTACAGTACTTTAGTGGTAAATGTTAAGTTTGCAACAATACATGTGCCTCATGTTTCTGTGTAATTTAAGTAGTTAGGTAGGCATTCGTATTTTTAATTTTCATTTCACTACACAAATAAAAATATTCAGTAAATATTCTCCACTTAGCCCACATCTTCAGTCAACACAATTCATTTCACTGTTATTGTTGAAGATCACACAAGTATATGCTTTTCTGACACCTCTTTGTGCATTTTGTTTGTTGTATTTTGTATAAATAAAAAGTATCTATAATTCTTTTTTGTATTTTTTTGGTAAACATGTTACGTTTCAATCCTGTCAGAGATGAGTTCACAGCATATTCCTAGAAAATTCAGTCATTGTATTGGTTTGAATTAAATAATTGAAATATGCCCGATTAGGCCTCCTCGGTAGCGTAGTGGTAGCATGTCTGCCTGGCATTCAAGAAATCCTGAGTTCGAATCTCGGTCAGGGTGGGTTACCTGGATAAGGTTTTTTCCCAGAGTTTTCCCTTATCCTAAGAGACGAATGTCTTGTAACTCTAAGCTCTATGGACCCCGGGCTCATTTGAGCATCATTTCACCCATTCCTTTCATCGTCCGATATGACTTAACGTTGGAGAACATAAATTACAAAAAAAAAAAAAAAAAAAAAAAAAAAAAAAAAAAAAAAGGCCGGTTAAGTAGTGAGAGAGAGTGAGTAAAGTGAATAACTTGACTCAGAAACGAAATGTGGTCTGATAACCAAACTTTGTTAAAATATGGGACTCAGTTTTCATAAAAGTCAGCTCATCCCAAACTCTTTATATGGAACACTTTTCGAAATTACAGATATGAATCTTTGAACTGAATGGTGTGCAGATCTGGTTAAAATAATAAATCCCCGATTACAAACATCTAAACACGTTACACGAACAATTTCCAATAAAAGTTTGATTTTATACAAAAGTGTAGACTAAATGATGTGATACAATAAAATGTCAGGAACGTGTATGCTGAGCATAAACGAGATATTTGTATAAATTGCTTGTGAATTCTGTCAAGTCCATGAATTCTTTAATACTCAGGCAATTCTGTAACAGCGTGTATTAAAGAAAACAAATCTGAGTTGTCATGAAGCTGAAGAAAATGTAATGGAGTTCCATAGCACTCAATATATACAATGATGTTAAATTCGTGTAAGCATTCTAGGGTTAAATTTACTAATATAAATTCGTCGCATTTAAATGCACTTGAATGCTGTCAACTTGACGCAGGATCGAACCCGCAATCTTGGCGCAAAATAGTGCTTTTCATCACAGTGGATGCATTCAAACTCTTAGTATAATTTGAATATCAATCGAAGTTGTGTTCTTTGTATAGTGCTATTTTAGACATTGAATGGGCAAAGGTTTCAAAAGATGTGTCACAGCTGAAAAAACGACTGTGCTTACCATCATGAATCATATCCTGGTCTCATCGACGCGTTTAGCTGCATTTTCTCATTCTTTCGCTTTTGGCTGATGTTTAAGAATGAGTTCATTGCCATACGATTGGGAAATGCGAAGCAATAAATAGCATTCTTTTGCGTCAGGACTTTGTTTGCAAAACTTGAATTACTATTTTAATTGGTGGGATTAGGTGCGAATAAAAATTCTCCGAATTACTGAAACCATTAGGAATCTTTTAAATATTTAGTATGTAATCATGGTTTTGTCCTCGATGCAGCGCAATTCTTACAAGGTCTTTCAATAATTATTTCGTAATTTTACTTCTTTATTTGTGCAGTATTTTTTTCCGATGGCTGATTGTTCGCTGGAACATTTTTAGAACCGGAATGTGAGTTTAATTTGTTTCTGAAGTTCAGAAGTACATGGGTAACGTTTTTCGCCGCTTGCACTTAAATTCGGCTTATCTCTAAACGCCGGCATCCGAAGTTGATCTCACCGTTGAATGCTTTACCAAGGCTAATAAAGTCGCCCGATATAATCGAAGCTTGTTGCTAAATTTGAATTGTTTTGTTCGAAGATATGAGAAAATGTGCGTGCATCCATTGCTTCTGAGAAAATGAGACTCCGCAAATTTTTTAACTGTAAACAGAGAATTGGTTGATACTATCAAATTTTGTTCCCTAATGAAACGTCCAGTGCATATTCACACTTAGCGAACAAACTTGGAACTACAGCACGATTTTAGCAATGTGTTCAAAACATCATTTGAAAAAGGTATTAGCAAGTTTACGAAGAATGTATTGGGGTTTTAACTTTACACAAAAAAAAAAAAAAAAATGTATTCGAATAAATTGTCCTTTTTAACTAGATCAACGTTTTTGTAGTAGGAGTTTATCTCTTGCTGTTTATCAGTTATGCAAAAGTTATATGTATAAAAAAAAGAATAGAACTTCAGAGGACACTCCTAAAAATTTCAAGGTATGCATTTCATTATAAAAGTATCTTAAACGTGCATTTTAGTAACAACTGTTAGAGCCAATTCTAAGAAAATTAGAATTTTAGAGGAATGTTCCGTTTAAAGGAAATTTTGGGTTGGGGCATTTTCTTGGTTACTTATCTTAAATATCAACTTTGCTATTTAACCGATCTTTCATTTTTTTCTTAAAGTGCCTTTAAATGCTCAGTTCTTTTTTTAAGTTTCGGAGTATCACAAAACATGTATTTCCGGTAAAATCTCAGGATGGAATTTGTGGGTGAATGCAATACTTCTACTTTACAAAGCAATAAACGACACACGTAACTGAGGGAATTACAGAATACACCAAAATGAACCGGCTGCAAGCTCAAGCCAAGAAAATAAATAGACCGTCAATAAATGACCACGTGCTAACGTACGAACATCCGCAAAATAACTTTGGTATCATAGCAACGGGTTTCCCATTCATTTGTTTTTCCGTCTGCCGGGCTGTCAGGACCAACTCTCCAAGTAGCGTTGGAGTTCTAACTTTCGCAATAAATGTAGCAATGATTTATAGGTTCTTTTTAATAATTACAATTTCCCAGTTTTGTGTGCCCTTTAGGAGTTCTATCATCCAAATCAAAGAAAAAGCAAATTATTCCTTTCGTTATGCATTTTTTAAATACCTCATACGAAAATAAAAAATAAAATCGGAACAATTTTCAAAAAGTTACAAAACTAATAAATGAGATATTATACATATTAAAGAAATTTTTCCCCTAATGATTTTTCCTTATAGATTATTCTAAAGTATAGACACTCCAGGAATGGTTTTTGGTTTTGTGTGGTTCTGCATATTTAAGTTGCTTTTTATAAACAAACGAAATTAATTTTGCTACGGTCACTGGGGAATACCGACATAACTAAAAGCCCTGTCATACACGTAATTTTGTTCTCAGATCTGCAGTCTGTTACAGGCGTCGCAAAGCCTTTGGTTGATGTGACCTAGATTCACGATTTACAGAAAGAGAAGTCGTCGCCTTGTATGTCACATTTAGGGCTAAAATTTGAATCCATCTGCATTTCACTATAAAAGTAATTTACGCTTAGTGATCAACATGCCAAAAATTTAAAAGAAACTGTGGAATGCGAGTTATTTACTTTTATCGCCTTTCCCAAATATGTAGCTGTGTACACAGGCATAAAGAGGGAAGACAATAATTTGCAAGTAATCATTATATGCGACTTAAGATTATGTAGTTTTTTTTGGGTAACGATGTTGGAAAGAGACAAGAATCCAGCCAATCTCTTACAGGAAACGTGTCTGAAAACCTGTAATCGATCCCACCCGAACAAGCCGCTTAGACGATTCCTTCTTTTCTTTCTCCCTTTAATACACTAAACTCTGTTCAAGTCAGTTTTGTTGCAAATTTGTCAACTACAGGAAATATTTTGATGAAGTTAACAGCGATTGGCAGAGATTGCATCAACATAGCACCAGCAACGCCAAGTTAAATAAAGGAGATGACTAAATCATAAAGGATTACTGGCCTAACGCTCTCAAGGTCATGGGTTCATACCTGGCCCAGACCGATGGTTTTTAAATGTACTTCTGCCCCCGTGCTTGTGAGGATTGGTAATTGCTGTTAATTTATCTATGTCATAATTATTGTTCATAATTTCCATCCATATTTATTATCCAATAATTTATTTATTCAATTAATAATTATTTCTTCAGCATCGTAACTTATTATGCATTATCCATATTATTAAAATGTGTTCCACAACATCTTTAATATGTACCGCAGAAGTTCAGTAGCATAAATAAATGTGATAGGAACAGAAATTTCCACTGGGCGTTGTTTTCTTTTGAAACAAACGGGGGGCGGTTCCAAGGTCTCGCATCATACAGTTTCAGTCATGTTAACGCGACGTGCTACGATAAGAGCATTGCTTATATTAATAATTACAAACATTTTCCAATGATTGCATTGGTGCAAATATGAACTGTTTTGAAACTGTGTAACTGGACTGGTAATTTTCCTCCCTGCCCTTAACCTATTTTTATATGCGTTCTTCAATTTTCTACGCCATAGCATTTCCAACAAAAAGTGAAAACCAGTTACGCAAATATATTCCTTTATGACTCCATATTCATATTTTTTTCTGTATCCAGGCATTAAAAATCCTTCACAATGTTTAGTCATTTAGGAGTTGAAATTTATAGCTATTTTATTGCCTATAACCGTCGGGAAAATAGAATTATTGTCTGTAAAACAAAAAGATTAACATTTGTCTAAACTCATAAATATGGATTTTAGTGTCATCAAAAATTACAGACCTTCTTTAATTCCATGTAGCTTTTTATAGCAGTACGATATTGGAAGAAACATCTCAATAGAGATTTAAATGTTTGCCTGTAAACTTGTATTCGTATAAAATGTTATTGAAACATCTTCTGTAAAAGAGTAAAATACGAAGCGAAAGACGGGAATTTTAGAAATACAAGCTTTTTTATCAATTTAAGTGCCGCACACGTTTTCTTCCATTTTCCATTTTTGAGTTCCTGGTACGTCCGAGCTAATTGCTTCCGCTAGATGTCCTTATGCAAAATGCCTTTTCCTTCATCACCGAAGTTGCTAATTACATGACAACTTCTTAATTCATGTTTTACATTATGCATTGCTTTTAACGCACATAAATTTATTGTAATTATGTATCTTCCAATCATTTCTTTATAAATTTGCATTCGTTTATCAGGTTAAAACTAAAACCTTTTACTGATTTATTAAAAAAATCAGTTTCCAACATTTTTTCTTAAAAATTCGTTGAGTCAGATACAAGGAATCAAATTGAAACTTTAAATATTTTTGAAAAGTTTTTATAGAACAAAATGAAATACAAGTGTATTGTATTCTGAATTTGTTTTCCTGTTTTCAACACACCTCCAGCGCGTAGTGTGTGTGCAGATTGCTCGAAAAAAAAAAAATGTTCTTGTGCACAACCTCTTGTGCGCCGCCTGGGGACGTCTTCATCGGAACAAAATTTCTTTTACCCTAACGCATCTTTGAGTAGTTCAGATCTGTAAATCACTTGATGCGAGGTCTGTTGAGTATGGCCCGTCGCTCTTTCAGTTCTAGAATGAGCTGCAGTGGCGCCCAGTCTGCAGGCACTGTTGGAAACAGTACGTTGTGAATGATGTGATGTGCTGAACCATGGCTAATGGTCATTTTCCATCACAGTGGCTTTAAGTGCTCCCGTGGACTGTAGTGTCCCAACACGGTGTGCCTGACCCGGACTTGGAGCATCTGCCACAGAAGTCACGTTATTTCGGGACTTGCATTTCTCGATGACTTTCAGTAGGTTATCTTGTTAGTGATACCTTCACATCTCGGAATGCGTATGATAACGCCGTTCTTCCTTGGTGCTTGTTCGCTAGTGGCACAGCCACGTTGAAAGATACAGCCGCGTTCGCTTTTCTGCAGTATTCTGCCTCATGTTGGACATTCCTTACATCATTGGTAACAGTACTATTAACTTACAGAACAAATGAACATGGCACGAAATGTCTATTTTTAAGTACATTTTTAGGTTTTCATTTGCCTTCCTCTCGCATATTTGTAAAATTTTGTTTTGTTCAATCATATGTAACATTTTCACCATTAAAATAATTGAACAATTAATTACTTAAATATGCAGTGCATGTTGAAACTACTAATTTGGTGTGTTATTTGCAACATGTTATAAAATTATTTGTTCATAAATAAATAATTTAGAAATTGCACTTCTTTATAGCCGCAAGTTGTTTCTGAAATACCAATAAGCATACATTGATTTTCTCTCTTTATAATAGTATGGATAAATAAAGCAGTATATTGTTGAGTGTAGTGCGTCAGAATGTTCTATTCTCTGCATCACGTTCAACATTCCATCACATACATAGGCTATATTTTAGAAACTTAGGCACAATTCCTTTCTGATTCCACGATATTTGATAGGCAGACTTAGTATTTATATTACATGGTCTTAAAATACTCCAGCCATGCACCTAGCTGGGCTGAACGTTGCTGGAGGAGTGACAGTACTACATGGCAAAACGGGAAAGTGTATCGGGAAAAATTCGCAACACAGATGTTTACCTCAGCTTATCGCACATACATGGCGAGTCCAGTGTATGTATAGTCTGTTTAGATGTATTCATGTCTTCTGGACAGTAATGTGTTATACATCGGCAGGCGCGAGAAAACCTATAGACACGTCGATGCTCCTCCACGCTATGTCGAGTAATACATTGGTTTCTGTAACCAAAACATGTTGGCTGAACTCTACAGAGTTGATACAGTTTTATTGTGTTTCGACTGTGAGCTGCTTGCCGTAGTGTTTTCTCTTGCGTGACGTTTTCTTGTTAAACCTCAGCGAGCCGTGTTTGAAATGTCTTCTGCTTGGGTGCTCCCGTTGTGTGAATTTGTTAGCAAGTATCTAAGCTAAAAAATTCCCTAAGATCATTAGGGTCAGACCTTTCGTACATATAGCATCTAAGGCGAATGCTTAAGTACTCGCAACGATATAACCGAAGCTTGCTTCAAGATCGCCCATTGCGAACACGTTTTAACACAACTACCGAACCCTGATTCAGATATTGGGAGCCAGTTGTGGTTTTCTTATCTTGAACACAGTTTTATGCTCGAAAGCAGGACCTATCTGCAGACTGGATCTTTCCTCTTCCGTTTTCCTCTTCGTCAACCTTATATGAACAGTTTATAGGAACATTCCTATTCAGCGTGCACTTTTGGTGCGCGAACGTCCGTGTTTTCTCTTTTAAAATCATCTTCCAATGTTATCAACCAGTTTCTTTTTCACTTCCCGATTATTTTCGCCAATGTTCTCAGTTAATTTAAAAATAAGAATTAA